>CM031234.1:856870792-857253292 GCA_018340775.1 Taxus wallichiana var. yunnanensis
AAAATTGTTGCAAGAGCCTCAAATGTGGGACAAATGTTCCAGCTTGATTTTGTCCACAGGGATGATTAGGCACTAGTGGCTAAGAATACTTCTTCTGCATAATTGTGGCATCGAGACTTGGTCACATCAGTTTTGGATATCTCGATACACTTCGCTAGTACAATATGGTGAGAGGTTTGCCATCTCTCAAAAAGGATACAAACAAGTGTCCTAACTGCCAGAAAACAACATAGAGCTTCATTCTAGAAGAGTACTTATTGAGCTCCAAGTAAGCTTGATTTGGTTCATACTTGATCTTTCCGGCATTTATGCAACCTAGTCATTTTGGATTTCAGTATTTCATGCTTTGTGTTGATTATTCTAGAAAAATGTGGATTTTTTGTCTTCGTAACAAAAATGAAGCTTTTGAGAACTTCAAAAGTTCAAAGTGGTTGTTGAGAACAAAACTAGTCGCAAAATCAGATCTCTCCACTCAGATCGAGGGGGAATTCACCAATAATGAGTTCAAAGCCTTATCGTTAAGCTCACGAGATTTGTCGATAGATGCCTCCTCCACACACACGATAACATAATGGTGTTGTTGAGAGAAGGAACCGTACTATCATGGAGATGATGCGTTGTATGATCGATGATTCAGGACAGGCGAAGACATTTTGGGCCGAAGCAGCAAAGACTGCAGTATATTTGTTTAACAGAGTGCCCACAGTTGCTCTTGACGGAGTAACTCCACATGAGGCATGGTCGAATTGAAAGCCATCCATTGCACACCTCAGAGTATTTAGGTGCAAAGCCAACATGCACATACCCAAACAGAAAAGAAAGAAGTTGGATATGAAATCAGAGAAACTCATCTTCATTGGCTATAGTGAAGAAACTCTTGGGTATAGATTGATGGATCCGAAGACCAGGATAGTCTACACCAGCAAAGATGTTGAGTTCTTTGAGAAGAAAGAAGTTGAGGCTCCTTCTATAGACTCACCTAATGTAGATAGCACACTTGTTGTGAAAACAAAAGTAGATGTTCCCACTAATGATGATAGAGATGATGGTGATGATTAGATAAGACCACAACCCATAGGAACAATACAATGTATGCCCAAGTGGTATACAAATATGATTCGAGATGCAAGTTGGATGCTCCTCCGGACACATGCACCAGTGGACCACAAACTCACAATAAAGCTCATGAAGAGGTAAATTTTTCTTTGATGAGTAGAGTTGTTGAATCTGTTGAGCCCTCTATCGTCCAGGAAGCCCTACAGTTAAAATCTTGGAAAGATACCATGGATGTTGAGTATCAGTCAGTGATGAAATACAACTCCTGACAACTTGTCGATCTTCCCCCAATGAAGAAGCCCATTGGCTGCAGATGGATATTCAAAACAAAGTACAAAGAACATGGGAGTGGGACTATTGACAACTACAAAACAAGATTTGTAGCAAAGGGGTATGCACAAAAGGAAGGCATAGACTATGAGGAGACATTTGCTCCCATAGTTAAGATCAAAATGATTAGGATGATCTTTGCTCTAGTTGCACAGTTTGGATGGAAAGTCCATCAGATGGATGTGAAAAGTGCCTTTCTAAATGAAGATCTATAGGAGGAAGTCTACATGACTCAACTTGAGGGTTTTGTCGTACTGGATCAAAAACAAAGGTATGTAGACTCATCAAATCTTTGTATGGCCTTAAATAGGCACCCTGGCCGGCTTGGTACATCAAGATTGATGACCATCTCATTTAACATGGATTTGTGAGAAATCCATATGATCGCAATCGCTAGTTTAAGAGGCAAGGAGGAGAGATTGTGATAGTTGTTATATATGTCGACGATCTAGTCATCACTGGCAACACAGTGAAGATGATCGATGCTACGAAGAAAGATCTTAATTGATCGTTCGACATGACAGATCTTGGGCTCATGCACTACTGTCTTGGATTGGAAGTATGATAGAAGGAGAATTATATTTTTGTTTGTCATGTGAAATATATCAAGACAACACTCGAGAAATTCAGGATGATGGATTGCACACCGATTGCTACACCCAAGGAGACGGACTTCAACTATTTCGCATGATCCATCTCCTCTGGTGAATGCAACTCTCTATTGACAGTTGATCGGGAGTCTCATTTACCTGACATATACTAGACCAAATATCAGCTTTGTAGTTAGCTATCTTTCCCAGTTCATGTAGGAACCCAAAGTTTGTCATTGGAAAGCAACAAGGCGGATCTTGAGATATCTCAAGGGCACTATGGATCTTGGTCTAGAGTACAAGAATGATCATTTCTTCTTGACTAGATATTCGGATTCAGATCATGCAAGTAATATTGATGATAGGAAATCCACTTCTGGATTTGTTTTCTTTTTGGGATTTGGACCGATATCATGGGGAAACAAGAAACAAAATTTTGTTTCTCGCTCTTCTACAAAGGCTGAATATCGTGCTGCAGTGGAGCTGTCTACGAAGCGATATGGCTACGTCGCATACTTGAGGGTCTTGAGTACCATAGGAGAAATCTACCACCTTGTATGTTGACAATGAGGGTGTTCTCAAACTTGTTCGCAATCTAGTGTTTCATGAGAGAACCAAGCACATTGAGGTACAAGTTCATTTCATTCGCGAGCATGTTTTGAAACACAATATACAACTTCAGTTTTGCCCAACAACTGAACGACAAGCATATGTTTTCACGAAGTCACTTGCACGTGACAAATTCGAGTTGTTTAGAGAGTTCCTCTCATCTTTTGAGGCAATGCAAAATTAAGGGGGAATGTTAGGTAAAACATATTGTAATTATGCATTGTAATCTTGCTTTTACCGTGGTAGAATAATAGATAGTTAGTTACTTAGGTAACTTGCATTGATTATTTATTATATGGTTATATTGTTATAACCTTTTATATCGCTTTATTTGAATTCCCGTATAGTTGTTTTGGACAGCACGTAGGAGGTTTATTGTTGGACTGTGCAATGGTTCTTTGTTTGTATTCAGGCTGTGCAATATCTATAAGTATTGCAGCCTCCGCTTGCCATGTAACTAGATATTTTCTTGATTAATACAAGCTCAACAGATTGCCTCCTTGTTTCCCTCAAAGATTTTCAAAGGGCTACACACAGAGACCAATTTGAGGAAGAATGATGAAGAGATCTTTGATATTTTTCAAGACAGAGTTTCTACCTCTTTCTGCTTCATTTCTCTCAAGTTAGTGATCTCGAATCATTTGTTATATGATTTTGATTGGTCTTTTCATTCACGGAACATAGAAAAGGGGATTTGGGATCCAATTTAGTTACAAAGACAATCTTGCAAC
Organism: Taxus wallichiana var. yunnanensis; assembly: GCA_018340775.1. NCBI lineage: Eukaryota > Viridiplantae > Streptophyta > Pinopsida > Cupressales > Taxaceae > Taxus > Taxus wallichiana. The sequence goes on from CM031234.1 coordinate 856,874,109, forward strand.
AGCTAAAATTCCATCTAGGCTCTTGATCTCATGGGATAACCAAATTCCTCTCATGTGGATCAATTTTCTAACAAACATTTGCTCACCCATAGTGATGAATCATCATTTCTTCAACTAGAAATCAGAATATACTTCCATGGATGCTTTTAGAGGTCTCAATGGTGATTCTTGGTGGTTTAGGAGATGGTTTTTTCTTCCTCTTTTGAAAATTGGGGAATCTAGAGATTGTAAAGGCTTGTCTAGACTCTATTTGCCTATAAGTACCTCGATCTACAGTGTAAATATCATCTGGACAACAACAATTCAATGCTAAGTGGAAATTTGGTGTTCTATATGTCTAAATTGTCTTAGTGTTTGAAATATCCCTTATGGGATACCACTTAAATGCATGAAATATGGGAAAATTGCAGCAAAGTATAATACTGATTTATGCAGATTTTTACGGTAAGGACAACAAATGGTATTAAATTGATGTCACACAAAATATTTGCCCACAGTGCATGAAATTTGAGGGAAGCTTGCAACAGTAATATTAAACACTATGAAAACATTTTTTGGAATAATATATTGTTGCCAGAAATATTACAGAATGCCCTAGGCAGTTGGAAACTTCAGAGGCTCGTAACTCTCCAAATACCGGAGCAGAAATTAAGGGTCTTTGGTAATAACATTAACAGTTACAAGAAATAATATTTCCACCTTTAGATCTCGAAACGGCCGACCGAAAAACCCCAAATATTTCGTAGAGATTATAATGCTGCTAGGAAATCACAAGGTGCCTGAGCCTGAAAAAACCCTCCACGTACAGGCTGTACCTTCGGATCTGACAACGGCCGACTGAAAACCCCCAGATAAAGGTTGCAAGTCGCCACGCTTGGAAAGGGGTTGGAAAATGATGGAGGCGCCTTCAACGAGCTGCCACGCCCAGCCCAAATGGCTGCCGTGAATCGGATTTGGAGCCCCTCTGCTTATCTTCCCCAAATGCCCCCAAGACCCTCGAGATCCTTCCTTTGAAACCTCTGTTAATGTCTCTGCTGCACGGCCTTGAAAGCAGCTCCAAAATGACAGACTAGGGTAGATCTCTCACTACCGAAGAATGCCCTACTAGCTAGGGATGGGTCTCTCACCACCAAGCTAGGGTCCCTATGGGATTTGACTCCACAAGCTATAGATGCGCAACAACAACAACTGCACGAGAAGGGGTCAATAAAAATGTATATCAAAAGTGCCTTTCCTTACTCTCCCCGCTCCTTATATACTTCCCACGGCAAAAAGAGCCCCAATAGACCCTAGATGCATTTCTTTCCATGGAGGGGTCAATAAAATAAAAGTCACTAAAGTTACTTTTTCCCGTTTAAGTCGCCCAGGTCCAAAGTGACCCCCAAATGCCAAACATGGATAATAGTACCATGCGGCCCCTTCTCAAAAGCCCCCAGCGTCCACATGACCCCTTGGGTATGACCACGACTTGGACTCGATTTGACCCTTAGGCCTTTGGCGTAGAAAAGGGGACATTACACCTCCTCATGGCTCCCAGCGTCCACAGCTCCTTGGGTCTGACCACGACTTGGACTCGACTTGGCCCTTAGGCCTTTGGTGTAGGAAAAGGGGACATTACAGTCCTCCCTTCTCGAGAAATGCTTGACCCCAATCATTATCCTATTCTCACAGCTGAATACCGCGCCGTAAGTTTCTCCACCTCACCCTGTCGTCCACCAAGGATCCATGTAATCCGAGGTAACCAAGAAACCCCATGTCATCATCATGACCTCCATATGGTACCGAGAGCAATGTTGTCCGTGAAGTGGAATGATACCCAAACCGACTCTCCACTGGTACCCGCACCAAATTTCCAATCGGTCCAATCCCTGCCAATGCAAAGTCATCATCAGAATCACTCATGGCCTCTCCAATCAACTCCTAGGTATGAAAGTTCACTCTGAATCTTGTAGAGTCCCCTGAATCAGCCTGTGAAACAACCTGTTTATGCACAAATGGTGCTAACTCTCCCACCTGACCTACACTCGTGTGAGAGCACGGATCCTCATACTGTATCTCGATGTGTCCCGTGGAGGAAAGGTCCCAAGACTCTAGTAGACAGTCAACCGACAATATCAGCTCCACGTAGTCCACCTCCTGCGCTGAATGTGAACCTACTGAATAACCATGAGTCAATTTCGTCTCTCCACTGACTAACACGTGGGTGAAATGCTCACCGGGCATAGAAGTAGTAAAATACATAGGAGTGTTTTCCAATGTCGATTCAAAAAATGATGAACCCGCAGGCTTTGACTTGTCACAGTGACAAACCGTATATGCCTATATAAAGTTGGGGATATCCTCCCTCAACCTGTGCCATATGAACCTCTCTGACATGAACCTGTAGGTCTCATCGCAGCTCAAATGCCCAGTCACGGAAGGACAATGCACATGTCGCAATATCTCCATCCTCAACCATGAATCTGTCACAAGGCTCAATCTTCCCTGATAGAAGATCATCTCATCCTCAAATCTGTAGTTGTCATCCTGTATGTGACCATCCAGAATCTCACCAGTGTGTCGGTTCTTGGAGTACTCAACAAACAAATGAGGTCTCCAGTCTACCGAAACTTCGGATAACCAACGCATAATGATAAGCTCGGATGATCTCGAACTCTCGTAATCCCAATCTCGAAATAATCTCATGTGCAACATTGCTGGCCACACCTACATCCGTCATACTCCACATCGATCCGCAATAATAAAACTCCTCACCATGCCGGATCGTCCTCTCCATCCCCTCAGCTGTAACCATCCTTGGTGCTCCTGCAGATACTCCCCTCAAAATCACATTCCTGCTCTCAAACTTAAACTTCATCTCTATCGTCGAAAGTTAGTCCGAAACTCACCAAGAGAGTGAAGCCACTGCACTCCCAGTGCTATGTTGGTCACTCCCATTCCAACAATGTGGAAATCATTGGTAACTGTATAGTTACCCATCATGATGCTCACTTGGGGAACCCGCCGTGTGCACCTCAAAGACTCTCCATTGGCTACAACCCCGTTGAGGCCCTCAAAATCCTCTAGTCTGTAGTCCTCGCCTCTCAACCAATGAGGCATCAATACAGTTGTGGGTTGCCCCGCTATCAATGAGTACCCCAACACGCTGACCCTGCATAACTCCTCTAATCCTAAATGCCTTGTACATCAGAGTACTAGGCAATGTGGCTATAATCTCCCGAGGAAAAGTCTTCTCCTCCTGCCCCGCATCAACACTATCCAACGCAACCCCATCTCCATCATCCATCTCGCGAGTCTCTAACTCCTCACCTCTGTCACCCTTGCTCTCCTCGAAGACTTCAATGAATTGAGCCTTCCCTCTACCTCTGCAATCATATCCTGAATCCAAGGTGTGTGGCAATCGAAACATAGTTTCTTTCGCCTCAACTCATCTCTGTGTTCTCGGAAATGATTGGCTTTTTAACCACCTCCCGCCTCGGTGGAGGCTCCCTCTGCTGACGTTCGTTTGATCCAGATGGAGGTTCCCTTTGTTGAACGCGAGGTGGAGCCATCGACTTTGGAGTGGATAACTCCAAGTCCCGAGCTTTCCTAACAGCCCCGTGCAAGGAAGAAGGTTCAAATGCCTTCACAAATCCAATGAAAGCATCAGTCAAACCTGCTATGAACAATGAAATCAACCTCCTCTCCATGACATCAGGTACCATGACTGGTAATCTCTAAAATCTGCGATGTACTGATCCAGGGGACCGGTTTGTCTCAAATGAGTCCACTCCCTGAAATACCTGTCAGGGTCCCTCCTATCAAATCTGCTCACCAGCCTCTGCGTGAACTCTGCATGAGTCGTAATGTGTATGTGTCCCTATGTAATCAGCCCATGATGCCACCAATCATGAGCGTCTCCCTCAAGATGCGAGCTTGCAAACTTAATTGCATCTTCCTCGCGCATAGGATTCAAGTCGGAGTATGTCTTCAGCTTCTGGACCCAAGATGGTGCAATACACTTCTTAGAACCATCGAAGTGTGGAATGGAGATCTGTCCCAATCTCCTCTGTAACTCTGTACCTGTTTCTGATGATCTCTCTTGGGTCGACTGCCAATCTTCATTCTGCAATATTCTTGGAATGGCATGTTGTTACGAAAGCCCTCACTCCAGATCTGGTTCCTCTCCCAAAAAGACTCCTCACCCAAAATATCTACAGTTGTTGTACCTATGAAACTTTCGATCCTTCAAGAAAGAAGGTTCGTGAAGCCCCAAAGGCCTGGACAAAGAATGGGGAGGCTGCTGCCCTGAATGTCCACTCTCACCTCTTTGACCCTGTTGTCCCATCTTGCTACTCTCCCAAAAAGACTCCTCACCCAAAATATCTAAGCTGCTGTACCTGTGAAACTTTTGGATCCTTCAAGAAAGAAGGTTTGTGAAGCCCCAAAGGCCTGGCAGAAGGATGGGGAGGCCGCTGCCCTGAATGTCCACTCTCGCCTCTTTGACCCTGTTGTCCCATATTGCTATTTTCTCTTCTCCTTATGACTGCTGTTATACACAGTCCAGCAGGCTGAAGATGATTAAAAAATATTCTCTTACCCTTTTTAGCAATCATAAAACCAATGCTAGTACCTTGAGAGGTACTCTCCCTTCTTGCACCGGAGTCTCCAATGAAGAAATCATGCTTGCCAACACTTGTAATCCCAAAAGACACATTTGAATTCCTTCTTTGGCTTATGAAATCAGTCACAAAGTTTTCTACATCAGAATTGATAGTTTTGGATAACTGCCACATATTACCAGGATCCCATAGCTTATAATGCCCCTGAGCCCTTGTATCATGTAAGGTCTGCCATCTTTGCTTCTCTTGTATCTCCTCATAAAGAAGATTATCACAAGGTTCACCTTCTATCGCTGCTTTAGAAACCTCCAAAACAACACCATCCCTATTGTGATTCATGATTTTAGATGGAGAATAAGTGGAACAAGAATCAACACCTTTCACAATTTTATGCTCATTACTGCTTGGTAAATCCATCCCATATGATAATGACTTATTCTTTGGAGGATTGATAGGTACCTTTTGGATTGAAATATCTTTTTCAGTTTTGCAACCAACCAGCCATGTTTGTTCATACCTTTCAATGCCATCAATGTCCTCCGTGTGTTCAAGATAGACATATGTTGAGCTGCCCCCAACATTGTTGCCTGAGTGCCTTTCAAGGCCATCAATGTCCTCCGTGTGTTCAAGATAGACATATGTTGAGCTGCCCCCAACATTGTTGCCTGAGTGCCTTTCAAGGCCATCAATGTCCTCCGTGTGTTCAAGATAGACATATGTTGAGCTGCCCCCAACATTGTTGCCTGAGTGCCTGTTGAAAGTATTTGAAAGCTGATCAAAAGTTGCTGGTTTGGAAATTACAGCAGGCTGCAATTTTACACCAGTGTCCATGTGAGGCTCCTCCTCATGTGCCAGCTGCTCCATAGAGTCTTCTTTCGGGGGTGTAGTCTTTCTTGCATCAATTGCCCTCATCGTTTCCTTGAACTCTTGTATGTGTTGTCTTGCTTGAGTCGCTATCAACCTAGCAGCTCTAGCTCTGCTATTCCCTTCCTCACACTTTTTAAGAGTTTCCATTACATCCTCCTTGCTTGCACAAACAAGTTTCTTCTCCTGAGCTGGAATAATTTCTCTAACAAGCAAAGTTTCACTAATGCAATTATTTTGCTCAATGGAAATCATACCCTTTTGTCTAGAGGCTTCTTCTACCAATGAGTTCCTTTGTAATTCAGGTACCGGTATATGATGACCTCGTTTGGGCTTGCTACCAATCTTCATCATGCAATAATCTGGAAATGGCATATTATCTCTGAAACCCCTACTCAAAGATTGGTACTTCCTCCAACAAGAATCCTCATCAATCACCTCTATTGGCCGCCCTTTATCACTGTTCTCACCATGTTCCTTATTGTCCCTAGATTTGCTTTGATTCAAATTTTGAGTGAGCTGACTCAAATAAAGGTTAGTGGCTTCTTGTTGTTTCACCATGTTGGTGAACATTTCCTTCATAAAACCCCCTTTGAGATCTTTCCAAACTACCATATTTAACCCACACAGGCTGGAGGAACAACAACTCTGATACCACTGAAATATCCCTTATGGGATACCACTTAAAATGCACCAAATATATGAAAATTGCAGCAAAGTAAAATACTGATTTTTACTGAAAAATGACCAGCTAGGACAACGAATGGTATTTAATTGATATCTCACAAAATACTTGCCCAAAGTGCATGAAATTTTGTGGGAAGCTTGCAATAATAATAATAAACACTAGAACAACATTTTGGAATTTTATATTGCTGCTAGAGAATTATAGAGTGCCTTAGGCGGCTGGTAAACTTCTAAAATCCGTAAATCACCAAATACATGAGCATAAATTAAGGGTCTTTGGAAATACATTAACAGATACAAGAAATAATATTTCCACCTTCGATCTCGACAACGGCTGACTCGGAGGAATATTACAGAGATTAAAATGCTTTCAGAAATCACAAAGCAAGCCTAGCATGCCTAGAAAATCCTCCAATCGAATAGGTCAGACCTTCGATCTCGACAACGGCCGAAAAACCCTAGATAAAGGCTGCAAGTCGCCACGCTTGGAAAGGGGTTGGAAAATGATGGAGGCGCCTTCAACGAGCCACCACACCAAGCCCAAATGGTCATGTGAATCGATCTGGAGCCCTCTACTTATCTTCCCCAAATGCCCCCAAACCCTGAAATCCTTCCTTTGAAACCTCTAATGTCTCTGCCGCACACAACCAGAAAGCGGCTCCAAAATGACAGATTAGGGTAGATCTCTCACTACCGAAGAATCTAGGGACGAGTCTCTCCCCACCGAAGCTAGGGTGTCCCCGTGGGATTTGACTCCACAAGCTGTAGATGCTAACAACAATAGCTGCATGAGAAGGGGTCAATAAAATGTATATCAAAAGTGCCTTTCCTTACTCTCCCCGCTCCTTATATACTTCCCACGGCAAAAGAGCCCCAATAGACCCTAGACGCATTGCTTTCCATGGAGGGGTCAATAAAATAAAAGTCACTAAAGTTACTTTTTCCCGTTTAAGTCGCCTAGGTCCAAAGTGACCCCCAAATGCCAAACATGGATAATAGTACCATGCGGCCCCTTCTCAAAAGCCCCCAACGTCCACAACCCCTTGGGTATGACCACGGCTTGGACTCGATTTGACCCTTAGGCCTTTGGCGTAGAAAAGGGGACATTACACCTCCCCATAGCTCCCAGCGTCCACAGCTCCTTGGGTCTGACCACGGCTTGGACTCGACTTGGCCCTTAGGCCTTTGGCGCAGGAAAAGGGGACATTACAAAGTGTGTTGATTAGCGTGTTGATCGATTTTAGTTATTAAGTAGAGTTTGCACCTTTATCTTTGGTTAAAATTGGCAGAGTGAGTAGATTGAGCCTAGCTAATCTATCTTCATGGATTATTGTTTCTAAAAAACTTGGTTTCTTGGATGTGCCAATGCAATCTTGGTTATCTAAGTGTTTAGAGATAGTGGTGATGAACAATTGCTCTACATTTTGGTTCTGAATTCCCTTAGATTGATTGCCTGGAATTGATATGGGAATGAGTTCATCTATTCCTTGTTGGTTCTGGTTTTATGAGATTTATATGCTGTAAGGTGCTTATTACACTTAGTAATTGAAAAGAATAAACCATTTCCTTTTCTGCCTTCCCTTTCCCTCTTTTGAGTTTATTAAATATTTTGATGAAGAACCATTCCATTTAGCCACTGTAAATATCATTGGGTTAGTCTTAGTATTGATCAATTCACTTGGAGCTGAATATAATCAAATGGTGGTTTGCCCAAACACACCAACCCTCTGCAGGTTAATATCAAGCCAAATAGCCTCCAATTGAAGTTATAAGTCTTGAGTATTCCGTACCTAGAACCACCATTCCAGCTAGGTTCTGAAATGTGTGAAGTTGATTCTTCTTTTCAAAAGTGCTTTTGGAGTGTGTATAAAACACCCCACAGCAGATTGCAGTTTGTGATGAATGTTCTCAATAGCTCAGTGTTAAATCAAGAGCATACGGACTTAGCTTTTACTTACTTACGAGAGCTTTCCTTGAAAATCATTTTCATCTGTTAGAAGAGTTCGCTGACTTAGTTTATATTTGTTCTACAGTTTTTGAATTGCTTTTTCTCTTTCTGCATTTAAGTTTATATCATTTTGCTATAAGAAATAAAGGAGCTAAAGAAAGATCTTTCCTTTTGCGAAGACCTCAAAATACAAATGTCCGGTTTGGTGTTGACTTACATTTACAAGTTAATTGACCCGAGATATCCATTTACTACAGAAGGTTTTCATATCAAATATGCATTTTTGTATTTTTTTGTGTACATGCATGCTTGTATGGTTTTGTGGTAATAGATGATGATGATATTGGTTCTTCTATTTCGAGCCTTCTTGCATATGGGTGACAGCATTTGTGTCCCTTCATATTCCCTGTTTGTTTTTCATCAGCTTCATGTTTCTTCGAGGGGTCCTGCCCCACAGGCCCCATATTTTTTGAGGGTCCTTTCCTCACAAGACTATTTGTGCTTGTACTGTGTCTTATGGCTTGAAGGTTAACTATTTTAGGTTTATCCCCTCTCGCTTTGTTCACCTTTCTCTTGTGCTTTGTGTTTTTTTTTTTCATAACTTAAGGAATTTTTACCCTAGTACTTTTATTATAATTGATTGTACTTTATGTGTCCAATTAACCTATTCTGGTTCTTTGTGGATTCATATAAGTTCTTTCTTATAACATCGAGGCAGTTTGAAGGGTACAGGTCCATGCATGACTGGAGCTTTTCTCGGATTTATGTTACAAAGAACTAAGTCCAGGCATATTTTACTGTTCACAATTTCTCAATTTCCATCTTAAAATGTTTGGGGTGCATGCAGGCCCGAAGACAAAAGCCAGGAGAGAAATCGCTTCTCTCCGTTTCCACGATATATCAGGTGAGAATTAGTTTTACATTGCTACCGTTTGTATTTGATCTTGGTGGTTGTTTCTAGGACCATGTTAATTGTTTTTAGATTGATTAATTGTCACTAATGATATTGCAGAGAATAGGAAAAGTAGATTTAACTGGAGAACTGCTAAACTAGTTATAAATAAATGTAAAATATGTTTCTCAAAGATATAATAAATTCATCTGCTGTAAGCCTGTAACAGTTAGTACGTGCTTGTTAATTGTTTTCTGTTTGTTTGATTAACTGTGTAGTATTAGAAGATCAGAAAAGAACCTGCTTAGGGACAGTTTTAATGTTAAATTTGTGATATAATTTAGACTGTTATTCGAAACCTCTTTATGACCAAAAGTTTAATAAAATGATGTGATATGATTTTTCGGATGCAGCTGCATTGTGTTGAGTCAATCTACATTTGACCTATATTTCATGAATAGCAGTTCATAATAACAACCATCTCGCATGAGCATGAATGGTCCACTTGACACTCATTGCATCCAGGTAATGGAGGTTACCCAGCCTAGTACCTACTCTGGCTCAAGCGTGCTTATTCATAGAGTTTTCTCCATAGTCAAGCCCATTAAGCTACAATTCTAGCATTAAACTTGTAATACAATTTACACTGTTATTTCAAACCTCTTAGTGATGGAAAAGTTTTAAAAATTATTGCAATATGATTTTTGGGATGCAGCTGTAGAGTTTCGAGTCTATCTACATTTGACCCATATTTCACAAATAGCGGTTCACAATAACATCCATCTCTCATGAGAATGAATGGTCACTTTGGCAGTGGGCACTCATTGCATTTAGGTGATAGAGGTTACTCATCCCAATACTACGCGGCGCTTCACCATAGAGTTTCCCCACAATCAAGCTCATTGAGCTCAATGGACTTGATTGTGGAGGAAACTTTATAGTTAAGCACCAAAGTAGTACTGGGATGGGTAACCTCCCGGAAGTCCCATTGCTTCACCCTTGTGAGCATAAGTAGATTCAGCGAGTGCCAAATAGACAATTCATGCTCATGAGAGATGGGTGATTGTGAACTGCTATTCTTGAAATATGGGTCAGATGTACAATGGGCTTGATGGTGGGGGAAATTCTATGGTCAAGCGCTCTTGAGCTGGAGTAGTATTGGAATGGGTAACCTCCTAGAAGCCCCAGTGCCTTCACCCATGTGGGGTTCAGCTAGATGCAATGAGTGCCTAGTGGACCATTAATGCTCACGAGAGATGGGTTATTATGAACAGCAACTCGTGAAATATGTGTTAAATGTAGATTGACTCAAAACTATGGAGCGGCATCCAGAAAATTGTATCACAGAGGTACTCGTGAAATATAGGTCAAATGTAGATTGACTCAAAACTATAGAGCTGCATCCAGAAAATTGTATCACAAAATATGATGCGCTGTGGAAACACTTCTTGTCTAAATGTTATAAAATATTTTTTCAGTTAATGGTATGTCTGTTATGGCCCTAGACCCTTGAAAGTATTAGATGATCTATCCACAGTTGTAATACAGAGTTCCTAAATGTGGATGGTCCTACTAAATATCTGAATCTGTGTGGTCCTGCAAACACTCTCTCTGTTGCTTGAACCAACTTACAATTGTACTGAAAATGTTATTGCACTTAAAATTGTGAGTGGTGCACTCTGAACTTGTGTAATCTGAATAAAGGAAACCAAGGTATTTTTATAAGACAATAACCATGTACATAGGCTAACTTCCTACTCAATATTAACAACATGAACAAGTCAAAGACAATAAATTTCAGTCAAAACCTTTCATTTTCTCTCTCCTCACCAATATGAGTTCATTTTTCTTAATTTTAAAAGGTTTAACATGCTGACTGAGCCAGCTGAAATGACATCAATGTACATGTTCCCTCAATTATTTATTTATAGGTCAATTTGAGGCCACAGTCAATCATTTTAATCTCAATTTGAAATTTACCTAATCCCCAACTCACTTCTCAGGACATAGGAAACAAAAAGAGAGAAAATTTCACTAGCTTCAATCCTAGCATTTACTTGAATATGATTTTGTTTTATGTAGTGGCGTTGACCATCAAAATTGTCAACCATTTCTGCTGTGTTGATAAAGATTTTTGAAGGGAATCTGATATTGCATTCTCTTCCTAATGTTGTGTTTATATCATACTGTACGTATGACTTTCTACAGCTACTTTGGCCAAGGACAAATTGGTAATAGGCCCACCTTCCCACAGTAATTGAAGGTACATTTGACTGTTTCTGGTAGTTTTTCAAGGTGGTGGCTTCTCTAATTTCATAGAGGTGAATGCTTCACATTGTTCGGACGACTCCCTGGCCTTTTCAGAAACATGATATGCAGTTCTATGTAGGGTTATTTTTGTAACAGATCCCGAGCTTATCATCTGCATTTTCATGATTGCTCTCAGCATGCGGAAGCCCTGTCACAACGCTCAGGCACAAGTTATCTGTGGCAGCTCCTTTGAAAAATGAGCATGGTGTGACATGTTATAGGTTTAGAAGAGTTACAATCCTGTGGCTAAATATCTTTTAACTTTTAAGCTGAAATTAATTAATGTAATTAAATAGCTTTTTAATTATAGAGCGGTCCCAGGCAGGGGGCAACTGCAACTATTTTTAGTGGCAGCTGGGTCCATTCAACTTTTTATATTGAAAACTGCAAATAATAAAATCTTCTCCTATATTTGTGGAGCAGTGGTTGGTCAGGAAGATTAGTATCTGCCACAGATAGCTATGTGTGTGGGGGCGGGGTGGGTGGTGTGGGCAGATGGAGGGAGGCGCTGAGATTTTGCAGCAGCTGCAGATATATTGTAGGGTTTCTTCTTGCTAGATGGCAGTTGCACATTAGCTAAGTTAAATTTCCTTAAAATTTAGAAGCAATACATAATTTTTGCAAATATTGGGACCACTTCCCTACAAAAAAACTTCCTAAAATTTAGTTGCAGTACCTGCATTGAAATTTGTGGTTTGCCCCTCCATGGCACCATTACCTTAGTTAGATTTGTAATCCATAATCGGCTATTCTATGAATAAGAACAATGCTTCAAAAAGATGCTTTTCCAAAATAAAGAAAACTAGAGTATGTTTAATCCTCCATAATTCTTAATTTTCCATGTGAACAAAAACTGCAAATTACAGTAAACAAAAATTCAAGATTTTTAATCTTGTGTAAGAGAGATAACTACATGAAACTATGAACAGAATTACATTAAACATGTGATTACATGAAAGACCAAGATTTCGCTTGGAAAACCCCTTTGGGGTAGAAAATTTCACATCAAAAATTTGAAATTACTATTTTCTTCCTGGTACATGTTTTTGACAGAAATACAAAGATATCTGTTCGCTTTGAAACAATTACAATTTGATTCCTCGCTTTACAGGAAATGTTACAATTGACTCCGTTGTGTTTTACTAGGTTCCTTCTACCTTCAAAGAAAAATCCTTTGAGGGTGATTTTATTGCTATCACTTCCTCACTTCCTCGGTTCTTTCATGGAAGGTGGAGAAGCTATATGGACTACTCAAAACTATTGTCTGCCCTTCTTGTTGTGGCACTAGTGAGTGGTCTGAACAGGTGCTGTAAGAGCCCCTTGAAGGCCTTTTCAAGGCAGAAGGAAAGTAGTGAAATACAAAGAAGTCCATTGCAACATTTTCTGTAAATGAGGAATCAAAGTATAACCGCTCCAAAGCGAACAAATATCTTTCTATTTCTGTCAATAAGTGTACCCAAGAGAAAAAAGTAGTTCCAATTTTTGTGGTCTGGAATTTTCTACCCTACAAAATGACTGTGACTTGGTTGAATACTGAATGGTGAAATATGTCAGTTTTAGACCTTTGGCTCATTTTTACTTGTGTTCGCTTGAACTGCACCCTACTTAATTGCCATCCTTTGTCCCATAAGGAGAACGAGGATGCCTACTAAATATATAAACTTTTCCAGTTGTAAACGTTTCTATATATTTTATTATACAAATTGAATTAATATATATGTAGGTCAAATTAAATTGGATTTTATAGGTGTTGTATGTAATATGATGACGACTTTTAACCTCTTTTAGACTGAATTGGTCTATAGGACGTATCAAAGTTTATCATTCAAATATACATTATACTATGTCTTCAACTTCATTGCAAAGTACATAATTGGAGTAAGTATTTTTAGTCTTTCTTGTTTTCCATGTTCTTTGATGCATCAAGAGTGTTATTTCACAACCTTGAAATTGCTGCTGGTGCAGTGATCATTCTCCTTTTCCATTTATCATTGGACCCTTCTCCAAAGTGTGTGAAATATCTAGAACAAAGAGAGGGAAATAAAGTAGTAGCCATTCATTAACATTTGAGTGAGACTAGTTATTTGTAATGTCCCCTTTTCAGAATTAATTAATTCTGAATACCTAAAGCCTATTTTTTTCTGTAGGCTAAGGGGAAATTAAAAAAGGAAAATAAATTAATATAAGTGGTCCAAGTATATTTTAATCCAAAAAGCAGAAATAGAATAAAATAATAATAGAATGGTGTACTTCTATTATTAGGCGCCAAGTTGGATAATAATTAAATAAAAGAGTCTATAATGGGGGCGCCAAGGATAGAAAGGGGCTGCATGAGAAAACAGATCCTATTTTTAGGATAAAGTGGAGTTTGAGCTTTTTAATATTGCATATTCCTAATTTTAGAATGGGGCGCCAACTTGAGGGGAATAAAGTATTATTTTATTGGTTTATGGGGCATGCATGTATTTCCAGAAGGGGTGCCCACTTTGGAAGAGGATGGGAGGTTATAAAGGCAGATTTGGGGTTTATTATTACAACATCTTGGAAATTCATCAATTATTTTCTTTGTCTGCAAGTAGCTTCAACTTCTGCAACAGCAATAGAGGACGAAATCCCTCATTTGCATACAAATTTGGGGACGGAATCCCTCACTTCTTAGCTGGGCAATTCCATTTCAGGGGTTGTAGTGACAATTCAGGGTGCAAGTGTTCTGCTAGTTCAACTCCAAACAATTGTATTCAGACACTGGTATTTTTATTGTAGTTGGTTCGTATTCAATAAATAAAAGACTGATTTTTATGCATTATGGTTTGTTGTTTTTATATAGAAAAATCAAATTATCACTGTTGTTATAAAAGTTAGTTTTGTAATACTGTTGCCCTATGATTTAACAAAATATCTAGATTTGTTAGAAATTATTTTCAGGGATATTACAGTGGTATCAAAGCGAATTTCCTCCCATCTTGCGGAAGGAAAAAAAAAGAGGAAAAAAAGAAAAAAAAATTGCAACTTTGAACTTCATGCAAGGTAGTGACAGAGAAGTTAGGTACCAGCAAAGGGAGAAAAAGAAAGGTACAAAATAGCCAGAAGTCATGGGTAACAAGGATTTAGATGAGGCACACTTTGATAGGCTTGTTCAGGGACAAGACAAGTTAGCTGATATGATGGGTCAATTAATCCAAGTTATGCAGGGCATGAATGTGCAAAGGGCTCCAAATAGTGAGGGAAGCTCTTCAAGAGTGAACCATAACCAGCCCTATCAGAGGACAGCCATTGGTTCTATTGTTAGGCCCTTCCAACCTAACTTCCTACATAGAGAGGAAGCAATTCCAGAGGTAGAAATTCAACCTACCATAGCAAATGATATTGCTACTAGCTATGAGGAGTACATGGTACTTCTGGTGAGATTAGAGATGCCATATCCCTCACCAATTTTATTAATTTGCAAGAAGGTTTTGGGGTGGAGTTCCAAGAAGACCATGTTGAGGGGCATGAAAATGAAAAAGGGCTTTACCGGTTGCTAATGTTGATTTTCAATTTGCTAGAATTTTTAGAACAACCTATGGGAAGCAAATTGATTGTGTTCATGACTTTAGCAAGAATCATGAAGATGTTTTATTGACTTCTAATGTTTGCATGCGTCAACAAGATTCACTTGTTGAATGTGAAGAGTTCAAGGTGAAGAAGAATGCTGATCTTAACCCAAAAGTTCCGAGTCACAAGGTTGGGGATGTTGAAGATATCTCAACCAAGCTTCATTCAACAAAGGAAGGTAAACAAGTTGAGGGCAGCCAAAGGTATGAAAGAGTTGTGGATTTGTTGCTTCCTACTAAGTCATTACATTTGGGAGGGCGGACTGTAATGTCCCCTTTTCAGAATTAATTAATTTTGGATACCTAAAGCCTTATTTTTATTATTTTCCGTAGGCTAAGGGGAGATTAAAAAGGAAAATAAATTAATTAAGTGGTCCAAGGGTATTTTTATATTTTATTTGGAAAAAGGACACTTAAATTATATTTAAAAAGTAGAAATAGAATAAAATAATAATAGAATGATGTACTTCTATTATTAGGCGCCAAAGTTAAGATAATAATTAAATAAAACATTCTATAATGGGGGCGCCAAGGATAGAGTGGGCTGCATGAGAAATCAGATCCTATTTTTAGGATAAAGTGAAGATAAAGCTTTTTAATATTGCATATTCCTATTATTAGGATGGGGTGCCAACTTGAAGAGAATAAAGTTATTATTTTATTTGTTTATGGAGCATGCATGTATTTCTAGAAGGGGGCACCCACTTTGGAGAAGGATTGGAGGTTATAAAGGCAGATTTGGGGTTTATTATTCATACATCTTGGAAATTCATCAATTATTTTCTGTCTGCAAGTAGCTTCTGCTTTTGCTTCCGTAATAGAGGACGAAAACCCTCCTTTACACACAAATTTGAGGACGGAATCCCTCACTTCTCAGCTGGGCAATTCCATTTCAAGGGTTGCAGTGACAATTCAGGGTGCAAGTGTTCCGCCAGTTCAACTCCAAACAATTGTATTAAGACACTGGTATTTTTATTGTAGCTGGTTCGTATTCAATAAATAAAAGACTGATTTTTACGCATTATGGTTTGCTGTTTTTCTATGTTACTAGGGTTCATACCCCACCCTCTTGTACCCCCTGGATACGTACCCAATACGGATACGTCCCGGTATTGATAGTCTAACTCTTCCTTAATTGATAGTGGTCGTTACTCATATTAGAAGCAATATATTTAAATAGTTCAACTTCATTCAATAAAATTTAGGTGTTCAAGCTTTATTTAATGTTTTTGCAGTGTTACGTGGGATGTGTCCCCAAGATTTTGGTGATGTCCCGGATGGTTTTGGGACTTGGGGACTTGAAGGGGGTGCCACCAATGTTTTTTAAATATATATTTATTTTCTTATGCTTTTAATTTAAATAAGCTGTTACTTATACCAAAAAAATTGATCTTTATCTGAAATAACCTTAAAAAAGTTAAACCCTAAATTTCATTGAATAAAATTAAAATATTAAAATATTAATTTTTATGTATAAATTTAATAGCTGTCCCCTGCTGTCCTCAAAATATGGAAAATGTTTTGTCGTCCTAGAAACCCCATCCCTGAGATTTAGGCAACTACTTTTAGGGTACTTTTGGGATCAGGGTTCAATGTTTTTGTAAAAGTAACTACTTTTTTTTTTTTGGAGGGGTTCTGTTTTAAAGTAAAAGTAAAAGAAAAATAAAAAATTATTAAAAAAATGAAAAATGGGGGACCTCCTCCAAGCTGATGTGTAGCCCTGGTTCCAAGTCATATGGGAAATGCTACAACCCCATGCCTCACAATCATATACAATAACTTGAATGACTGATGTGTTGAACACAATTTGTTTCTTATCCCATCCCCAAAGCTCATTAGTACTGTGTGTATTATGTTTACAAGTTAGGTCATTGATTTGTAAATGTTTGCATATGTTAAGTTTATAAGTTAGGTTGTAAACAAATAATAAAAGTTTAACCTGTTAGAATTTTTGTAAATTAAAATTGAAGTCTGTTATAAAAATTGTAATATTATTTTTGTATTTGTTTGATTTATTTTTTTGTTTATAAACATAATGTTATAACTTATGATAGAATGTAAATTATTTTTATTCTAAAACTTAAACTTTCATTATTGAAGTTTTATAATGCATATAATTTTTATTTTTTTAATACTTTGTTTCTGAACCGAGTTGAACTTTGTTCCAAAGCCTGTACTTCGGATTATTTTTGCTTCCTTTTTCATACCAATCTTTTCGCATCTGGTAACTTGTAATATAATTCAGTACGATCGTAGGTTGAAAGTTCATATTCTTCAGTCATCGCCAGACAATTGGTGAGCCAATATTTGACACAATTTCCACAAAAGAATCAAATTCCAAAATCAGTGCTATAATTTTCCAATTGCTTTTTACCAGTATCAATGTATTAAGTTTCATATTGTTGGCCTACATGTCATGAAAAAGAACTACACATTATATATTGTTGGCATGTATGTTTGCATGTGATAGAATGTTGGTATGAAAGCCTAAAATTGAGTTAGATGTAGACGAGATAAATTCTGGGCATCAAGTTCCATAGTTGCTTATATTCATGACAATTTTTTTAGCAATGATGTATTATTTTGAACCAAAATTTAGACTCTGAGAAAAGCAGCCTTATTGAGCAGAAGATGACTGTGCTTCGACAACTTAGATGCCATTTCACGTCCTCTTGATTGAAGTTTTAAGAAATTAATTACTTGCAAATTATTGTTAAATGTTGATGACGAGGAAATCAAAGGGGATCCACATCTCCATAATATTTCAGAGCCCACAAATGTCAGCTGGGCATATTGGGTGGATGTGGATAGTAATTGTTCTATAACTGCAATGAGTTATAATCATAACACATTGTTCCCAGTACAATTCATTTACCATTTTATTTACAATCATTTACTTTGCAGTTTAAAATTATGTGATTGATAAGATGTTTTCTTAGTTCCTTAGCAGATTTCTTTGAAAATCTGTATGCAGGCAGCTCGTTCAAATTACCTTCTTGCAGTCCCAGCTTTTCTGTATGCTATTAATAACTATCTGAAGTTCATCATGCAAGTGAGTATTGTCAAAAGCCTATGTTCTTGGACACTCTTTGGTACATACAGATAATTGCATTCCTTCATTTTTAAAATTTCTTTCCAATTCAAAATGATTTTAACTAATGCAAGTTGCAGCATATTTAAAATCTATAATGATTTTTCCAGTGTGCTAATATTTTCAGCTGTTATTTCTGCATTTTGTGGTGCCATATGATGTTAGTGTAATTCTTTGTTCTTGCTATCCATATTCTAGAGTTTTGCAAATGATCCATATGGTAATTAGAGCTATTGTTTCATATCATAATTCAATGTTGCTAATTTGATGGCCATGATCCCAGATAATTGCATTGTTTTCTTGTAAGATTAAAGGGGTTTGTAAATTGCAAGCCTCGAATTTTGGTTTTCTGCTTGAAGTGATTGATAATTTTTCATTTAGTGCTGTCCAGATACAATTGAATAATTTTATATTCTTTTTGCTTTTATTCTTCACACAAACAGGTCTCCAAAAATATTGTAGGGAATTATGTATGCAATTCAATATTGACCTCTCACATTTTTTAAATTTCCACCAGTAAAGGATATGTCTTTTGCAGCCAGAAGTAATTCTGTCCTTGCTTTGTTAATGAGAAATTCATGTTAAAAATGGCGATTGCAAGGAGAGTTTCGTATTAGTTTTCGAACTTATCATGATGTTCTCACTCTTGCAGCTTTATTTCAATCCAGCAACCGTGAAAATGCTAAGCAACTCAAAGGTAAATCAGTTTCATTTTAGGTTAACAAATTGTACTTCTGCCAGATCTGTATTTTCGCGGACAAAACTATTATTCGATTTATTTACAGGTAAGATGTAAAAATGTGTATCTTTTGTAATACATTACATGGCTTTTCTGGTTTCTGCAGGTTCTTGTTATTGCACTACTGCTAAAAGTCGTCATGCAGCGGAGGTTCTCATTAATGCAGGTGAGTGTTGGCACATTTGTTTCTTACTATTCTAAATGCACTGTCTCAAATGTTTGGAATTATTTTGTGTGCTATATCATCCTTGCTGATTGCTAAGTTCTGCCATTAGTTTGCATCGTTTTTCAAGAAAAATGGATATATTCTTTGTTTGTGCTGTTGAAGTGGAATACTGAATGGGTTCTATAGGTTATTGGTGAGATTTAACCATGTTTCCATTGAGAGTGGTTGATTTGGATAGACTGGGAAATTGTTGATAAGTATATATTGAGGTTTACTATTGCTTTTAACAGTAAATTTAATGTAATATTGACGCTAATTTTTGTCACTGAAACAGTGGGAGGCACTGGCTCTTTTACTCATTGGGATCACTGTGAATCAACTTCGTTCATTGCCCGAGGGTACCACAGCGCTAGGTCTTCCTGTTGCAGCTGGTGCATATGTCTATACATTAATTTTTGTAAGTTATGGGCTTCTTGGATTTTTACCATAGGGATTCAAGTCTGTTTACTTCCACTTGCATCCTCTAAGCAGTCTGTTGAAGTAGATGTTTTGACAGATAAACGTGTTTCTGTACAGTTGGCTGGTATGCAATCAAATTTATAATTTAATTAATGTTGTCTAGTGAAGTTTTTGTGAGAAACAAGTTTTTATACAGTTGGTTGGTAAATAATTGGAATTGATGACTATATTGATGCCGTCAAGTAACACTGAGTTTTTGTAAGACTGAAAGAAATAATGGCGTATAAGCACAACCATAGAGGGTGTGCCTTAAGCATGAAGCTGATCTTTCTGAGTGAAATAATTTCATGAAACTAAACTATAGAATCTTAATTTGGCAAGATGGCTTGTGTGCTTCACAATGTGTTTTGCTGAAATGGTTTTCAGTGAAACTGATCAAGTTAGCCTCTAGCATTTTTGCTCTCCCATGTATTGTTATCTCTTGGTTTGTTGTTTACCACTTCCTTTTATTAATAGAGATTTTGTATAGAGTTGTTTTTGGTAGGATGTTAAAATGTTTATAACATGGTTTTGCCTGTTTGATAATGATGAAAATATCATGATTGTTATAAATTGGAAAAATCTTTACACACCGAGGTCTCTATGTCACTAAATATTTTGTGAAAATGTGTTCCAGATTGCATAAATCTGTCTAGAAAAATATAATTTTGTCACGAGTGAAATTTCTTATGATAACACCCTTATCTATCTGGTAATATGGCAGGTAACAGTCCCTTCTTTGGCTTCAGTTTTTAATGAGTATGCTCTCAAGAGCCAGTTCGACACAAGCATCTACCTTCAGGTGAGTAATTTACAGTGATTTTATGTTCGAATGGATATTTAGGATATTATCACTTTTGAGTTATGCGGCAAATGTTTGATCTTAATCTGCAGCATCCTTCTAAGAAGCGAACATAATTTGACCGAACCCTTTTGCGATTCATTATTGAGAGAACTACCAGCTTTGGTATACCACTTGAAAGTTGATTATATGTGCATTTTATAAAATTGTGCTTTTATTTTTAAGAAATGTATACCAAGTCTTGATACAGTTGGCATGGACGAGCAGAAATCTTTGAAGTTTCTATGTCCAAATCCAAGTTGCCAATTGTGACCTTGTTATTGGTATTGTTGAACAAGAAACATGGAGAGTTTTTGTTGGAAGACTGGTGTAATTATCATTAGCAAACTTCTATTGGTGATAGGAGCTAGGCCATCTGGGAAAGATCATCTGAACTTCACCACAAAGAAGTGAACATAATTTGGCCAAAATCCCTTTGTGATTCATTATTGAAAGAAACACCAGCTTTGCTATACCACTTGATTATATGTTATAGAACTGTGGGTTTTTTTTTTTAAGAAATGTATACCAATTTTTGATATGGTTGGCATGGGCAAGCAGAAATCTTTGAAGATTCTATGTCCAAATCCAAGTTGCAAATTGTGATCTTGTAATCGGTATCGTTGAACAAGAAACATGGAGACTTTTTGTCATACGAGTGGTGTAAGTAGCATTAGCAAATTTCTGTTGGTAATAGGAGTTAGGCTATCTGGGAAAGATCATCCCAACTTCACCCTATTTAATAATCGCCGAGATGATGAAATTAGCTTCTGAGTTTGATATGACATGGCTGGAATTCTAGATTTATGTGTAGCTCAGGATGTTACACTTTTAGAATGTTTTCCTTTGAATTTCTTTTTTGGTTCAGTTTTAATAGCAGGCTCTGAGAATATTCTGGTTTTTGATTTGCAGAACTTGTTTTTATATGGATACGGAGCTTTCTTCAATTTTCTTGCCATTCTTATAATGACCATATACAAAGGTATGCAGTCTTTGTCTTGCTTGTCTGCTAAACATTTTCTCTCTGAATGTACATGTGCATATGCATGTGCACACTCAGATGTAATGCCATCTTGAAAGGTGAATTTGCTCAAGACAAGTCCAACTTTATTTGATATGCATGAGCTACTGCTTTAAATTGCCACGGGCTGTTGCTTTAAATTTCCAATCAGTAAAATTCCAATTTCTGATAGCTATTTGTATTTATTCATATTTATAAATTTTTTATTAACGGTAGCATCTACATTATTTTTTTGAACGTGGAAAATGGGATGTTAATAGTATGATTATTCTGCACCTTTTTGGAAATACTGTCTACTGATTCTCGAAAGTTTGCATATGTACAATAGGGAGAACTGTGTTGTGGGAGTATCTGTAATTTTGGAGGGGCTGTTACGAACTCGGGCTTTCAATTATTGACTGTTCGAGGACTCAATGTGTTAAAAAGTAATGAGTAATTAATGTAAAAACTTGATAAGCATCAGCTGTGGCTTCAATGTTGCTACTCATGAATGGGGTTGTTCTGTTGGCGACATCTATGCCTTCTTGAAATCTGCGGATGATCTGAATAGGTAGAGTTGTATCTTTTAATGGAAGAATTCTCTCATTACTAACATTACCTTCAAGGTCAGCACTCGTGAATGAGATTCACACTCTGTCATTAGCTTAAAGGAGACAACACAGATTCACATTTGTGTAGACTTAAGTAAGTTTGAATGCCATTACAGTTAAGGATTCTTTTCCTATCCTATTTATTATATCATTTTGGTTGAAGGGGTGGGACATGGAAATTACTCCTTTAATGGCTTCTTTCGGTTGCAGTCAGATCAGCACCATGAAGGAGGACAAGTTAAAGACTGTTGGCTCCCCAATGCACACCATTTGAAATATGACAATGCTGAACTCCTGATGTGATATGAGCACAATTGCAAGCAAGAAAGAATGCATAAAGTAATCCCAACTTTACATGCGGTACATTCTATTGTACTAGGTGTTTGTAGAGTACCATCATACACAAAGAAGCTTCTAGACAAAAGGAAGCTCTTAATAGAAGAAATAAGAAAGTAATATTCTAGAGGAAGGAAGCTTCCAAGAAAAGAGAAATCTACAATAATCCTCTAACAATGAAGTTTGAGAGGAAGGTAGATACATAAAGATAATGTCATGCCCAAAAATTTCACCCAATAAACCAAGTAAAAACATTTTTATTTTTAAACACAACACATACGACATTCCCAATGTTTGCTGATACAAGTGCGCGGACACACAACTCAATCATACATGCAATGGAAAACATTTAGCAATTAGTACCACATATAATGGAAGCATACAACCCATTTCACGTTTGTCATTTACCTCCCTGTACATGATAATTAACTTGATTTACCTAACAGTGACCATGAAAAGCTCATAAGTTAAGTATGTGCATATACTATCCATACAACTAAAAGAAAATCCATAACAGCAGTGGAAGATGTCACATTCCAGGATAATCTTTTCTATTCTACCATTTCTCGTTCGTTACTTGAATATAAGAAAAGTTTACTAGGAATACGAGCATAATGGTAAGATGCATCTAATCACTTTAAGCTTCCTGTTCATCGTATCAGTGGTCATAAGCAAGTATATTTCATTCATGGACCTTAAACAAGTGCATATATCAGTTTATATTTAAAACTCACTATCTCAATCATTCCATATAGCAAGAAAGAATGCATCGAAATAGCATTTAACATTCAGACTTGTCCTAGAACCAAGGCACTAAAATGGGCCCAAGTCTAACCAATGCCTTGATCCGATGCTCTAGTATTTCAACAGCATCATTAGGGAACTGCTACATTCATAGGTTTAATACATGAATACAGGCCGCTTTACACTTAACATGCCACAATGAATTCAGTATGCAAGAGAGTACATGAACAAACACGTACGCAATTAAAGAAAATAATTTCAATCATACCATGCACAAGGAGATAAGATAAGATAAATATATTAATGTCTAATGAATGATCACAAAGTAGGTCAAAGGGACTGCAAAAACACCGTGAGCAAATACAAAGCGGGAGAACCAAAAGGTACCTGAGAAAGAAGAGTACAAAGCCAGAGAAGCTGGCAGAATTGGAAAGAGCAAACCCTTGAACCCAAAAATGGGGGTGGAAATGCAAACGAGAAGAGGGAAGGGGAGACGACCAAGAAAAATGGCTAGGGAGAAGCAATGAGGAAAGTCTATCAGGGAATGGTAGATCCAACTCTCCTAACATCCGAGGCCGACTGGAAGAAACTCTGGATGGAATGCGACCAAACAAAGAGGTGGTAGAGTGCAGAGGACGCCTACAATGCTTTGCTATCTGGACACCATACTATATCTTGAAGGCCTGGTAGATCGAGTCTGTCTCCTGGTGTAGGGCCTGGTGTGGGCCTATCTAAGATGGCTTGGGAACTGTGGATGGTTTCCCAGGCCGAACAGATTTGGAGTAAGAAGCGGAGGTGGCCTCACCTTGGCGCTTGGTGCCTCTCATTGAAGGTATCATTGTGAAGAAGGAAGTGATCTCTGCCAGAAGAATCTGGTCTAGAATGTGGTTGAAGAGTGTGCTCACGGAGCCTCAAATCCTCCTGTAAGTATAAAGCTAGGCACTTCTGATCCTCATACTTGAAGAAGTTAAAAAGATCCTGTGCCCTCCTAAAGAGGCAGTAAAACCTCCCTTTGATCTCGTAGTAAATGGGGCAGTGGAAGATGAAGTGTGTCTCCGTCTCAATCTCCTGGAGACTACACAACTAGCAAATCCTATCCGAACGATCAAGGTGGTGATCCGTCTCACACCGGAGTCTGTGAGAACCTACTTTGAGCTGACCAAGGGGGATGCGAAGGGCATGCATCCAGTGATGTAAAGTATACTTGGGGATGGATAATGAGACCGTCACTCAACTCCAGAAAGTGCTCAGCATAAAAGGCCATTTTAGGCGTAACCCCCCATGAAGGTTCACCCAAGTGGTGTGGATGAATTACTTGTAAATATCCTCTTTGATGATCTTGTTCATCACCTATCTGGTAGGTAGAAGGTGGCCTGGAGCGTCCAAGGAATACCGAAAAGGAGGAAGATGATCCATTTGAATACCCATTGTCCCCAAGAGGTCAGAAACCTCAACATACCAACTACGACCACGGCGAGGGGAATCAGAAAGAGCAATAGTCTCTGATGAGCAATACGCCAAGAACAGGTACCTATCTTGTCCCTCAACGGAGTCAGCGAAGCCTCAGATGCGGTGTAGGAAAGAGATCAGGTCAAACATGGTCTCCAATTTGAAAGGACGGGCTCCAAACTCAGCCAAAATAATGTGTTGAGGGACAGTTTGCTTGCACTTGATAAAATGATGAAGGAGAAGTGTTTGGACTCTCTTGGCAAAAGCCTAGTCAGTCTCTAGTAAGGAGGGCCCCCAAGCAACAAAGCCGTAAAGGACAATGGGTCTGATGAGGGAGTCCATGAGGGACATTTTGGAAGAGATGTCTTGGAAGTGGTGGCGAAAGCATTGTCTCTCGAGGAGGGCTAAGGATCCATAACCCTTATTGACACGAGGCTGGAGGGCTTGTCTCAAATTGAAATACAGACCAGAGAACTGAACACCCAAGTAGGTATATGTGTTGGTGATCTCGATCTCCTCACCCTTGAAAAAGAAGTGGAGGTGCGAGGTCTTCAGACCATTGAAGACCATAACCTTGGTTTTACCCATAGGTTAACTGTCAACTTGAAGATCACAGAACAAGGCTAAGGTGTCCAACTGTCTTTGTAGACCCTCGAAGAGGATGCTAGGAGGACCACATCATCAACAAACAAAAGGATGGATATCAAAACCTGGTGAAGAAGGCACCCATCATCTGTCTTGAATATGCTCATGGAGAAAGGACTCAAGCTCATCAATGTATATCCCAAAAAGAGTTGGGGATAAGGGACACCCCTGTTTGACCCCAATGGTACTCTTGATGAAATCCGACTCCCCATGAGCTGTGTGGAGGCGACCCAAAACAATCTCGTATAGACGCATGATGGCAGTGAGAAGGGTCTCGAAAATGCCAATATTTGAGTCTCTGAAAAAGTGCCACATGCGGAATCGAGTCGAAAGCTTTTCGAAAGTCTACAAAGCAACAATAGACTTTCGACGAGCGATGGCGTGCCTCCTCAATGATAGCCCAAAGAGTAAAGATATGATCAATAGTCTGGTGATCAAGACGAAAACCTGCTTGTCCCTTTCCTTTGAGGTGCTTGCACTCTTAACTCCTTGGAAAGCTGCATATGGAGGACTGTAGCGTAAAGTTTGGAGAATGTATGACCCACCATAATTGTCTTGTAGTTGTTGGGATCGAGCTGAGGCCCGATTTGTGGATCGGGTGGATGGTATGATGCGACCAAGTCGGCGGAAAACCATAGCATATTGGTTGAAGAGGTTGGTCAAAAAGCTATTGAGTACCCCAATACCATACTTGAAGAATTCTGCTTGGAACCCTTTCTCATCCACTGCCCTGCTACTATTCATCACTCTAACTGCCTCTTTGATATTTCTGTATGTGAATAAGTGGCAGGAAGATGGTGGATTATCAACTTGGATATGCGGTTGTCCAAGAATATCATAAAGATTGGAAGTGTGAGAGAACATGGATCTGGGGCTAAGCTCTGAGGGAAGAGGAGAATGGCGAGGGAAAATGGTACGCCAAAAATGTTTAGGAGAGTGCCGGAGAGACGCACATAAAGTCCGTCTACGTTGGGAAATATAGAGGTGTTTTTTACGGCGAAGGAGGCAATGGTAGGAGGTTTTCAAGGTGGGATATGAGGGATGGGCCTGGGTAAAAGCGTGCTGTAATTGGCAGTGTAGAGATTTGCACTCGTCATCATACCACTTGTTCATAGGGCAACCTAGGTTAAATGCTCTAAATCAATTCACAATTAACCACGGCTAGGGGAAAGGCGTTAAACAACTAGAAGTCACTCAATGATTTAAGAGTAATTTGGTCAGCATATAGGATATTAATTAGTCAGTTTGATCTTTTTCCAATCAAATATTTTCTTTGGAGGCAGCATAAAACTTAAGCTTTCCATTCAGCATGGTTTAAGGGTTAGAAGCACGTTAGCATTTGTAGGACTGTCCCTAATTATTATTTGTTTGAACCTGGGCTCTGGTTTTCCAAGCTGCCCCCATATCTTGTGGAATCAAGGCCTAATGTAGTTCCTTCATATGTGCATGAGATTAGTTCCTTTCAGCAAAGGGCATAGCCCCTTCCACATATGCAAAGTTAGTTCTCTTTGTTTACACCACGGGTGATTTTCCCTTAGCCACTAGTTGGCGATTACTTTCTATTGTGATTTTCCCATGTATCGCCAACTCTGGTCACCTCAAGCAGACTCAAGATGTCCTTACAAGGTTTAGCGAAAACAGTATCTTTATATAGATGTCATACACCTGTTACCAAACTCCCAAGAACACTTATGAGCACATCGATATATTAACAAGACCCAAAACCTACTCAAGTGACAGGTCGACATTAATAATTCCACGAGATGACACATGCATAATAATCTTCTATAACAAGGAAGTTCTAGAGGAAGGTAGATATATAGAGATATGTGCAAATAACAAGAATATACAATAAATAGAATATAGCCCATGTGACTATGTCTCAAATTCCCAGCTTTAACCAACTTTGACCAACTTTGACCTTAGAGTTTCTAAATATAGAGTGCCTCAAATCTGAAAATACAAGGAACAAACGCTGGCTTAAATGTTATGAGGTTTCCAAAAATGTAAATAAATCAGAAAAATTCCTATTTTTTTGGCCTATATTGGATTAGTTAAAAAATATGAAATCACAATAACTCGAGAAAATCTAATCAAAAGAGGCAGAAATTTGGAGTGAAAATTTCCTATCATGTATGCCAATATTCCCGAAAAATATCTGAAAAATTCGCAGATTTGTGTGAGATATGGCGGGAAAAAATTGTTGCCAAAATCGATGCTCCGATACCACTTGTTATGATATTTCTTTATAAAATCACTCGAATATAGTCCACTTCGAGGGGGAAACCTCCAAAAATCAGAATAAATGATTAAATAGACTTAATAATATGATATGTGATGGTTTTGGGAGAATCTCACCCATCCATATTTATATACATAAATACAAAGAGTCGCACCCTTTCATCCTAATTAGGTTGGCCTAACTATTTATTAAGAACTAATAAGTGAAAAGTTAAGGTTATGCACTCCACTACATAACCTTAGTAATCATATGAAGATATAATGTTAGGGCTATAACAAAATACCCTAATATGTTTTGATACCAATTAACAAACATGATTGCAAGCAAGAAAAGGACACTGGAATTAACCGCAACTGTACACTACTGGATTAGGTGTTTACAGAATACAATCAGATAAAAAGAAGCTTCTAGATGAAGGAAGCTTCTAGGAGAAGCACATGTACAATAAGATTCTGCAAAAAGGAATCTCCGAGACAAGTAAAAGGCAATATCGCCCATGTGACTGTCTCATCAGAATGGACTTCTTTTATGCAGCAAGGGTGTAGGTGAGGCCTTCGCCAGGATTGAAATCCCATTCCTTGACCAATTAAAGATTGTTCCAAGGTTGTATCCCTCAATGTCTGTTAATAGCTTATCTTCAATTCATATTTTAAAGAAGTTGAAATTGCTTGCTATTTTCTGACGCCTTAAATCTGCTTAAACAGATGTTTCTGTAGCAAAATTTATTGAATGGTAGAATATTAACAAAGAAACAAATGCCATAAACTTTTTAGAGGGGATTCACCACAAATTCAATCAGTGAATAAAATGGAAAGAGGATATGTGCTAAGGCAATATAATTGACGATTAACAAATACATAATAAATTCTTGCATACACTACCACATGAAATAGCATTGTGAGAAAATTCGCATACATTAATTTATAATTTAAAAGAGACCATAATATCGATAAAACCAGTTGCAATTTTGTTGAGACAGAAATGTTTCTAGAACTAAACGATTTACAATCAGATTGTTCTCAACATTACAAAAGTCAGAAGTGTAGGAAGTTACATCTGTCCAAATTCTTACAATCTCACAAGACTTTGAAACAGTATCTAAAACTAGAATCAAGATCTTCAGAATCTTTGCCCTCAAGGAATAATGGCTTTACTGCAAACTGAATGTGTAGAAGCTGAAACATAGGCATGTGGAAGTTCAAGGGACAAGCACGAGACAGAGACACATAAAAAGGGAAATACAGGCAACAAAACAAACAAGAAAAATCAAATCACTGATCAAAATGATTTCGAAAAATTCCTTTTTCTGAAATCTGCAAGTAGATGCAGTAGCATGGTTGAAGCATCATTGATTCATTATACATCTTTTTGATTACCATTCAATCCTTGTGTGGGAGTTCCTGTAAACTTGAATGCATTGTCAAAATTCCTTTTCCACATGTCCTGCTCAGGTAGTGGCTGTATGCAATAACCATGATCATTGCAAAACATAACTCCCAAAAACTGCTGTGGAATTCCATGTAACAATATTTATATTTTAGTAGCCTGCGAGCATGGAATTTTTTAAAAAGACGCAAATGTGTGTGTTTTATTTTAGACTCTCCTCTCATAATTGTTTTCTTCTTTTTGTTATCTTCAATTAATCATTTTAAAAGTGATTCAAGGATTGAGGATCATGTATTTTCTCCATTTCGGACCTCTCCTATTTTGCATGACAATCGGTAATAATTGCTTTAAAAATAATTTATGCTTTCCATAAATCTTCACATGCATTTCTTGTAACATATCTCCTTTTCTTTTAATAATTTCCGTAACGCTTTGAATCGCTTAGAAGTGATTTTAATCATGCACACAAATAGATGACTTAAGTGATTTCTATTATTTCCATATTGCTTTTTTCTTTTAATGAACATCATTAATAAGTGCTTCATGAACCACTTTTAACACTTCTCATTTGGTAAAACCTTTTAAAGGAAAAGTGATTTCTTTGGAATCATGTTGATAAAATTTAGTTCAATGTATGTACCTTATATACACCATGAGGGTGCCACCTCAAACACCATGCTAACGACATAAAAAGGATTTGCACACTGACAAAATGCAGACCTCAAATCCACTCTTGCTTGTACCTTGTATCTAATATCTTTGAACCTCAAAGATGGAAACAAGGATGTACATTTGTTAATGTCCGATAAGCAAGGGTGTGCATCTGGGTATAAATAAAGACTACCTTTTTTTTGTAGTGAAGGGTATTAATGAAGCCAGGAGGATACCATTTGGTTTTTGCAATACACATAGATAACTAAGTCTTGGGGACAGCGACGGATGACTATTAACATTATATATAAATTAATTTTTAAATATTTTAACTTTATTCAATGAAATTTAGGAATTTAAACTATATTAAATATTTTTTGCCATTTTGGGCACTTTTGAGATAATAATTCAATGTTTTTGGTAAAGATAAGTACTTTTTTAAAGTAATAGCATCAGGTTGAGATTTAAAAAAAATAAAAATTATAACAATATTGGGGACATCCCTTCCAATTCCTCAAGTCATGGAATCGTTTGGAACGTTACCAAAATCTAGGGGACACGTTCCCGTATAACACTGGCAATACAACTTTTATATTCCAGCAGATTATATTGCAGATTTTCAACATTTCAACAAGATGAATATAGACATCTCCAAAGTTATCGTAGATGATCGGTCCATATATGGCAAGATGGAATTACATTTAATGACCTTACTGTAATGCATGTACTTGTATGTCAAGTCAAGTTCCTAATGGACCCACGAAGTGTTCCTTCATGGTTACTATGGCAAGCTGTTGGGATACATTGTATATTGTGTTGGATTTAAGAAAGACTCTAACAAGATTAGACTGTTTGCTTGGATGGAAGGACCGAAAGATGTTGGTGCCAGTAAATATCCTTATCCAGTCCTGTTGGATATTACTGGGGATTACGAATGTTGCACAAGTATCTACCTTTTACCTGGGTGCCGAGACTTCTAAAGACTTGAAGTCCAAATCAATATGTTCAACCATTTTATCTTCATCCTAAATAGAAGAAAGAATTTTATGTACACGCAGATGCTTTGAAGTATTCCGTAGGATGTCCAATGTACTCTAGATGAGTAAGGAATACAGAATTTGGATCATCCTTTCCACTTCAGAAGTTGACTTTGTCGACAACAAATGCAAATCACAAACCCACTGAGGCATAGTGCACATGTTAGGCTTGACAGGGAAATTCCTTTCACTTTTATGTTTATCATCAGGATTTTCTATACTTAGTGAGCAGTCCAATTATTCACTGCTGCGTGAGTTGGTTGTCCAAGGAAACACCAGATGACAGTAGATTGATGTTCAAGAATAAAATCCGAGAGAACCACATGTTAAATTTCCACATGATTTTGTTGACGTTTAACTATTCAACATAGCAATCTAGCCATCCTGCTATGACAATATTAGGAATTTCGTGTCCAGAACAAGTTTCTCGAGGATATGATCCCATCAAAGAGAAAAGGTTAATCGACAAGGCATAAGGACGTTCCGATAATTTTTTAGGCTATTGTAAAACATTGATCTGGACCAGGTCCTGCAAAGATGCGGGTTGTTCCTTTGCAGGGTTTTTGTCCATTTCTGAAGTCTTGCAACAAATTCAACTGCTAGGAGTTTCTCCGTTG
Organism: Taxus wallichiana var. yunnanensis; assembly: GCA_018340775.1. Classification (NCBI taxonomy): domain Eukaryota; kingdom Viridiplantae; phylum Streptophyta; class Pinopsida; order Cupressales; family Taxaceae; genus Taxus; species Taxus wallichiana. The sequence goes on from CM031234.1 coordinate 856,905,057, forward strand.
GTTAATCCATTTAGATTAACTGTACTTTGCTGAATTTTTTGATTTCTTTGAAGATGCGATAATAATGCAATCCACTGTTATTCTGATTTTCTGCAGTACTGATGCCTGCTTTTCTGAAGCAGGGGCAAATGGTTTTAATATTCTCCAGGGACATTCAAGGGCAACAATGCTGTTAATTTTTAACAATGCAGCACAGGGCATTCTTTCCTCATTCTTTTCAAGTATGCAGGTACGATAAAGAGTGAACTTTGAGATTCTGTCCCTTTTTTATTGCAGATGGTGCAAGACAAGTTTGGAGTTCATATGTCAAACATAAATGTTAAACAAATCTATAGCCATGTGTGTATATACATACACACAATTGTTTGTGCTTGGAAATTTTATCACATGGCATCCCAATGGTTTGTTGACTGCTTCTGCCTTCCAACACTGTTAGTTTGGTTGGATGCAGATACAATCTTGAAGAAGTATTCTTCAACTGTTGCAACAATATTTACAGGCTTAGCTTCCGCTGCTCTCTTTGGCCACACTTTAACCATAAACTTTATTTTGGGGATTTCAATAGTTTTCATCTCCATGCACCAGGTTTGCCAGACATTTCATTCATCTTTTCTTATGTTCACAGTGCTACCTAACTGCAAAGTGACTAGAGTGATGAATTCTATGATTTCATGTTTCCCTGCAGTTCTTTTCATCTCTTTCAAAGCCTAAAGACGAGGCACAAAATGGAGCTGTTGAAATGCTGGATATTCAGTACAACCAAAGGTGCATTCTCTCCCTTAGCTTATCCTACTTCCCGTTTTCTCTTGCACACTAGGTCCACTTACACAAAATTTGTATGTTGAAACTTCTAGTCAAGTTATTCCCTCAAAGAATACAACGATGTCATCAATCAGGTTTCCCATTTGAGTTTCATCTTTTGTATGTTAAATACTAACACTGCTTGTAGGATTGCAATTGTGATCTTCAATGGGAAAAATTTGTTTTGTTCATTAAATGAAGTGGTTTTCGGTTGGTAACAATGTACATGAAATGGAGCAGTTGCTTTATAAAAAAATTATGAGCATTCTAAGTTTGGCATTTAGAATTACACATGAATTTGTGTTTCTGATTCATTTTTGCTTTTCTTTTGTGTTTCCTCTCTCTGGCTCTTTTTTTGAAAGTTTCATATATATTTTATATTGGTATTTTTTTCCTTGTGACGTTAAGACTTACATAGATTTGTTGTGGATTTAGTCAATGACATTGTCTCTGAAACGTGCAGCAAATTGCTATACACTTTAACCAAATATTTGTTTTGTGTGAAAATAGACAATACTTACTACTGATGTCCCACTATGGTGGTTATAGTATTTCAACCTTGTCTATTGAATGACCATCAGTGCTAGAGAATCAGCTTAGTGATCAGCCCTTTATGTGCAAGTTACTTTAACAATTTGAGTACTGCTGTAATCATCATAACTAGGTTGAGCTAATAAGATATTGCAATCTAATCTGTATTACATTTGAAATCAATAAATACAGAAATATAGTCCTAGAATTATGCCACAAGATAATATTCGATCAACTCAACTTCTAAAAGTTGAATACAAGAAATTAGGGTTAGGGTTTAGAAGGAAGTCACTGTTCTGCGAGGTCTAGAGATGTGACAGTAATATGAAATTGGGTAAATATGTCGTGTAGAGTGTCGTAAAGATGTCTGTAAACTCTGAGAGCCTAGGAACGAATGTTGGACAGGGAAGCCCGCTTCAGATAGGTTTGCCTAGCGAATTCATCCTAGAGCAGCAGATTTTGTCCTCAGCTACTATGATGTGCAACTAAATTCTAGCACCTAGTGCGCCCGTGTCTCTAGATGCGGGGTTTGTGTCTAAAACCACGTGATCACACTTCTGTACCTACAAATGGTTTCTTCTTACGTTGAAATCCTTGCTCTCCTTGTCTGACCTAAAAAGGGGTTAGTTCAAATGAGCCGGATTGACCTCAGAACATCCACATAATGACTATGCATTGCTTTACATAGCACTAACTCGAAAGGGCCTCATGATCGTGTAGTTCTCCCTCTTGATAGGGGTATGAGAATGTGCACAAACAATGTAAATGGCAAAGCCCTAATCAGCATAGTTACCATGTTCTTACGAACTTAGTGAAAATTTGGTTCAAACCATACCTTTTGGTCTAACCAAACTTTCCGAACAAGTTCAGTCAAACATTATTTTTCTTTTTTAATTAAAAGAACTTCAGCACAAAACAAAAATGAAACAAGAAACACTAATACCTAAGCATGTAAAGGAAAAACTCCGTAGATAATATATTTATTTATTATTATGTGTAATTGGTTTTTTTTTCAAATATCATCATATATGTGTAGTATTTATTATTTATATATATTTTATATTTGTAAAATTTCTAAACCGAACCAAACCTTTTGAAAAAATCTGAACTTCCGAACTTTTTCCCCTTTTGAACCATGCAAACTTTTTGCCATGGTAACTATGCTAATAAGGCCTTCAACACTTGGCAATGAACTTTGGCTTTGATCTTAGTGTATGAGAGTGATCTAGAGCAGCAAATCTAGGTAGCTGGTACAAGTATACGTATAGATATGGGGAGGGGAATCCGGTTCACAAGTATGACAATTTTTTGGGGGGCTTGGGTATGTCTGTACAAAAATTAAAAAAACAAATTACCCATATAATATGCAGAGTAAACAAAATGAGGTAAATAACCACAAAACATAATGATAATTCAATGCCAAATGTCATGATATTCATTGATCGAACTTAAAATAAGTACTAAGAATTTAGAAAAAAACAAAAAAGTAAAAAAATTCTTTTTTAGGGCGGGTGTTGTACCACGTAATTGGGATGTTTTCCTTATGCGTGCCACGGCATGTACACATACCAAGTACATATCATACCCGTACCCAGACATTGCAGGCCATACTCGACTACCCAACAACAAATGATAATGTATTCAAATTTGTAGCCTATTATTTCAATAATTGGGCCTAAAATTCCTTAGAGTGTTCTTGAATAAGAAATCTGTAGATGTCCTTAATAGGTTAGGGTGCATGTGTTTATATAGGTGATTTGTGCAAATGATTTCTTGCTCAATCGACCCTAACCCGACTAAGGTAACTTGTGCATTTGAAAATGTGACCGTTGTAAGTAGAACTAACAAGTTTGTTGGCCTCAAATAGTTTTGTCGGTCCAACCTGTCCTCTAACGACAAACCCATACAGGCTTAAGGATGGAACCTGATTAGACACATGTGGCAAATAGTTGAGAGTCTGAAGATGTGTTCTGTATAAGGTGCATTGGTTTCAAAGCTGCTAAGCTAAAGAACAAGTCATGAGCTAGTGGAACCAAACTATGGGGATTGAGCACATCTTTAGATTCAGCCAATAAGTGTATAAATGGGATGATGCCGTTGAGATAAATGCCAAATGATCATTGCCAAGTGTCGTATGACCAAATTTTGGGTACTACAATTGCCCTCATTTTAATCTAGTAATGAAATTGCTGGTTTAAAATTCGAAGATGAGAAAATGCAAAACCTCTCAATGGATATGGTGTGCGTAAGATCAAGGTGCGCCCTTGCCATATATTTGAACCTACAAATCACATGCCGAGCATGTATTAATGTTTGATAGAGATGCATATAAAAATTAGTAAATGAAAAATGAAATTTAAAAACATGAAACGGTTATGCCTGATTGCCCTTGGTGCACTCATGTAAGGTGTGCATGAGTAACATATATAAAAACTTAGCATTTGAGCCTGCCAGTATCCTTTTTACCATTTGAGCCTGCTAATTGCGATATGTAGCATTTGAGCATACTAGTAGCCAATTTGTATAGGATTTTGATATATGTGAAATGATGCCAATGTATAAGATCTGTTATATGTTCTGAATAATAACGTGAATGCCATCACACTATGTACCCTAAGGTGGTTGTGATTTGTGTGAACCATTAGAAAAGCCCACAATATGCCCCCTTTTGAGATGAGGGATGCTGCAAAGGATAACTTAGCTCAAAAGAGAAAGTGTTACCTATAAAGAGTGTATAACCAAAGCATCAAAGATGTTAACCATACATAACATGCAAACTAAACAAGGTGATATAATCCATAGTTACGTGGGGACGCGTCCCCCCCAAATTTGTCACGTTCGGGATGTCCCGAATGTCCTGGGACGGGGGAAACATTTCCCACTTTTGTTTTTGCTGGGAAACGTCCTGGGGACGTCTGAAAATGTTGGGAAACGGGGGGGGACGCCCGACGTCCCCACGTGGCCAACATTTCTTTCTTTTTTTGGATTTTTGGTGAAGAAAACACAAGGATAGAATAAAATTTGCCATTTTTGGAAAGGGTCAGGAAGATGTAGCAAAGAAAACTTGCATGTGCCATAACTTTCATTTTGTGGCTCCGCTTTGTGCCGTTTTACGTAAAAGTGCATATCTTCTCGAGCTCTACGCATTGATGGCAATATTTTTCTTATTATCATAAAATAAATTTTTGCACCTTTTTGGACCAAACAACAACTTGCAATCTTCCGAAAGAATCATGAGTATTAAGGAATGTATTCGATGTTTATAAGTTCAAATGGTTTTATTTCAGCTTATTTATATAATTTAGTCACTATATCTTTATATTTTAAATATTTATATATTTTTTAATTGCCGTCCCCGCCGTCCCCCCGCCGTCCCTCCGTCCCCCGCCTCTGTCTCGTAACTATGATATAATCAATGTGCATTAGATATGATCATTTTAGAATAAGTAGTAGATGTCATTTCATGGTTAGGCATATCATAAGCATATCCAATAATCTAGAGAAATCCATAGCTAAGAGCATAATAGTGATTGGTAGAGCACTATGAAAATAAGCACACGACTCAATGCCTAACGGATACATTTGGATCTATGACACGACACAACATGACATGACAGGCTCGCCATAAAGCATAGATAACTAACAAGGCATGAGGACTTGAGCAGTTTTAGTAGTTGTTAGTTTTGTGTGCAAAGAAAGTATGTGCCAATCAATGTTCCATGGGAAATGTGTAAACCAATGTGTTAAGAGCAAGATATGTAGCAAGTAATGTGTCATGAGCATGATATAGATCACAATATGTGTCAACCAATGTGTTAGGAGCAAGATATGTAACAAGCAATGTTTTATGAGCACGAGGTAAATCAAAATATGTGTCAAGCGATGTGCTAAGAGCAAGATATGTAACAAGCAATGTGTGGCATATATGAGATAGATCAAAATATCTGTCAACCAATGTGCTAAGAGCAAGATATATAACAAGCCATGTGTGATGAACATGAGATAGATTGAAATGTGCTTCAACCAATGTGCTAGGAGCAAGTCTATGTTATAAGCAATGTATGTCTAAACAATGTGTGTCATAAGTAATGTGTGTCATAAGTAATGTGTGTCTAAACGATATGTTTCATAAGCGATGTACGTTTAAGTGATGTGGCTCAAGCAATATGTGTCGCAAGTAATATGTCATAAGAGATGTGTTCCAATCTATAGATGTAGTGATTAATGTGTCCAGGAAACAATATGGATGGTAGGCACCGTATGTAATTGAGCATAAAGCAAACAAATAGTGAGCAATCAATGCATAGAGCAAACAATGGCATGTGAGCAAATAGAGCATAGAGCATAAGTGCATATAGCAAACAAAGCATAGAGCATCCAAGAGCATAGATGCAAACAAAGCATTAAAGCATCCAAGAGCATAGAGCATAAAAGAAGACAGAAACATAAAAACATACAAGAGGGTAGAAGCACACACGAGCATAGAAGCACGTAAGAACAATATAAGCAAATTGGAGAATAGAAGCATTTAAGTGCATGGAAGCAAGTAGGAACATAGGAGCATACATGAATCACATAATGTGTTACTAACAAAAGAGTGATGTATGAAGCAATGTGAAGTAGTCAAAAATAGGAGCCCAAGGCCAGTAGTAGTCAAACAAGTATAGTAGTATGTAGTAAGCGAATAGTATAGTAAATTACTAATCACTAGTAGGCATGGAGCATGTCAAATCAGGATCCGGAAACAAATAATGTGATCATTAGATGAACTACACTATACCACCTTATAAGATATAAGGTGGCGCAAGATAAAGAAGAGTAGCACTATATCACCAAGGGACTAGTGCGTAAGGATATGATCTATATAAGCTCAGTAAGTAGGATGCACCCAGTGTTGGTATGCCCCCAATGTGGTGGGTATCCCCTAGGGTATAAGGCTTTAGCAAGCTGCATGGTGCAAATGATATGATCTAATTTAGGCTCAGTATGTATGTGCCCCCATTGTGGTAGGTTGTCCCTTGGGTAGAAGGCTTATGAAGCCATAGTGTATGTATGATGTCCATGGATCAAGGTATCTACAACCATCTTATTTGTACTATGAGGATCAAGTGCGCAAGGATATGAGGTATGTAGAGTGCTAAATCCAAATAACCATGATACTTAAGTCTGTGGTGAATGAGCAAGTCACATGCAGGTCATGGATTTATATTTTTGCCATGTTATATTGTTTTTGTATTTTTGCAATAAGAGAATGATAAAGATAAAACTGCCCACTTGGATTTGTACTAATGGTCCTGGGGCATAGGCTGTAAGCAATGCTCGTGATAGTGTAATGGCTGTCAAAATGTAAGGTGTAGTCATGTGCAATACTGTATTTTGTGATTTCGGCATTGGTAGCTTGTGTATACCAACTCTGTGGGTCACAAGTAATCGTAGTAACCTTATATTTCCTATGCATATGAGGAGAGTGCATTGCTTTTCCATATGGGTCATGCTTGCAAGGCTGCTGCTGAACTATGATGCATCGCACAAGACCACATGGCACATGGTGTATCTGAAGAGTAGAAGTCACAATATGCTCATGCCGAGCCTTTATCAGTGTGTACTGCATAATCTGTCTAGGAACATGGTCAAGAATTTGAATAGTCGGATGCGAAGGTTGTGTCTGTGGTATGGGACATTTTCTGTTGGGTTGGAGCTGAAGTGAGCTTTGGGATAGGCCGAATAGGGTACACATAAGGGACACTAGTAATGCTAATCACCATTTTGTTGTGTACATTTAAGTATCTATGTAAGGTGGAAGGAACAACGCACATCTCATGAATCCACGGGCATCCGAGGAGCATGTTGACTATGTTGTTAGAAGGGGCTATAAGGAACAATTGGCCATCCTCTTGGGTCCAACATGTAAAGATAATACTGTGTGTTGAATTGGGTTTTGTTGTTGGGCGTTGAAACCTTGAACTGTTTTTATGGTACCTACAAGGTCTTGTGTGTTATAGCAGAGAGATGTAAAGAATGTGGAGGAAGCATTGCATGGTAAGCCATATGTACTTCATCGGCCTTGTGAGTCTTTGCACGATGTAGGTAATGAATCAGTGAATGCTTTAAATCTAGCATTGGGTTGGGCTGCTGCCATGCTGGTGGGTGTCTCTAAGTCTTGCATAGAAAGGTTGTTTTTGTCAACTAGCTCTTGGATCTTACGATATAATTCAAAGCATCTATTCATGGAATGTCCAAGACATTGATAGTAATCACAAGACATTTTACTATCGAACCTCGTACCTTGTGTTCTAGTAGTATCAATGGCAGTGGGTGGAGGTAATTGAATCAAATTGCACTTAAGGAGTTTTCGTAGTGTCGTGTGAAGAGGCTGTGGTAAATAGGTCCATTGCTTTTTGGAGCTGTTTCTTGGCTAAAGACATTAAGCAGTGTGTAAAGACCCTCCTAATTGTTCATTGGAAAACATAATTAACAGTAGATGTAGGGTATGGGTACAGGAACACCCTTTTTTCAAATACGTCAGAGAGAATAGAATAAGGATACGTCTATATTATGTTTATGCATAAAAATAGTTGATAGGAGATGTGGGTATGGATACGAGGATGGGTTCTGTTCATATACCCAAGTTTTCTGGTAAATATTGGAAAAAGTATTTCCTAATTATTCATCTTTTATAAAAAAATCATGTTTTATATGAAGCTGCTGACTGTCATACCTGCAATCCTCTGCATGGTCATTCCTGAATCACAGTTTGTTTCAAAAGCAGATTTTTTTGTGATTTTTATGATCCATGTCAAGCTGAATTACCAAATTTATAAGGTTGGGTTTGCCCACGGGTCTATAACTATTTTTACTTTATCGACATTGCTATATTATATATATTTCTTTGGGTTTATACTCGGTCATTACATAATCAGGGAACTGTGTCATAGAAAACAATTTGATTTGATTAGGATACAAGAATATCTATCTGGAAGCCAGGCAGACAGATTTTGGTAGCTTTTGAGGACTTGCATTTAAAAATAACTGCATTAGCTTCATGCATCTAGAGGGCATTGTAGCAAGAAATCTACTTGCATCAGTTTATTCTTTAGCTGAGGTGTGGGAAAACTCTACTTTAATTATTAGTGTGACTGAGAAGTGTGTGCCAGCCTGGTTAGGTGCTAGTCCAATCTTGTTATTTGGTTAAATGTGCTAGTAATAATATAATGTGAGATCCATGTTCTGTGGTGTACAACGAAAAGCTTCTATATGTTGCTTGGGAGAGCTTCTGTATAATATTTTTACATTCTTATCCTTCTGACCTTTTTGGTAATATTTGGATGAATTTTGATGTTTACATTAAAATCTCTAGTCTGGCCTTAGTTCTGTTGGAGTTGAATACTTTGATAATAAGCAAATACACAAAACAACTCAGAAGCTTTTACACAGAAGCAAGACGGTGCTTGTATATTTTATTAATCTTTAAAAATCAAGCATTACAATAAGAAGAGAGAGCTGCAATATTTATAGATATTGGACAGCTTCTATCTCATCCACAATACATGGAAATAGATAAACTAATCTGAGAATAAAATGCAGGATAATATTCACTGCCCCTAATTGCCCCTATTTCCCCTCATGAAATCATCCGGGAATAAACAAAATGAGATTGAACAATATCTCACAAAACATGTGATAAGACAACTAAAGACAACTATGAGTTGACTTAATATAATCTAACTAAAGTAATTAAAAAATTACTTTATTATAATATAACATTTAACTCATATGTTGAATTAAGTGTTAGTTTATTTCTAACATTCCCCCCCTTAATTCAACATATTCTGAAGAGAGTTGGTGAGGAATAATCTAAATGCCTCAAATTTAGGACGTGCAAGAGATTTTGTGAAGATATCTGCACGCTGATGTTCTGTCGGGCAATGTTGAAGCTGAATGTTGTTGTTCTGAACTTGTTCACGAATGAAATGTACCTGCACCTCAATGTGTTTGGTGCGTTCATGAAAAACTGGATTCCGAACAAGTTTTATTACTCCTTCATTGTCTACATGTAGGATTGTTGGATGATCCTGTGGAATTCCCAATCCTTCAAGTATCCGTCTGAGCCAAATCGCTTCACAGACAGCTCCTCCTGCTGCGCGATATTCTGCTTCTGTGGAAGACCTTGAAACACAATTTTGTTTCTTGCTCCCCCATGAAATAGGTCCAGATCCCAAAAAGAACACAAATCCTGAAGTGGACTTCCTATCATCAACGTTCCCTGCATGATCTGAATCTGTATATCCTGTCAAGAAGAAGTTATCATTCTTCTTGTATTCTAGGCCAAAGTCCATGGTTCCTCTGATGTATCTCAGTACCCTCTTTGCTGCTTTCCAGTGACAAACCCTTGGTTCTTGCATAAATCGAGAAAGATAACTGACTGCATAGCTGATATCTGGCCTAGAATAAGTTAAGTAAATGAGACTCCCAATCAACTGTCGATAAAGAGTAACATTTACTTGTTCTGATGGATCTGTGCGAGACAATTGAAGCCTTGTCTCCATAGGTGTAGCCATTGGTATACTATCCATCATTCTGAATTTCTCGAGCATTGTCTTGGCATATTTTAGTTGAGTAACAAAGATGTGATTTTCCTTTTGCCATACTTCAAGTCCAAGACAATAATGAAGAAGCCCGAGATCTGTCATGTCGAATGATCGATTTAGATCTTCCTTAGTTGTTTCAATCATCTTCACCGAACTTCCAGTGATGACTAGATCATCGACATATACTACTATGATCACTATCTCCCCCCCTTGCTTTTTGAGATAGAGATTAGGATCATATGGACTTCTTTTGAATCCATGTTTGATGAGATGCTCATCAATCTTTATGTACCATGCCCTAGGAGCCTGTTTGAGACCATACAATGACTTTATGAGTCTACATACCTTTCCTTCTTTACCTGGTATGACAAAACCTTCTGGTTGAGTCATGTAGACTTCTTCCTGTAAATCCCCATTGAGAAATGCACTTTTTACATCCATTTGATGAACTTTCCAACCAAATTGTGCAGCTAGAGCAAATATCATCCTGATTGTTTTGATCTTAGCTGTTGGTGTGAATGTTTCTTCATAATCAATGCCTTCTTTTTGTGCATAACCCTTAGCTACCAATCTTGCCTTGTATTTATCAATGCTTCCATTTGATTTGTACTTTGTTTTAAATATCCATTTGCAACCTATTGCCTTCTTCCCTGGTGGAAGATTTGTAAGTTGCCATGTATTATTCTTAATCAAAGAGTTGAATTCTGAATTCATAGCATCTGACCAAGGTTTTGACTACTGGGCATCTTGAACTGTAGTGGGCTCACTTGATTCAATTATTGTACTCATTAAGGCTAAGTTTACCTCATTTTGAGTCATACTACGAGTTCTAGGTCCTGAAGTGGATGTGTTAGGATCACTATCCAACTTAGCATCTCGAATTAGATTAGTATACCACTTAGGCATACGTTTAGCTGTTCCTGTAGATGGAGGAGTTGAATTATCCTCATCATCATTATCTTCATCAAGAACATCTTCTATTTTCTTAGTAGGATTGTTTTGTGAGTTTATGGAAGGAGCATCTGCTTCTTTATTCTCAAAAAACTCAACATCTCTACTTGTGAAAATTTTCTTGATTTTGGATCCATTAACCTGTATCCCAAGGCTTCATCACTGTATCCCAAGAATATAAGTTGTTCTGATTTCATATCAAGTTTAGTTCTCTTTTTCTTAGGAATGTGCATACTTGCCTTGCATCCAAAAACTCTAAGGTGTTTTATAGATGGTTTGTTCCCTGACCAAGCTTCTTGTGGTGTTATTCCATCAAGTGCGGAAGTGGGAACTCTATTCAGCAGATAAACTGCTGTTTTTACTGCTTCTGCCCAATATGTTTTACTCAAGCCTGAGTCGTCAATCATACACCTTACCATTTCCATTATAGTTCTATTCCTTCTTTCAACAACACCATTTTGTTGTGGTGTATATGGAGGTGCCATTTGCCGACGAATTCCATGTGTTTCCAAAAAGCTTTGAACTCATTACTGGTGTATTCACCCCCTCGATCTGAGCGGAGTGTTTTTATTTTCTTACCAGTTGCATTTTCACAAGCTACTTTGAATTTCTTGAAAGTTTCAAAGGCTTGGTCTTTGGTGCGAATGCAGTATACCCACATTTTCCGTGAGTAATCATCAACAAAAAGCATAAAATATTGAAACCCTGAATGACTAGGTCTCATAGGTCCGCACAGATCGGTATGCACCAGATCAAGTTTACCACGGGCCCTGAATGTACTGCTTTTCTGAAAAGAAGCTCTATGTTGTTTTCCTGCCAAACAATTTGTGCACTTGTTTGTATTTTTCTTGAAATTTGGCAGTCCTCTTACCATGTTATTTTTTCGAAGTGTTTCAAGATAGCCAAAACTTACATGGCCAAATCTTCGATGCCACAAATGTGCCGATGATGTATCCTTAGCTACAAGGGCCTGATTGTTGGTTTGAACAAAATCCAACTGAAACATACGACCCACACCAGAAGCTTGTGCAACAATGTTGGAGTTTTTAGACTTATCTTTGATTAAACACATCTTCTTTCCATCTGTACAATCAAAATCCACTTTTAAGTTGTGCTCCAAAAGCTAACTTACTGAAAGTAGATTCTTTGTCAATCCAGGAACATATAGAACATCTCTTATTGTGCACTTTCTTGATCCAAGAGGTAAGGAGATGTTTCCAATTCCTTGTACTTTGTATGATGAATCATCACCCAATGAAACAGAGTCTTTGTTAGGTGTATTCTTTAACTCTAAGAACCAATCATTTCTCCCGGTCATATGTCTTGTTGCTCCTGAGTCAACATACCAAATTGCCTGTGGTGAATTGATTTCTTGAGTTGATTGTGCAACAAATAGGAAGTCCTCATCTGGTGAGTTATCTTCTTCTTCAAAGAATGTTGCCGTCTTTGCTGTTGTTTTGTTTTTCTAATTGCTTTTCCTTTCTCCTTGTTGTTTGTTTTGGTAACCTTGACTAGATTGTTTTAAATTTGGCTTCTTGCCACTAGATGCACCCTTCAAAATGTGTTATACCAACAATCTTTTAAGTCATGTCCTTTTCTCGCCACAAATCGACATTCGCTTTTGCTGAGTGTTCCCTTGAGTATTCTGTTGAGTATGTTGCTTGTGTTGCTTACCAGTTGTATGAATCTGTTTCTTTCCCTTATGGAATGAAGAGAGGGCTTGTTCCTCATCTTCTACAGGTTTGTTCATGGACTCTTCCTGTTGTAACATGTTCACTAACTCTTCAAAACTAGTAGTTGGACCCATAATGTTGAGAGTTGTGACAAATATTTTGTATGAGGTTGGTAAAGCTCTCAATACAATAGGGACAAGAGATTCATCAGTGACCTCTTCTTCCAAAGCTTGGAGAGATGATCTCAATATAGCAACACGCTTTAGAAAACCTTCAATAGACTCATTAGAATTCATTTTGAGACAATGGAGTTGTGTTTGTAATTGCAAAATAGCATTTTTGTTCTTAGCTTCATATACAGTTGCTAGTTTATCCCATGCTTCTTTTGCAGTTGTCGCTTGATGAATATGAGGTTGTACATCATCAGTTACACCAAACAGAATTATAAGTTTTGCCTTTTGATTAGCACGATCAAACACATGTTGTTGAGCAATATCATTTTCTGGTCTCATTATCGAGCCATCAACTACACCAATTATGTCCTCAAATTCAAGTTGAGTTTTAATTTTCATTTTCCATGCAGCATAATTATCTCCTCGTAGGAGTTGTGAATCGGGCAAAAAGAATTTAGGCGCATTGTTGGCCATTTTTGCACGAAAGAAAAGAGAGATAGAGAATCAAACACGAAACAAATCCCCCCTCAAATCAGTACACACCCCCCCAAAATTGATTTTTATTGAGTGTGGGCTCCTTTTTGGCCTTTTACAATGATTTTTCGGCACTATCGGCCGTTTTTACAAACATCTTGTAAATAGAAAAAGAAAATTGCACCCCCTTCTTGTTTACGAAAAATTAATATTTTCGTAATTTTTTAAATTTTTGGGCACTTTGGCCTCTTTTCCCTTACAAATTTAGTTTTGGGCTCTTTGGCCTCTTTGACTGGACCAAAGCGTAGAGCTCAAAAAACATATACTTTCAAAAAAACGGCACCTCAATCCGAGGTACCAGTTGAAAGTTATGACCGTTTTAAAATATTTTTTTCGGGCCCCTTTCCAAAAATGGAATTTTTTTTTATTCTTCTGATTTTTTCGCATCGTCCAAAAAAGAAATTTTTTAAAAACGATTTTTAACGCAGAAAACGCTGGGTCTGACTTACGCATGCGTGCAACTTTGTTTCCTCCATCGTCAGCCTTGTTTCCTTCGCCGCCCTTTCGCCTTAAAGGCTCTCTTATGCTCTGTTTTGCAAGGTCGCACACAGAATTGCTTGTAGATTGAAGACGCACACCCAAATCAGTATCCAGCTCATTTTTTTTTTTTTTTGCAGGTGTGAAGTTGTCAGGTAAATCCGCAGGTCTGCAAGGTGAATTCACAGATATATGCAAATACCGCAGCTGCATACAGGTTGCAGATCGGTGGTGGATGTTTCTTTTTTATTAAAAATGAAACCTACACACCAAACCCGAATAGTGGTGCCTCCAAAATTGGGGGTCCACTAAATTAAATCACACTAAACAGGATCTCTGAATTAGAGAAAAAGAAAAAAACAATTGTATATAGTTCATATGCAATGAACAATATTAAAAAAATTGATACAATCACTTTGTTACCAATCTTGGAGGTGTTTCTGTACTATTGCTTTTGCTGCTTCTGGCGTGTGGAGTAGGGCAGGGGCTCTGTGAAGAGGCTGGGGCAACTCTGGCTCCTCCTAGCTCAAGCTTCTTATTCCTCCTCCCTCAAAACTTCCTACACTTTTCCTTAGATCATAATACTGCTTTGATACTGTATGAAACTTTGAACCCGTGATTAAATTGCAAAAACAAGGCAAGCTTTTACAGAAGCTTGCTGTGATTTTATTAATATAAAATGAAGCATTACAATCAAAAGAGAGAGCTGCAATATTTATAGATATTGGACAGCTTCTATCTCATCCACAATACATGGAAATAGATAAACTAATTTGAGAATAAAATGCAGGATAATATTCACTGCCCCTAATTGCCCCTATTTCCCTCATGAAATCATCCGGGAATAAACAAAATGAGATTGAACAATATCTCACAAAACATGTGATAAGACAACTAAAGACAAGTATGAGTTGACTTAATATAATCTAACTAAAGTAATTAAAAATTACTTTATTATAATATAACATTTAACTCATATGTTGAATTAAGTGTTAGTTTATTTCTAACAAGTTCTACATTAAAAGCAGCGGTTTTTTGCATCCACATGCTTTTAGTCTGGTCATATATCGAAACATTTTTTTATTTGTGATTTTTATTCTCTGGTATGCGTAATACCGACTACAACTCTTTAGTTTTTGTAGTGAGTAATGATTACCCCTTTCTTGTAATTTGTGGGTAATACTGTTGAGATGGAGTTTCTTTTTTGAGCAGTAGATATCAAAATTTAACCTGTACATTCTTCATACTGTCAATGAGAAGTGGTTTCCTTTATGTTGTAAAGTTATTCGTGAGAAATAAATATCAGCCTTCCCAAATCTCTTGAAATGAATGGGATACTGCTCAGATAAGTTGCATTATCGGGACTGTTAATGAACATTATCACTGCCTTTCATTAAAATCTTCCCTTAACTTTTTAATAAGCACAAATAAAATCATTACTAAATGGACTTGCATATCTAATCTTTTGAGATTTTAAATGTCTGATGCGAACCGTTGTTTTAAGACTCAAGTTGCTTGGTTATATCTTTAGACTCTAAAGAGAATAAGCTGTGTTATCGACTCTTAAAACTAATCATTGCTTTTCTTACCCAAGAAATGAAATAACAAGTTGCTACATATTTCTTACAACCTTAATTGTGACCTGTATATTGCTAGAAACCATTGTGGCATACATAAATTTAAGATAGTAGAAATTTAATCTCTGTAAATTGAATACAACTCACATACACGAAAGTAGAAACAATACAGTGAGGCTCATATACCTATCTGGTCTGATACTGGCAGGAAAGGCTTCCTTGTGATGCATAGGAGATGGGGAAAGTTATGATCGCATGCTGACCATGTGGTCGGCCTTCAGTTTTCCTTGTTTCCGTGAATGTAGTGTAGACAACCTATAATATACCAGCAGTTAACTTACAAATGCTGTGTGGATATTCTATGAATTATATTACAAATAAGGAAATCACTCTTTATAGTTGTACTCGCTCATTTTCCTTGTGTTTTATTCAGACGCATTCCATTTGTTTTCAAATTTAGATTGTTGCAAGTGTTAATTTTGCTTTTTCTGTCTGGAGAGCATCTTTCGAAACATCTATTTTGACATTTGAAAATATTTTTGCTGTTTGTTTTGCATGTTTCTATCGTATCTCTCCAGAACCAATTTTCAAAATCCATTTCTTGATTAGGGTCAAATAACACAGTTCAATAATATGCTCTGCTTGGGGTTCGTTGTTTAACCTTGGTTAACCTTTGGCAATCTGTAGTGTAGGCTACCACCGTGTCAAATCTATGGAAAATCACTTCCAAGGCCACAAATTGATTTTTGTGTTAACTTTGGCAAGTTCTGCCTTTTTTGCATGCTTGGCTTCTCAGTGCAGCATTTAGTGCTGCAATTTCATTTAAACACTAATCTGGGCATGTTTTCAGAGATTGTTTGACTTTTTAAAGAGACCAATCCTTTAATAGTCCTATCTTCTTTGACACAATGGAGAAGGAAAGTATTAAAAACATGTGAACATCTCAAAATCTATGATAGTCAACCCTTATCTTCAAAAGTCTACTATGGCTATCATAATTTAGCTTCAACAGCTTTTCATGGAAATTGGAATTATTCACAACTATATTTAGGAATGATTTTTTTATAATTTTAGAGAAATTGTTTTTGTACGTTTTTAACCAGTGGATTTAAATGTTGCAGGGCGAAAGAGTCATCCTTCATAAACATGGCAGCTGGAGCTACAGAAGATGTAAGTATTATTTCTGGTTTCTGAATCCTTTTATGCAAGTGCAATGATGAAAGGAAAATCAGATTCAGATTTCTTAGATCTATGAATAAGTTAGTGATATCCACCATGGGCATCCAGTGAATATCCTTATTTAAGATGGTTTTGCCATCTCCAGTCAGTTAGAAATGCCACATATTAAAAATTAGTGCTAGTGTGAGCAGGATGTGAAATGGATGCTAAGGCTGCATTGTCAAGTATTTGTGCTGAGGTTTTGACATCAATTGATCTAGCTTTGTTTAATCCAGACCCTTGGATTCTCTAATTTATCACTGTATGAGTACACGCAAACACACGCGCATGCGTGCGCCCCACACACACACACACACACACACACACTCGCACGCGCGCAACATGCACATACCACACTCACGACACACGCATGCGTGCGCAACACACACGCACGCACGCACGTACACTTCCACACCCACTCGCACACGCACGCACCAACACACACGCACGCCCGCACCAACACGCACACCCGCACACACACGCACACACACATGCACACACATGCGCACACACGGGCATGCGTGTGCACGCACACACACATGCATGCACCCACACACGCACGTGCGCACGGGCACACGCACCCAAACGCACACATGCACGCGCAGGCACATGCACACGCACACGCACACGCGCACACACACGCATGCGCACATACTCACACACGCACGCGCACGCATGTGCATGCACACACACAATTATCTATGTTTGTATTCTGAATTATATGCGCAAAAAATGATAATATTAATAAAATGTTCTCATGAGTAACACTAGTATGAGTTTTTCATTGTGCGTCGAATGACATCATGAGAAAGCAATAATATAATTGATATGGTTGCTTTGGTTCCTTATGGTAGTAATCGAGAGAATATTTGTTAAGGTGATAACCCTGAATGAGCTTCAGTATTCACTGTGAAATTATTTTACTGTTTATGATTCAATAGCCTTGAAGTAAATGTTTTTAATGTTTCAGTGAATGACCTTGGCGCACCCTTAAATTTCAAAGTTAAAACTATTCACTCTTACAAGCTGTGGTAAAACTGGTCAAAGAGGAAAAACTAAGAGCACTCACTTTTTCACGGTTGTTCAACTTTTGCAAGACATATTATGTGTGTTGACATGCAAAACTATGCCTAGGATGCATGGAAAATTTTGCTTCTTGACATCTTGTGCACACAATATCTGTGATAAATTTTTTATTATTTAAAAATCAATATCATAAAGATAAATTATCAAACACATGATATTGCAACTCCGCAACTGCAGTGTAACTATTTTATACCACTACAATGATTACTCCATATAATGCCATCAAAATAGGTGGAACTATGTCTTTAGCTAGGAGACTTTGAGCCCTTCAGATGAGATATACTGGTTCATATTGTGTTCTGAGATAAATTATCTTCAGAAATGAAATTGGATCTGAGCTACTGGGAACAGAAACAGAAATGCTTACTTTCCTAGCATTAATTGGGGGAGATTCACTAACCAGAGATGCTAATATGTCTCATTGTAACTATTTTTTCTTGGAACGTAATATAAGTGAATGATTTGGAGAAAAAAGGAGCTTTCAAAAGCATACTTTCGGTTTTTTTTAGTTGGCAAAATGAGGTTTGGAGGGACCCTCGATCAGTGGAATAAAGACGTGCACACTTCCTGAGCACAGAATACATGCATTTTTCCATAACATTAATGCCTGGGGCTTGCCCCGCAGTTCTTGGTTGAATGTGAGCTGGGGACATCATTTTGTTAATGCTCAGCTGTTACCATTCAGTCACGCCTACTGAACCACAAACATACCCTTGTTATTAAATATCAAAAGCCGAATTTCAACAGAAAACAAGATATTAGTAAATAACCTCTCAGTTGGAGAACTAACTAATTAAGCATTTTGAATTGCAATTTGATCACTGCCTAGATCAGCTACGACCTAGGTTTGCGTGGGTATCCTGCCAGCATTTACTTCTTTGCTTTGACTGAAACAAAATTCTGCCATGTTAAGAGTTTCCTACATTCAAATCATCAGTTTGGGTATCACTCAGTGGTTTTGATCATGAATAATCCACTTCAAATCTCATGGCACTTTGACCTTGTGCTATCAGGAAATCCAATACCGATTCTACTTTCAACTTTGGAAAATGACAGATTTGCTTGAAAATTAGAGCTTTAGTGACTGATTATCTAGTGCTATAGAAAGGAAATTGCAGAGAAGAGAAACAAATTCAACTCCAAACACCAACAATTTTATCCTGGAAACCTCCAATGGAGGAAAACCAGTCGGGAAGGGCAAAACACTCTTTCTTCCCACTTTTATTGGTCAATTATAGACAATTACAGATTACAAGAAGTAGAAAATGGAAAACAATGTAAACCTCTCCCTTCCTATGCTTGCTTGCTCTGTTTCTACACCTTGCTCCTACAATTCCACTCCAACACTGAAGATCTTGCTCACTTGCTCTCATTAAACTTAAACCTTTGCTCTTTGATCTCTTTGGATCTCCGAATGCCTCAATTCTCTTGCTCCTCCTTGTATTTATAGCCTTCTCCCATGTCCTCCCATGCACTAGAGAATGGGAAAGGTCAAGGAGGGAAGAGACACAATCGGGCGCTTCAAATTCGCGTCCATTCATGCTCCATTTCTCTTTTTTTTGAAAGTGTCAGGACCGCACCCTGATGCAGATTGGCGGTTTTAGGACCGCCGCCCAGCTGGGTGGTGGTTATAGTACTTTACCGCCTCATGCAGTGCGGCGCGGGTTCTGCAACCGCCGCTCTACACAGAGTGGCGGTTCTGTCCAAAACCTCCGTTTTACCTCATTTTCTTCATTTTCTTCAATTCTCCTTCTTGGTGTTGATGGAACTGATGAAGTGGTGTGTTTTTCTAGATCCCTATGGATCATACCTCCCCTGCTTAGGAGGCTTTTGGTCCCACAAAAGCTTAGTGGGGGAGTGGTAGAGGAATCAACTCCCTCTCTTGCTCCTTCGAGTACCACCGGGTTTGCCTTGGTGTCTTCTCTCGTCCAACCTTGCCAAGACTCCTGTGGATCTCTGGTTTGCTGCTCCAGTGCTACATCCTCCTCCGAGTTGCCTCAAGTACAATCCTCTTTGGAAGGCAACTTTTGTATGTTTCCTTCTTTGTCATGCATAGATGGCTTTAGTAGGTGCGAGCTCTTGCAACTTGCTATCGCGTGCATCTGCATGAAGTGTGGCCTAAAGGTTTCTTTTCCAACCTGCTCAAGTATGGCGAAGGTCCCATACTGTAGTGGTTTAGTCCTTCTTGCTTGTCTTTGTCTCTTGAGATGGATTGGCCGAATCCTCTCCATGTATGCTATTGCTATAGTCACCATTGTTCCTTGTATCTCCTCTTCTCCTTGCTTGCCCCACGGTCAGTCCAGTGAATCCGTAGGTAGATACGGTGACTGCATAGTGGAAGTTTGTTTTGCTCCTTGAATGAGCAGTTCTGTGGTGGCTTCTTTTGCAAAAAAATGACAAGTGCTATCCAAAATATCCGTGCTCTCAAGTCCATTTTGCTTTTCTTCCAATGAAAGTAAACAAAACTGATGATTTTCCTGAATAAGTCTTTGTGCTTGGTTGGCACTTACCATAGCCTTCTTTGATTTGCTCTAGTGTGCCCGGATGTTGAAATTGACTCCGTCCTTGACCCATCTGTACTGGTTCTCCCTCCTTGTGAACACAACATCCCTGACATACAAGTAAGGACTTCTGCAAAGACAACATCAAATGCATCAAGTGGAATGATATCAGCCTCTAATACATCAATATATTGGGTATTTATCCCAAACTGAAACTTACACTTTCTTGTAACTTGTATTTCTACACCCTTCTTCAC
Organism: Taxus wallichiana var. yunnanensis; assembly: GCA_018340775.1. Classification (NCBI taxonomy): domain Eukaryota; kingdom Viridiplantae; phylum Streptophyta; class Pinopsida; order Cupressales; family Taxaceae; genus Taxus; species Taxus wallichiana. The sequence continues at coordinate 856,925,424 of CM031234.1, forward strand.
CCATCCCAATGGGTATGGATGTGGATGTGCATAAGTCTCTAGACCAAGCTGTTCTACAACCGCATCAGAAATCAGATTTGATTGAGAACTAGAATCTACTAAAGCATTTACCTTAGTCTTCTTGATTTGGATTCTAATTTGAAATAACTTACTCAACTCTTTCTTCTTCTTCCCCCACATGTTAGTGGCCGTGCATCCCAACCTCTCGTCTACATCCGAATCATCCTCAATCTCCACCTCTCCTTTTGTTTTCATAGTGGCCATGGATTTCTTGGAATCCTTGGTTCGGTGCTTTGGGTGTAATTCGGATGCAACTTCCAACATGTGGCGTCAGTATGTCCATTTATATCACAATTCTTACATAAATTCTTAGGATCTTTACAAGTATGCAAAGCAGTAGTGCGGCATGTTTACCTTTCCATTTACCTTTGCTACTTGTCTTCCCTTGTTCTTTTTCCTGCTGATCATTGTTGGTCTCCTTTTGGCTCTGTTTCTCCTTGCTTCTTCTTCTTGTCATCAATGTAGTATGCTTGTATACAAGCTTCATTGAGATCCTTGGGCTTTGTGGAGATTACCTTCCTCCGAAGGTGAGTGTGAAGTCCTCCCAAATACTTGGTCAGAATGTCCTCATCCTCCAAGTCCATATTAAGCAACATGGCTTGTCTCCAAAATTCCGTAGTGTAGTCTTGCACGCTTTGACCACTTCCTGTCTAAAGTACTTGCCACTTAATCATCATGTCAATCTTATGGCCAATAGGATAGAAGTTAGCTCTAAGCAATTCTTTAAAACCTTTCCAAGTACTTGACAATAGGACGTTTCTTCTTCTCACAAGTGGCTAGATGGGTTTCCCACCAAACCAGAGCATGACCTTCCATTTTGAGACTGTGAAAGGTAATCCTTTGTGCCTCAGTAACATTATGCACACTAAAATAGACTTCCAACTATTTTAGCCACTTATCCAAGTAATTTTGCATCTACTTGTCCTTCAAATTCTTTATTTCAACTTTCGTTTCAACTTTAAAAGGTGTATGAGCAGATTTTACCTTCTTTCTTACAATTGGCATCTTCTTCATGCTCTTCCCATTCTTCCTCTTTGTGGCTCTTTTCGATACCGAATTTTTCGGCCAGTGCTCGAACCACTTGAGTCCATGGAATCTTTGCTTAACCAAAGCCGTCTTTTGCAGATCTGAAAGCTCTTCTTGTTTTCTATGCAACCTATCCATCATGGTCTCTAGCATTTCGACTCTACGGACCAAGTTCTCTTCCTCCATTTGAGCTCGAATTCTTTGTTTCCACTTCTTCGTAGAAATATCTGGCTCATGAAGGTAAAACTTCTTCGCCTTTGGACCTTGTCACTATCATACAAATCACAAGAAAGAATCAAATACCACAATCCTAGATATATAATCAGCTCTGATACCAAAATGATCTATAAACTTCTACTTTGGAACTCTACGAAATCACACAATTATGTTGTTCTACTTTCAACTTTGGAAAATGACAGATTTGATTGAAGATTAGAGCTTTAGTGACTGATTATCTAGTGCTATAGAAAGGAAATTACAGAGAATAGGAAAGAATTCAAACTCCAAACACCAACAATTTTATCCTGAAACCTCTAATGGAGGAAAACTAGTCGGGAAGGGAAAAACGCTCTTTCTTCCCACTTTTATTGGTCAATTATAGACAATTACAGATTACAAGAAGTAGAAAATGGAGACAACAATGTAAACCTCTCCTTCCTATGCTTGCTTGCTTTGTTTCTACACCTTGCTCCTACAATTCCACTCCAACACTGAAGATCTTGCTCACTTGCTCTCATTAAACTTAAACCTTTGCTCTTTGATCTCTTTGGATCTTTGAATGCCTCAATTCTCTTGCTCCTTGTATTTATAGCCTTCTCCCATGTCCTCCGTGCACTGGAGAATGGGAAAGGTCAGGGAGGGAAGAGACACAGTCAGGCGCTTCGAATTTGTGTCCATTCATGCTCCATTTCTCTTTTTTGTTCGAAAGTGTCAGGATTGCCGCCCTGTGCAGATTGGCGGTTTGAGGACCGCCGCCTTGGCTGAGCGGCAGTTATAGGACCGCCATCCTGCAAGGCAGCGGTCTTGCAACCGCTACTCTGCACAGAGCGGCGGTTCTGTCCAGAACCTCCGTTTACCTCATTTTCTTCATTTTTTTCACCTCATGCTTCATGAAGTGGTGTGTTTTTCTGGATCCCTATGGATCACTTTCTCCACTAGTTTTATCCTCAACTTAAAATGCACCTTACTTTATAGTTATCTTATAGCTACAAAATCTATGATTACTCAACTTTGCCTATTCCAACTATTTTTCAATTAATTGTCTTTATCACAAATGACAGCTCATCCAAATGGTGACTCCAGACTACTTTGTTTTCTTGGCCAAGGCCGCCTCCCCTTGTAGTTTTGGCTTGCATCTATGATGCCACCAAGCACTAGCACCTTTCAATTTGTCTCATCAGGTAGTCTGTCTTTTGAACAATATTACACCTGCGACATTGTGGCCTTGTCCGTTCCTGTTTTAACCAATCGCCAAGCTGCTTTTCTCTCTTTGCACAGCCCAAGATTTTGGTCTTTACTGGTGACAGTTAAGCACTCTCTGATTTTCGGGAAGTTGAGATAGCACTAAAAGCTGGAACTGGATGACAAAGCCTCCTATGGATAATGTGGATGGTGATGAGAATTGGATCTCTCCCAATTATATGATTAAAAACATTGAGTAAACACAAGCACGTACTCCTATCTGTGTCATTCCATTGAACACCTAGGAGCTGAGCACTTCCCTCGTCAATACATCCAAGGCTACTGAATTTTGAGAAGTGCGTGCAAATCCCTTGCAGTTAATTTAAATCACCTCATACAAATTCGCAATCAACATGAGAAGCTGTAATATCCCACTTCCGGGATCAATAGAAGATATGCAAATCAATGACTCTAATCCGTTGGAATTTGTAAAAACACAACCACAAACCACTTGAACCAGTCAAATAGATGACTCAGTAAACCCGAAGACAAGGGTTTAATGGCCTCTACTAAATAGCTTAAGCAATTAAACTCAGAAAATCAGATTTGCTTTGTAATAAATATGGAGACCCAACCAGCTGCAAATGACCTTCGAATCAGATCTCATCCCATCAATACAAATTGCAAATTATCTTAGTTCCGATCTCTGCCCAAACAAGACTCACAATATCACAAATTAAGTATCCACCCAAGTCACCATAGTGGTTCTACCAATCACAGCCAACTGAATTAATGTTGTTACCCAAACTGGAGCATTAAATGGGAACGCCACTCCTAGACAATAGCAGCCACACTCACATATATATTTATCTCAACCAAAATCACAGCCAAAACAAGCATTTGTACACCATAATGGTGTCGCTGGGCATAAGCAAATGCACTAACAGTTCGCTGATCAAATGGAGCTCCAAACATGTATCAAAACACACAATATTTACCCCAAATGGAGTCGCTGGTTTTAGGAATGAACAACAGCTAAATTCAAACCAACATCAAACCATTACATATCAAGTATTAGCCCAAAAGCCAGTCGCTAAAATCAGCATACCCTTGCTGAGTTTTAGGGAGAGGCATTTAACAAAATATTGCATCAAAACAGACACTTACAGCCTTCATCCATACCACAATAAATTCGCCAGTCCCAGAACCTTCAAAACAACAATATTCTAGGCAAATAAATTGAATATCAAGTCGATTAGCTTCAGCTGGGGCAGAATGATTTATATGACGCTAAAGCACTCCAAAACAATCACCAAAGTACCATTAGAGTTCGCTAGGGCAAGTAAAAATCACACAACACAAGTCGATTTGCAAAAGCACATGAAAATACTCCAATTGATATAAAAATCTAGCTGCTACAGTGAATCGCTACAGTAAAACATGCAGATTTCACTTGCAAATTTCATCTAAAAATTGTCCAAAGCCAAAGACATGGATCTCACAAATAAATACTTCAAATAAATCTCAAAACCAGCTTGATCCAATCTCCCACGCAAGAGAGAGAGAGAACATCAAAGGGCATGCATCCCAACTCCAAGCATGGAGTATCAAAATAAGTTCATCATAGCATAATAATAATAATGACCTAGCACTCCTTTTATAAGCAAGGAGGCACAAAATTCGAAAACCCTAGGAGAGGGAAAACATTAAATAAAAGTAGTTTGTTTTCCCTAGGTGTGGCGTCCCCTTTGCAAAGGGTGATTTTATCAATGAAAGCCACCTAACTTTTTATTTAATTAATTCCCCATTTAATTTTATATATTTTGGGAATTAAATTAAATAACTTTTATAAAATAATTAAATAATTATTGCTCCAGGCAATAATATTTAATTATTTAATAAAAATGTTCCCCTTGCACATCCCGAAGCCCACGGGGACGTATAGGCTAAGGGTCTTCAGAAATGGGGACATTACGAAGCCAGAAAGATCACATCAATTGATCACCACTTGAGTGGCTGCTGATAGGATGTCTTCTTTCATTGCTCTCTGTTGTAGCCCTCAATTGGAAAGTATGGCTATAAAAAGGATTAATTTCCTTCGCAACTGCAAATGTGGAGGTGAAGACAAAGCTACCAAAAGAAACTTGCTGTTGAGAAGAATCAAGGGAAAAGAAAGGTAGCAATCTCGCCAAGTCTATTAGAGATGACTGAAGCTTAGCAAGATACACTACGGTCTGAATGGAACCATGGCTGGGAACCCAACCCCTCTTTTGAAGGGGTCTCTCCTTAATCTGCTTATCAACCTTGACGAGGAAGAGGCTTCTCCTGGACACCAGTTTCTGCCTGCAGCACACACTCCCCATCTAGTTGGAACAATTCATGGGTGTGAACTGATAAAATGCTAGGTTTCTTCACCCTGGTTTGCTTTGGCTCTTTGAAAGCCCATCATTGGTTGAACACCGTGGCTGAGTTTAGTCAAGGATTATCTTGTCTGAGAAGCCTTTCTCCTTCCACCTCTCCCAGCAACTGTATCCCCCACTCTGGTCTTCATCACTTCAGCAGATCTTCTGCCCTCAACGAAAAATTCTTTTGCTCCTCCTTCCTGGGCCATGGGGTTTCTTGTTTACCCCGTTTTAACCTCTTTCTGGTAGTAATTATACTTTCCAAGGTGGAATCAACTCCCATGTGTGAATGGGCACTGCTTTGAGGGCTTGGGGATACTTAGTTTATTAACTCTACCAAGCTATTGTTCGCAGTGTGGAGACCTTGACTGCAGGAATAAAGGATAAAGATTTTACCAATTCTGTTCTTGAACGTTGCTATGTTCAAATGATGGATACCGGGAGAAAATCAGAGGCTTGAAAACTGGGAAAAGTATATGAAACTCATCACTTAGTTGGCAGTTTGAATGGATTCCCAGAAACAATCCCATGAAACTGTGATGGACATGGGGACTGAACCCCCTCCTCAGCCTTGGCTCTTTGTTCAACCAGTGGTTCTGCCTTAGGAACCATGGTGATCTCCAGAATATTAACCTTTTTCATCTTCTGATTAGTGAATTAGGGCCTACTTGTGCTCATGATATGATGGAAAACAAGGGCGCAGGCACATGTGGAAGTGTTTGGACTGGATCTCGGCATCCTTAATTAGTTTGTGACTTTTTCAGAGATGCACGGAGGAACTTGAACAATTATTTGCATTTTCGTATGAATGACTTTAACAGTATTTTTGAGTTTTCCTCATTTTGTGATTTTTAATTTTATGATGCTCTTGATTCTGATTTTGCCACGGGTCAGGAAGATATATATCCATTTTTACTTCACGAGTTAGTTATTGATAAACTGCAATAGTCTGAAGTTTGAACTAATTCAAAGATTGTAAAATCTTTTGCGTTTGTCTTGGAAGTTCCTGTGATCTGATGGTACTTTACTGTTCTAGGTAATCCTCTTTTGATGGCAGTGCTTGATTGGAATCTTTATTGTCTTTTTCACTGCTTTCACCAATTTTCACTCTTGTAATATGCCTGGAGCTGGCTCCTTTTGTATGTTCTTTCCTTTTTTAATATATTTGACTTATTTTTCAAAAAATAAAATAAAAATTACAAATCTGGTAAAAATGCAGTGATTTATTTAGTAGCCTCATCAGCTTCAGAATCATACAGATAGTTATCGGTTTCGTACACTAGTCCAGTAGAGGTGATATTGGGCTTGTCGAACTGAGTTTTTTTATCTGCATGTTTGTAATACTACTTGTGGTAACTTTGATATATAGGTCACTTTATCTATAAGATTTTTCAAATGCACATCTTATGTTGGCCTTGGTTTTGTATGTTGGCTTATATCACTATATTTAAATTTGTTATTTGATGTTTTTCTTTTACCAAGCAAAAGTGAAAAATAAATTGATTATGCACTTCATATTATTGCCTTCATTATAAAATATAATATACAAAGGATGTTTGTAACTTACAGTTGTTTTTAATTGCGACTTTGAAGTTAAAGTTGATTTGATTTACAAGCCACACTTTTCTCAAGAGACATCCACAATAGTGTATGGCATACCTTCATTTTGAAAAGTTTATTTTAGTTCTTCATATGTTATGCCAAATGCATAGAGTGCTTGAGACACGAATATCGGAATACCCATTATGAATTTATTATTTATTTGCAAGTATGTAGCGTTTTGTGCATTTTTCAATTTCTTTCTTCCTGCAACCTATGTTATATTTTTATTTTTGGTCTTTGAAACACATTTGGAAAAACTGAATGGGAACTCACTGTTAAACTGATTGGTTGTACAGGCTAGTCATAGCATCACAACAGTGAATGAAAAAGAACCACTTCTTCCCGTCTGATGCTCAGGGTTAGGTAATGTTGCATTCTAAGAGTGTTACTTCTGTGGAAATCAGAGGAAATTTCATATATTTCTGGACTATCAAGCATAAGAAAGCCTTGAATATTGATTTTATTTCTGATGATTTTTTATTGTTTGTTTTCTTGCAATCGCAGGCAATGAATAGACGGGATTCTTTTGACTTTGCTTTTGGTGCTATATAGGTCAATTATTTCTTTCATTCTGTAACAATAAGCAGCTGTAATTTCTTATTCAGTTCCTCTAATATCTTCTTATTCTTATATCAAGTCTACAAAGGCGAGCAAGGGTTTTCCTGCGAGAATCTCTGCTTTGAGTTCTATACTAGCTGATTCACTTGGAACATGAAGAACATTTCAATGTGTTGAATTGATGTTCGAGTCCTATGTCAAAGTGTGGTTGAAAATCATAGCACCATGGCTAAGGACTTTCCATCGAAGATCCGTGTTTCATTGGTTGAGAAAAATAACATGATTACAGCTTTAAATTTTTGAGTGGGAGAGTTTATGGCTTAATGGAGTAAAATGTACACATTGAGCTATAAGAATATTCCACTGAGAAAAACTAGTGGAAAGGGCTTGCATCAATGCCTTATTGTTGAATCCTTATGGTTCAAATCGTTTCCAGTTTCTTGTTTACTTTTTTGATAAGGTGTTTGGATGTGGAATAATCTTCATAAACTCCCCAAAACAGTGGTTTAATTGTACATGCCAATGCACACCTTTTTGTACGGTAGTTGCAATCTACAGAACTTTTCGTCTTTTTGTTCACTAGATCATTTGAGATGTTTTAAAGTCAAATTCGTCAACTACCTCATGGAAACTGACAAAGGAGTCTGCTACAACTTTGCGTGGTCCAATAATTGAGAATCATCAGCCACCATGCATGGATAGCCAACTCTATTAATTTCATAAGTATTTTTATCTGGGTAATGGAATATACCAGATTATCAGAAGTGCAATCTTTTGACATTTTGGGGGACGCTCGTCTACCAGATCATCAGAAGTGTCAGAATTACTTTCATAGGTCCTCAAATGGAAAACCCTTGCACAGAAGAATAATGATTTAATGAAATTTCAATTTTAATTTATTTATGCTTCTGTTTATTTGCACTGGTTCAACTTATCTATGGAATCTGTTACTCATTCTGTCTTCATCACCCTCTTTTAATTGAACAGTTGAATGCACTGTGATTGCTCTTTTACCATAAGCCACTCCCGGTTTATGAAGATGTAAATTATACAATATGCATCAATTCAGTCCATGCAAACAAATGCAGATGAAATGGTCAGTTCGTCCCAACTTTTTGCCTTTTTTTTCTCTCCTTATATATACTCTCCATATTAGTTGACTACCAAATGGACACTCGGATTGGAATTTAGATACATAACAGTTTACAATTGAGATGGACTTGCAGGGAATGGTAAAAAGACCTCCCTATTTAACAAGGTGAAACGAAAAATCCATATATTTGAGATGTCTTGTAAAGAGAGTCTGAGTTTTTCTGACATTTAGGAGAGCATTGGAGAGCGTTTTCTAATGCCACTGCTACTGCACCGAGCATTTCAAGAGATGACCACGTATTGGACGCTAGAGAATCTTGTGGAGAGCATTCTAATGCTTTCCTCATACTCTGTTGAATGTTCCTCTTAACCTTTCCCCCAATATTAAAAATGTGGAGTAAAGAGAGCGTCAAATCCAAATTCAAAGATTTAATTCAAAGCCTTGGGAATCTGGCAGAGCACTCTAATACTCTCCTCATACTCAATCCCAATGAACTCTGCCATACATCAAACTAAACTTTGACAAAGATGGTGAACACGAATCCCAGATGTGCTGTAATTGGGAATGTCATTAAACACCAAATTTCACATCATAGGTACTGCGAAAATCTAGACAATCTCACATAAGCATACACCCTGCTATAAAGTTCAACCCTAGGTATGCCCCGTGGGCATACACTTCTTGATGATGGAAGGGAACTCAGGTTTGGTAATTAATTAAATAAACAAAAAGCTGCATCGAATATTAATATTTGGAATGGGAGAACAAATGAGATCAAGTGAAGAAAAGGTCTAGAAAATCCAAAATCGGCTCACTTACAAAGGGCAATGAATAATGTAATGTGTAGATGCTCTAGTCTATTTAAGAGTGTATCTTATTAACAAGGGAAATATGTTGATTAATGGAGGATTTTTAAAGTTCATTTTCCACTCTTCTCAAAGCTTGGAAAATAGATCTTAAATGCATTTCAACATTTATTGCCTCAAATTCTAAGAGATTGTTGGAGGAAATACTGAAGTTATTCTTCACAAGCCTAGAAAATAGATATTAAATGCATATTAATGTTTATTGCCTCAAATTCCGAGAGATTATTGGAAACGAGTATGCAACTCCAAACATTGCATTAGCCTCACAACATTGTGGCTGATCTCAAGTCTTGTACTAGATAAAATAATAATACTAGCAATTGTACGTTAGAAGGGATGTCCATGCATAATCTTGTATGTGTAAGTCAATCTCATACAACCATCATCTCCAAGCATTAGATTGATTGTAAGCCCTTCTCTCACATTTCCTTTTGGCAAAACATCTCAAGTGTCTCCTTCAAGGCGACCATTCCTTTCTCTTTTTCCTTCTCTCCACCTCCCCCAACTTGCACCTTAGGAAGAAATAAAGAGAAGGTAGATTCCACACGATGGAGATAGTGTGTCTGTCATTATATTATGAATGTAGTAGTTACAACACGGTTGATATAGTTACAACCCGTTACAATCATCTTTTAGTTAAATAACTAATGACATCCTTATAAGTAAGCCTTACATTCTAATACCCCCTCATACGGCTTATCCTACATAACATAAAAACGAACATTTTAACAGAGCTAGAACTAAACAAAGCTATGTAACTTTCAATGGCTTTCACTTTGAAAGCAGTGCTTTGACTAGGTAGGGCTCCATCAAGTGCGTCGTGACCTTCGTAAAGATGTAGCTCTTGAGGTGAATTTCCGAGCTCCTGGATTCCACCTCCCGAACTCCCGAATCATAGATCTTTTGAATTATTGGCCAACCATCGATATTGTGCCATCTACAAGCTCCATCTGTTGTCTCAAGACCCAAGTGAGGGTATAATTCCCAAGATCCATAGTCTCCTGAACTATATGAGCAACCATCCATACTGAGCTTCATCTACCCTGTACCTTTTCCTACCTTCAAAGTTTAGAGCATCTTTATATTACGTATTCATCATTGTTCTCACCGCCTTTTGCATCGAGTGAGACTTTTCTTTCCCATTTACTATGCCCCACAAATTTATATTCACAAGTTTCATTTGTATTTTCACATTACATGTATGAAACTTGAGACCAAAATATTTGTTTATGGGAATTTCCATTTAATAAAATAAAATAAATATGATTGTGTATTACCGAGACACTCGAAATGACTAAACAAAGAATAAAATACCGCTTTCAATTATTCCTTTGTTTTGTTGTAATAGTGATAGACACTATTCCGTGCCCTAGCAAGCAAAACAAACAACGTGAAACTTCATTGTGCCCTCACAATTCGTGATTGTTTTGCTTGTTCTTTGTTAATGGCGAATGCGATCAGTATTATGTCTAGTTTCATGTATTTTCCGTAGTTGTTTCCACACCCGTAAATCACAATTGAGTTTTAATGGCTCACGGACTTTTTTTTTTTTGGTTGAAAATTGTGACTTGTGCCCTCCTTTGAAAAACGCGACTATGATTTTTGTGATTGACTTTATTTCGTGCCCTTCGTAGAAGCCCTTTCTTGTGATTTCCATCGATTTTTTTGCAATCTCTCCAAAACAATTGTCCCATGCCCTAGTTGGTACTTACGGCTACGTTTTCGACCTCACGGTTTTGTATATGTTTTCCCCTTCCATTTTTGAAAAACCTCACAAAAATGTTAACTCAAAAATCCAAATGACAATCTTCACGAATATGCCCTAACGAGATCAAGCACAAAAATGTCTTTCTTCCTTTCCTCTTTGCTTGCACCGCGCTCCGATACAATGTTGGAAGACGTGGACAAAGAATAAATAAAGAGAAGGCAAATTGCACACTATGGAGATAGTGTGTCCGTCATTATATTATGAATGAAGTAGTTACAAAATGGTTGATATAGTTACAACTGGTTACAACCATCTTTTAGTTAAATAACTAATGGCATCCTTATAAGTAAACCTTACATTCTAATAATCAACATGCTTTAGATATCCAAGCATTTTTTAACGAAGCTAGAAATGAAACTTGCCCCCTCTTATATCATTGCATGTTTGACACGACACACATTGTTACAATGCCAATGTATGTCTACAAATTGTTTTACATAACACTACCAATAATCTCTACAAGAGCATTATTCTTTGTTGAAATGATGGAGCCTATCTACATCTCTTATTGTTCTTTGTTGAAATGAAATGAATAATCATTTTTCCTCTTTGTCCATGTCATTCAATACATGTTCTCGAATACCAAAAATAACCTGCTGCCTTCATCTCACAAGACATTCTCCAACTTTGGATAGACCTCTAGAATTTGTGGGTGTGAGTTGTTTCCTCCACAACAAGCATGCACCATTTTATGGCATTTAATACAATTACATCCAAGCATTGTTTTAATTCTCCATTCCTTCATGAATCTCCTTACCATTTGAAGTTTACCCCACTGGTGCACTTATGCATAGATGTTTGATAGAAGAATATAAGTTGCAACATTTTGAAGATCCAACTCAAAAAGAAGAGTTGTAACTACTCGTGCCTTCATATTCTTATGTGCTCTGTAGGCACCAAACAAATACATCCATGCAAACTTTGTTTTGTGCATATCCTACAATCATTGCAGTCCACGAGTCCATGTCTCTTCAAGACATTTGTTTGATGCATGTTGATGATAAATTTTAGTTTCCTAGAGTTAGTCAACACAACCAAGAATGTCAACTATGTAGACATAATGCTATAAGAGGTACTCATGCGCTTCCACATTTTGCATACATATCTACCATGACACTTGCAACTAAAACATATGACAAAAGTCAATTCTCCGTAAGGCTTTGGTGGGTGTCTTACCCTATTTCAAAGATCTTATTTTGGCATAGGTTGGGGGTACGCTAGCAAAGGTGAAGTCATCGAATGGTATCAATGCTTCGTGAGTATACCCATGTCTTCTCTTAGCTGCAATTATGATATTCCATGAGAAGAGGTTGTAGATTACAAAGCAAAACCAATTGGACATTAGAACAACTGTTCCAAACATTTTGTCAAACAATTCACGTGCATGGCTGCATGCTAATAAAATAAATGAAGCTTACATGGTCAGGGCATGCTCTAGAGTGATTCATTAGTTCAAAGAGTTTGAGAGTGTCCTAGCAAAATACATTGTTACATATCATGTAATCATGGTAGTCCATGAGAATGCCTTTGTTTAAGGCATTTTGTCAAACGATTCACGTGCATTGTGTATGCCTCCACATTATGCATACATGTCTATTAGGGCACCTGCTAATACTTAAAAACAGAAGCTTTCCATTATGCTTTGATGGATTTCCATGGTTTTAAATCTCACCATTTGTCACAGAGAGGGAAGATAACAACAAAAGGTTGTGGATTGTAGCTTCAAATATGCCAACTGTATTTTCTTGAAAGGTTCCAAGGCATGTTCAACCAAATCGTTTTGAGCATATCCAGCAATTATTACAGTCCATGCGACCGCATATCTTTCAGGCATTTAGTCGAACAACTCACATGCTCCCACGTTTTGCAGACGTATTTTCCAAGGCACTTGTAACTAAACCATTTGCCGAAAGTCCCTCCTCAAAGCTTCGACGGATGTTCAATGTGCACGCCCTGTTTCAAAGCTCCATTTTTCGCACAGGATGCTAGCAAGGTGAAATGAGCATATCGGACACCTATTGGCTGCATTTGGGTGAAACATTGTCAACACTCCACAAGGATATCAATGTTTTCTATTTGTTGTTGGGAAATAACTGTTGAGAAAGGGCAGGTCGCCGCCGAAAACATGACATTTTCCTGCAATCGACTCCTTCCAACAGGATGCCTACGATGTAATTAATGTCTGTAAGGCACCAAAACTAAGTGAAGTATGCTGCAAATGAAATAACAATGTGTACATTTTTGTACAACAATAAGTAGTATTGAAGTCACAAGTCACAAATCCAGATCCTTGGTGAAGTATGTTGCAAACAAAACAACAATGTTTGCATTTGTGTGCAACAATAGGAACTATTATAGTCACAAGTCACAAACCGAAATCCCTATGTATCTCAAGACAAGGTGTTGTGTGTAACCCTATGACAATTTGAGTTGTAATTAGAATGATACATATAGCTCCTATGAATCAAACCCCTTCATTCATGTCCAACATAATTAGAAGGGTGAATGCGCAAAATCAAAGTTCGAGTTCATACATGTCCACTATTTGCAAGTTGCAAATACTAATTCATTCTTTTATCATTACTGCCAGTCATGAGTGGAAAGGGACCAATAGTTGCGAGGGTACATGTGAACTAAAGGATCATTTCTAGTTTCTATATAAGTTACTAGACGCGACTATTAAAATTAGTGGTTGAATAAAAATAACCACAACATGTTGTATAAAAACATAGCAAATCAAATGATGACATGTAAACACACAAACAAGACATGACCACATGCACAAGTTTTGGTCATGCATTATTAAATGACATGTAATGATTTGTGAACCGCCTCTTTTCAACAATGTATAGATCCTATTTTAGTGATATTGAATGAGAAATTGCTAGACTTCTTACTATGACAATATATTATGCAAGAATCACTCATAAAAAGTTGAAATGAAGAGACAAGAGACAAGGAGATAAGAGTTTTATCTTGGAGAAACCCAAGGAGGGAAAAATTCCAGCTGGGTAAGCAACTACTTCCCTTTCACCATGTAATTCTCCAAACAACAAAAGTTCACTGCCAATATACGACCTTCAAGAAGGATTCAAACTCTCTTCTTGCATTACTTGCTTACAATCCTCAACAATGAAGAACTCAACTGTTTATGAAAAAAAAACAAGAACAATTCAGACTTTCTCCTTTACTCACACATGGATTCACTCAAAACCACTTGCCTAGAATGAGTAAATGTACTTATTTTTATAGTTGCTCGCCCTAAGACAAGTGGAAAGGCGAAACAAACTCGATTTGAGAAGCCCAAACATTTGTAACTATTCGGATTCCTCGTTTTGGCGTCATTAGGGACATAATCGCCGTTGTTTACAAGGGTAATTGCACAACCGCCGCGACGGTTACATAACTGCTAGTGCTGCGCAAGCGATAGTCCCGCAACCACTACTCTATGAAGAGCGGTGGTTCTACGACCATCGCGGTAGTTCTGTGGATGCCACACAATTATCACACGAAACATAACAACAATGACCTTTTTCGTCATTCGAAGGTGTCCAAATCACCGTCAACCCAACTTAACCATTTCCAAAACAATGAACATGCTAAGGGTATGCACTTTGTAAGTTTCAATAAGAGAATACATAAAATTGGGTACTTCTAGATCCATTTTTGGATCATACCTCCCCAATTTGAGGCTTTTAAGTCCCTAAAAGCTTCAAGGATTGATGAGGTGAGGAAATTTCTTCCCACATCTTCTCTGGAATACCACTTGGCCTTGGTAGGCAATTGACCTTTCAACCCAATCAACCACCTATCTTGCACTCCTCGCTGTGTTGTCCTCTCTTTCCACTACAATACCACATCTTCCTCCAATTCTAACTGACTTTTCATAGAAATATCCTTAATAGATGGTAACAACAATCCCTCTTCTTCTTGATCCAACATGAAGGGCTCAAAGAGACGTAAATTCTCAACATTCATAATTGAATATATTCTCATATAAGGAGGAAAATCCAAGCGAAATACATTCTTACCCACTTGTTCCAGAATTTCAAATGGGCCATATTGAAGAGGTTTGAGTTTCTTAGCTTTACCTTGTAGCCTTTCTCTACTCAAGTACAACCATACCTTGTCACCAACAAGGAAAGAATGCTTAGTTCTATGTTGATCATGCCTTGCTTTGTACTTGGCTTGTGACTCTTTCAACCTCTCATGTACTTGGAGGTGTATTTGCTGAATTTTCTCAATGAACTTCTCATCTTTGTGGACTTCCAAATCCACTTTCCCGTTGTCTCTGCATGGTAATCTCATAACAACATCAAATGCACTCTTAGGCAAATAACCAAAACATGTTTCAAAAGGAGTCTTACTGGTAGAAGCATGAACTACCCTGTTATAAGAATGTTGGATATACACCAAATTCTCATCCCAAGTCCTAGGATGTTTCCTATTGTACCCTTTCTCCCATAAAGTAGACCAAAACTTTCCTATGAATCGTGAGTTTCGTCTTGACACAATAGAATTAGGAAAACCAAAATGAACCCACACATTAGCAAAAAATAATTCAGTTGCATCATTGGCTTTAATGGTCTTCTTGCAAGGAATGAGAATACACATTTTACTAAATTGGTTCACTACCACAAAAATATATTCATAGCCTTTTTTGGAAGTAGGCAAACCACACACAAAATCCAATGAGATGCTTTCCCATGGCCGGGGAGGAACTGATAATGGTATATATAAACCCAAATTTTTTGTTACGAAGCTTGCTTATACTACATAAAACACAACCCCTGATAAATTTGACAACTTCTGCTTGCATGTTTGGCCAATAAACATACCTCTGTAAGTGCACAATAGTCTTTGTCACACCAAAATGACCAACTACCTTAGAAGTGTGTGCTTCCCTCATCAACTGAACTCTTTCCCCCTTAGGCACACAAAGTTTCTTGTTCTTGTAGAGCATCCCGTCCTGGAAGTAGTATTCTTCCTTAAGTGCAAAGGCCTCACTCAAGGGTTTCTCGCAAAATATTTTCCCAAAATTTGGATCCTACTTATAACCTTCTTAATATGATTTACACACGAAAGGTTCAAGAAAAGTTAAGGTGCCCATTGTTGAAAGTAAAGGAGGTCTAGATAACATATCAACTAGCTGGTTAATCACACCTTTCTTATATTTTATAATCAAATGAAATTGTTGCAAGAAACCCATCCATTTATAGTGTCTAACATGTTGAAGTTTATTTTGAGCTTGCAAATATTAAAGAGGTTGGTGAACTATGTGTATGGTATTTTTCTTACCCATCAGATAATGGTTCCATTTCTTGATCACTTGCACAAGAACATACAATTCCTTATCATATGTACAATAATTCAAATGGCTCCCTGAAACAATTCATAATGATAACATATGGGCCTACCTCCTTAAGTAGGACAACTCCCAGAGCATAGTCACTAGCATCAATTTCTACTTCGAAAGGAAGTTGCAAGTTAGGTAATGCCAAAACTGGAGCATGACTAATCTTGTATTTGAATGAATCAAAAGCATCATGTTGTTTCTTACCCCAATTAAAAACCTTACCACCTTCTCACAAAATGTAGAGGTGTTACTATGGAAGAGAATTTCTTGATGAACTTCCTCAAATATTGAATTGCACCAACAAAACTCCTAGTCTTAGTCAAACTAGATGGTGTAGGCCAATTCAAAATGGCCTCTATCTTAGCCAAATCAATCCTCAACTCTCCATCTCCAACCACATGCCCCAAAAATACAAGCGATTGTTGAGAAAACTCACACTTCTTCTCATTCAACACTAGTCAGTTCTCCTTTAGAACTTGCAAAACTTGATGCAAATGGTTAATATGCTCCTCAAAAGTTCTGGCTTAAAAACCAAAATGTCATCCAAATACACAATGACAAAGGAATCAATAAATGGCCTCATTACCTCATTCATCAACCTCATGAAGGTGGCTAGTGCATTGCATGCTGAATGATAGGACCAACCATTCATACAACCATTTCTTGGTCTTGACGTTGTTTTCCAGATGTCCTCTTCCTTAATCCGAACTTGGTGATACCCAAATTTCAAATCAAGCTTAGTAAAATATTTAGCATGTTATAATTGATCCAACAAATCATCAATTCGAGGAAGAGGGTACCTATTTTTATGGTTATTTTATTTAATGCTCTATAATCAACACACATCCTCCATGAACCATCTTTATTAGGTACTAAAACAATAGGAGAACCACATGGAGAAGTGCTAGGACAAATTATACCTTGCTTAATCAAATATTGTAACTATTGTTTTACCTCGTTGACATCCTTCAAGGACTTCTTGTATAATCCCAAGTTTGGAAGTGGACTATCAGGTAGAAAATGTATCTCATGCTCAATTGGCCTGACTGGGAATCCCCATAGGCTCTTAGAAAACTTCCCTGAACTGTTGAACCAACTCTTTCATATGCTTCTACTCTTTGTTAGTAAACATGCTACAAGTGGTCTTAGATGCAACAACTTTCTCTTCTTGTATATCCCTCAAAAGAAGTAATGCAAATTTCCCACTAGCATTAATAAGCTTCTTAGCTTCAGAGGCACTTACCAAAGAGATATTTGAGTCTCTTGCAAAGGCTGAAATGATGTAGCTCTTACCATCCTTCACCAAGTGGTATTGGTTGGATCTTCTCATGAAGATGGCATCCCTAATATATAAGTATGGACTGCCAAACACTACACCACACACATCAAGAAAAACAATATCCAAAGTAACTTCATCAATAATTTTTTTATCAATACCAAACATAATCTTACATTGCTTGGTAACCTTGATGTCTATGCCTTTCTTCACCCAACCCAATGAATATAGATTCAGATGATTGTAAGTCTCTAATTTCAGCTTATCAACTAACTCCTTACTTATCAAATTAGCTTGAGAACAAGTATCAAAAAGAGCATCCACTTTGGTTTTCTTCACTTGGATTTTTATATGAAAAAGATTAGTAAGTTCATTTTCTTGAACAACATTATTACTACCCAAACATACCTCTCTACGAATGGAGGTACAACACATTGTCTCATCCACCTCTTCGCTGCAAAATATTTCCTCCCCTTGGAGGCAACCATGGCCTTCTTTTTATTCTTCTTATTTTTGAAGGGATGTAATTCCGGTGGAGCTTCCAACATTTTTCCTCGGAATGAGTATCAACATCACAATGACCACAATGAAATTTAGTATCCTTATTAGAAACAAAAGTAACATTATTCTTACCTTTCCCTTTTCCTTTCTCATTTTTCTTGGTGTCACCTTATTTGTTTGAAGCATGCTACGAGGTAGATGAAATCTTTTTCTTGTCCATCTTTAGATAGTGTGCTTGAGAACAAGCCTCATATACATTCACCGTCTTGGAGAAGAGAATTTCTCTCCTCAAGTGGCTATGGAGCCCACTGATGTACTTAATTAAAATTTCCTAGTCTCATGCTACATCTTTTCCCATTTGGAAATCTTTCTTCTAGAACTCACTGGTGTACTCTTGCACATTTTGGCCTTGCTTCTACCTGAGATATTGCCAATACATGGACCTCTCTTCCTCATAACAAATAGGATATAATTTCTTTTTGATTAGCCTCTTAAATTCATCCCACTTAGAAATAGGAGGAAACTTCTTAACAACCAAAGAATGAACATAACTTTCAAACCAAGTTAAAACATGATTGGTTAATTTTAACCTTATAAAGTAAATCATTGACTCTCATTGATTTGATGCAAACTGAAATATACCTCAAGTTGAGCTAGCCAATAGTCTAGCTTCTCGACGATATTTCAGCTTATCAACTCGATCATTGGGTAAGCAATTACTTCCCTTTCACTATGTAATTCTCCAAACAATACAAGCTCACCGCCAATATATGACCTTCAAGAATGATTTAAGCTCCTCTACCCGCATTACTTGCTTACAATCCTCAACAATGAAGAACTCAACTGTCTATGAACAAAAAAATAACAATTCAAACTTTATCCTTTTCTTACACATAAATTCATTCAAAATAACTTCCCTAGAATGACTAAATGTGCTTGTTTTTATAGTTCCTCTGCCCAAGAATGAGTGGAAAGGAGAAACTAACCGATTTGAGAAGCCCAAACATTTGTAACTATTCAAATTCCTCATTTTGGCGTTGTCAGGGATAGAATCGCCACGTTTCTATAGGGAGCGGTTGTGCAACCACTGCGATGTTTACACGACCACTGGTTCCTATAGGCGGCAGCTACACAACCACTATTATGTGAAGAGCGGTGCTTCCGCAACTATCATGATGGTTATGTGACCGCTGCACAATTATCACACGGAATATAATAATGACATTTTTTTGTCATTCAAGGTGTCTGGATCACTCACACTTGACTTAACCATTTCGAACAATGAACATGATGAGGGTATGCATTGCAAGTTTCAATAAGAGAATACATATAATTGGGTACTCCTAGATCCATTTTGGATCATGTAATGACACCTCATGTTAGAAATGTTTTATGTGTCAAAATACATGAGTCGTGGATTCCAATGTTAGTTAGAGATAACTAAGATGCCATGCCATTTGAATAAAATTTTGAGGTTTGGTGTTACATTGTGTAGACATTGCATGGTCATGAATTTAAGGTGTTCCACTTCTAGGTCCTTTCCAATAGATACAAAAACAATAGTGGATCACATAAGTATTTACACAACACTAACGGATAACTGCCAACAATGTTCATATTTAACAAGAGAGAGAATGATGAACTAATGAAGGAACAAATACAAAATTTATAAAATCAAGTCCAAAAATGTGAGAATTGAAGGAATTTTTTAAGATATTGACATCCTTGTATTATTTTAAGGGATTTGGATTTATCTATTTAGTGGGAATAATTAAGATTTCGCATATTGGTGGTCAGCCGAATAATACAAATGCATATATTAAAATGTGGTTGTAAGGAATTTTTTTTATATAAAATGTGGTTGAAACCTATCCTATATGTATTATCATAATGATGGATTTAAAATAAATGTGATTGTACATGTCTTGGGTGGGTTTGGAAGATCGGAATTTTTATTTTAAATATTGGTTGAAACCTATTGTTATAAAAATAGAATTAATCTTTGTGTAATCATCAATGTATCTTCAAATAAAAACCATAAATAAATCATATTATCAATAATGTACAAAATCATGAATACATTGTAGTTGACAATAAAGCTAGTTCATTGTTACATTTGAAACTAGAACAATACATCTACCATGTAAGTAACAAAACCTTGAACCATACAAAAATCAATAGATTTTCACTAGATTCAACTAACACTTGACACTAATGAAGGAATAAAAGTTTCCTATCGAGATGCACCATGAAGGTAGGATGCATCAAAAAGTTGTCACCTACACGAATGACTAGAGTGACTATATATGATAACAAAAGAGTGTCGATCTCGCATAAAGACATGAGGGGAGATAAACTATTGGAATTAAGTTTGGGATCAACATATGACTAATCTAAAAGGTCTAAGAGTACACTAAGGCACAAAAACAATGCAAATTTACTTCAACGAAATGGTAGCATCACTAAGAGGAAATATGATTTGAGATTTCTATGAAAATTTGATCCACATGAAAGATAATTATGCCGAAGGCGTTCATGTCGCTTTTCTACGACTTACTTTGCATGCAATTTTTGAGTTTTTATTTTTAAAATCCTATTTTTAATCATTTTTTACTTTGCATGTTTTTGAGTTTTTAGATTCCTACCTGTGAATTTTTATAAATAAGAAGTTTGTATTGGTTATCTCATCAAATAATCAGTTCGTTTTTGTGAAAGAGGGATCCGATATCTTTTATTTTATTGGAAGAACGCCCGTCTTTTATTTTAGTTTCTGCTTTCTGCTCCCAGCAAAGGAAGAACGCCTGCTTTTTATTTTACTCGCCGATTTACACGAAATGCTTTGTCGAACGTTAAAGCTGCATTCAACGGATTTGATTTGTGTAGAGCGAGCGTTAAAGCTGAGGTACTGTAGATAAATTTTGCCGTAAGGAGTTTTTTGTTTTTTGGTTTTGGTTGATGTTGAGTTTCGTTCTTTGCTTATTTTTTTTTCTATTGTCTGTTGAAAATTGTGAATTCCCTATTCAATGATATCAATCACCATTAATCTGACAAATTCACTATTTATAATAAATTATTAATTTTTGAGACACATATATACAAACATATATACATATATAAACATTAGTGGAGTTGACGGATCCGTCAAGTATGTGGGATCAGTCAAGTATGTGGGATTAATCTGGTACTGCAGGCGATACGGATTGTCTCAGAATGCACGGGTTGCAGTGTTCGCTACCCACTACAAATAACATGACTGCCACTACAAATAACAAGCAACTGTAAGATGAAGCCATGATTGAACAAATTTTGGTTGATTTTCAGCTGGGTATTTCATAACACTGTATTTATAGTCGAGAGTTTTTCAGGATTAGTATGTCTTTACTTTTACCTTAAATTGGATCCGCTAATGGCGTCGTGCCCAACTCCGCTTCAGGAAACAGTTTGCGCTCTTGCTTTTTTTAGTATTTTTATTGTTAGTTACACCGACACGTTCAGTGGCTATTTTAAATGTGAAAAAGCTCCTTATTTAAACACATTAATGAGATTTATTTCCAAATAGCATTTTGTCCATTTGTTTAATTTTATTACTTTTAAATTTGGGGGTAATTTCCTATTTGAAAAGTGTATAACTATGATATATTAGTTTTGAAAATAATTGATTAAAATGTAATAATAAATTATAGTGTATACAATTTTTTTGAATTAAATCAATTACATATATAATGGAGTTGTAATTGGATTATATTTACAGTTTAATAATCACGAGGAAATGGTAGTTTGGAAAAGACGAAAGGGCTGGATTAGATTCATATTTAATAGTTTAAATATATATCTTAAGTATAGATTAACTCGAGTGAAAAATGTATTTTAATAATCTTTAATATATTATTTGAAAGATAAAATATAATTTAAATGGTAATGGCATATATTTTATGTGTATAATTTATATGTATATATTTTTATGTATGTATGTGTGTGTGTGTGTACGTGAGAGAGAAAGTTTATATATGTATATATGTTTGTATACATATGTGTCTTTAAAGTCTCCATCTCTACATTTCTCAAGCTCATCATAAATTATATCATGCATGGCAATGTGTACCATGATAACAAGTAGTGCATAGGTATTGATTTTGTATTTTTGTATAGATATATTTAGTTTTATTAACTTCTTTTTCACTTTTTTGTAGGTTATTTGTGATTCTCATTCTCCCGCGGTAAAGAAGAGCATCGTCTCTAAACAAACTTGAGGTGGGTTTTAATATTGATTCAAGTGCTTATTCATTTGTTTCGTTTATCGTGCATGCTATGGTTTAAAAAATTATTATCAGAGAGAGCTTTCATGTTATATTCTTTTGATTGTTACATTTATATTTAGACTCCAATCCTTTTTCCAAGTGACATGTGGGGGCACGTGCCTTCACAATGACAGATTCGCAGGCCGAGGGGTTCGCTCCCAATGAGGCCATTTCAAGCGTCCCCAAGTCGACGTTAGACCGATCAATGCGACAAGGCTTTTAAAGCTGCCCATCATACCTAAGAACATCTTGGTGGACTAACATACTTATTTTCCCTCTCCAGTTTAATATGATGCAGACTAGAAACACAATTCCCCTCCCCACAACGGGATTGACATTAACTACGCCTCACTTGCAGAGGGAGGAAAATTTTAAGCGTATTCAATGTGTTGTTAATGTTTTGCATTGTAGGCAACCGAAACCACCTAAAACAATGATAGCTGAAATGATCAGAGATCGCCTCCACCTGATGCCAACATCCCCAATTTTTCTCTCCAAAATCCAAATGATTGCAGATCATTCACGAGGCTTTTGCTTGATTTATGATTCGAACGAAGATGCACTGAAATATGAACCACCCCACAAATTGAGGAGAATGGGAATTCCAATCGAGGCATCTGCAACTGGACAAAACTACAAGAAACGTGCAAAGAAAATTGCACAAGCAAAAAGCAAGAAATTTGATTTTAAAAATAGCTTGTAGTGGTTAGTTTATAAGTGTTTGTTTATAAGTATTTTTGAAATAAACTGTAACTCGTTCCAAATATTCCATGTATGTATTGTCGTAGTATATATCCGACGGAGAATCAAACTTATCAAACACATGTTCAGTTTTTGTTATCCAACAACTATGCTTTCCTAATTTCTTTATCTTTGTGTTTCCATACAAATACCTATAGTCTTCTCACTTCAAGTGTACATATTGTTCTTATTGTATTCCATTCTGTTTGCTTAACATAATAATATGTAATTCATTTCAAATAAATGCATGTATATATTGCGGCGGAACATATGGGGCACAAAATCTAACTTTTCAACAAACAACAACAACAACAACACATTTTTAATGAGTTATTCATTATATCTTTCCTTTATACAATTGCTCGCTTCTTTATGTAAACCAACGACGCATTTTTAATGTGTACTTCATAATATTTGCACACAAATACATATAGTTTTAAAATGCCGACAAACAACCATACAAATTTTAGTTGTTTTCAACCAAAGCTTTGTACATTATATCACTTTTTTGCATATTGAATTGTTAAAGGGTTAGACTTCATGTTTGCACTTTTTAGAAAATATGAAATAATAAGGAAGTCAACTTTAAAGGTTCTCATTCTTTACAAATGCATGATTTCTTGAACAAATCCTTCATTTCATGATTGACTGCCCTACAAGTTTACATTTTCCACCATATATTTGCAGAATTCTCACAATCTCGAGCATCTTTTAGTTGCCATGGAAATAACTTTGACACACGAAGGCATTTCTCAATTGATTGAGGGTGGTTCCAATGTTGACCCCACATTTCAGATACTGCACTTGAGCTCTCTAAGGTCCATTCTCAACACGGAGCCCAACATCGTGTTGACCTTTCAGATGGGATACATTTTCAAAAAACACTTCTACCCTCCAAATTTGCAAGTCGTGTAACCGAAAATTCAATACAAGAAGGCTCCATCGTGTGCTTACACAAATCCCTCGTTAGAATGATCAAAAGTGAACTGTAAGCTTCATCTCTTGCTCAATTACCAATGTACATAAACTCACTATATCAATTAAAATTTAATTCTATTTATTTTTTCCATCCGTTGCTCACTTCTAATTATATCCTGTTTTTCTTTTCCATTACAAAGACCGTTTTATCATTGAAATGGATGTTGTTGTTGAAACACATTTGTAATCGGTGCTCCAATCCGACTACCAACAAATGCTCTCAAACACAAATACCAAAACAAGATGCAAGTGCAAATCGGGTTAACAAATATTTTACGAGAACACCAACTAAAATAAGTGCTTTGAATACATCTATGCACATGTGGTCCGTAGAGGGTCGTGCCCTAGCAAAAACAACCCTTCGCCAATATCACAATGCAAGGGGAAATGGATCCGTGTTTGGGTTTGATTTTGTTGATCAGGAAGGAGGAGAAATCCACATCACTTGTTTCAACGAGGCCGCGAAGCATTCTATGAGCAGATTGAGAATGGGAAGCTATATACAATTTCCAATGGGAGGATTGCGAGGATTGCTGATGCAAAGCTATGTTATAACCATTTGAACAATGCTTGAGATTTTCCCGCAACCTTCCTCAACCATATCTCCACTCATAGCAAATGAAGATACAATACCTTCCCATAACTTTCACTTCACCAAAATCAAGGAATTACTCAAGCGCCAAGGTTCTACAGCTTGATTTGATTGGAATTGTTGTTACGATGTCACCATGCTCAACAATTCGCTCGGTATGACAAGTCTCAAACAAAGAGAAGAACACCGCAGCTTAAAGGACATGTCGGGTTTCAAAGCAGAAGTGTCACATTGGGGGACATCACTTAGATGATATAAGCAACGAACTTGAAGACATGCTTTCTATACCGCCACTTTCCGGTCCTCGCCTTGAAAGCTGCCCGCGTCTCCGCTTTCAATGGAAGCTCAAGGACACTGCTTTCAAGAACCAAATGTTACGTCAACCCTAAAATTTCGTAAACAAATACACTTCATGGCTAGGTTGATTCCGATGACTACTTCCTTCCGGCGCCTCTATCACAACCCAATTTCTAGGCCCTCCAAAAAGCATGACCTCTGTAACGACGATTTCGGAGGTACTAAATATGGGGAACACTGAGAGAAATGAATGGGCCATGGTTACTGCAGAAATCACGAATATTAGCATGGACAACTTTTTTACAAGGCATGTCCTCTTCAAAAAGGTGACAAACAATGCAGGAAAAAGGTGAAAGAGAATGGTAATGGTTCATGGTTATGTTCAAGTTGCAATAGACAAGTGCAAAACTATGATTATAGATATGCACTCAGAATCGATCTAAAGGACCCAACAGGAGAACTTCAATCAGTTACCGCTTTTGATGAGATAGCTGAGTTAATCATGGGTGTTGCAGCTAGCGACCTCCATATATTGACTATAGACGAAGATGCGACTAGTGAAATTATAAGTAATGTCATCGGAAACGAATACTGCTTCACACTTTCACTGAAAAAAGAGACATATTATGGAAACAACAGATTGAAATGTGTCATCCTCAGTTCAAAGAAAGCAGAAAATAGTGCAACTCCTCCATAACCTTTACGCAAGGATTTCCAACCCACCCGTCCCTTCAAACATTACACCCTCACTCATCCCATTCTATACTTTGAACTATCACTGCTATGTTTCTTATTTCATATCTATGTTTCACTTTTTTCCCTGCTTCAAAAGAAAACTGTTGAATTCCCTTATACACTGACATACTATTGTCTCCTTCTATTATGCGGATTGTTAGTACTTTTAAGAAAATAAATATAAAAAATATTCAATTTTGTTATGTACGTATTTACATCCTTCTGTAGTATGTGAACACATTATATGTTTCTATATATCTAATACTCTTTTCCTTAATAAAAAGTAGTTTCTCAAAACTCAAATTGTTACCTCTTATGCGTATTTCCCATTGGAACTCCACATGCATTACAATTGAATTTAGTTTTACATTTTCACTTATTTCTGCATTTGTTTGTCATCAAACTATGTATCGTTCCTTGCTAACCCAAAATGATCTTTATCCAACAGGTGGTACTCCATAATCCTGTGACTTCGCAATCATGTCGACTCCTGCAAAACGAGCCCAACGAAGAGAAAACTACGCAAAAAATAAAGTACACATAACTACTGAGCAACGGCGTCGTAAATTAGAGCATAGAACAACGAAAATCTCTAATATCTTTCAACTTACAACGACCAACAACCTACGATCCCCCAACATTCCAATCTTGCCATCAAATACAACTACTGAAGAATTGCCAACCAACATTCCGCATGTAACTTCCATGGAAAAAACCTTTCAAGAGCATGCCACTTCCTTCCGTATGAACCCATCTTTGCTAGCAACTGTCACTTTGCCCCAAATGTCTGGGATGCCACATGAAACTATCTCAAGTACTGACCTCTCTTCAGTTCATCCCACATATACAACCGGTTTCTCCTCTCCTTCAGACTGCTTTCCACCTTGCAATCCACAAACGATCAAAACAGTAACACCCCACCCCTTCTAATACACAGAGATTTCCCATATCCCCGCTCTCTTCACTGAATTTAGAAGCCCAACGTTGGTTTCGCAAAAGAATAGATTTGTTGGCGAACATCCAAACTTGCTCAATCTGTTTGGAAAATTACCCTGGAATTAAAACAATTTTTTCCGAAGGCTTTCCCTCGTAATGTATGCAAAAGTGAAAAACAAGGCCACCGCTTCTCTTCATGGAACAACATGGACCCTAAAAACAACCTATCGTTCTTGCGTCTTTAACCCAAATCGAGGAGATGCTTATCGCACGAGTTAATCCATTCATGCAAGTCGCCCAAGTACGTGGCGGGCAATACAAATACTCAGGACACACCATAAGCTTCCCGCAAAACATTACTTCAATAGCAAAGACCCTACCCCGCCGCCTTGGAGATTTGGACATAGTTCTCATACAAAGGGAAGGATCTAATTTAAAAAATTATGATTTCTACGTCAGTAGATCTCGTGTTTGTGCAGCCTTGCAATATAAAATCCAACACGACCCCTATTACAAAGATGTCTTAATCGACGATGACGCCCTTTCCTCACTACCATCTGAATCGTCAAATGTTTCCTCCTCTCTCAACACAACCACAATGGAACTTCCCCAAATGCAAACTTGCTCTACAACTCATGGTAGTGGTGTTCCCACCCACTTTGATGAAACATATGAACACTCATCGTCTTTCGTGCCAACACCTCACAATACAGGAACAAAAGAAGAGGAAATCGAATAGTTCTTGCTCAACCACGATGGTAACACTCCATTTACCATGCCATGGCCAGAGCTTGGGCTTTCGCCAATAAATGAATATAATACGGAAGGCCTATTCTCAATGGCTTTCCCAACTTTATTTCCGACAGGAAAAGCAATGTGGCAACAACCCCGCATTAAAGAAGTTCCAATGCATGAATACGCACTTCATTTGATGCGTTACCATGATGGGCGTTTCGGTTCCCACCCAAGATTTCATTACTTCCTTCTAAACCTCATAATGCGACACAGAAGCCACTCCACGGCAGCAGTTTTTATGAAACAGAACACCGAATCTGGAATCCCTCCAACAATTAGAGAGCTACGAAGACAACTACTGGAATGCCCCAAAGACAACCTCCCAGATAGCTTAATGCGCTTTGGATCGAGCCTTCGAGGGACACGTTCATTCTGGGCAAAAAGTAGAAGCGAGCTTTCAGATATGGTGGAACAATTAGGGACACCAACCTTATTCTTCACTCTAAGTGCTGCAGACACTAAATGGCCAGATCTCCACAATATTATGTCTGGTGAATGCCCAACAGATCCTCGAGCCACCCAACGTTGGAGAACACTTAACATTGTCTCTAACCCTCATCGAGTATCAAAGATACCCGCATCATGCATTCACAATATTTCGGGAAGAAATATTGCAGAAGAACTTGAGCAGTAGAGACTTTTGGTACAGTAATCAAATCTACTTATTTTAAAGTTTTTCCCAAACTACATATCTAATATTTATGTTCCCTCATCTCACAGGTACGAATGGCAACATAGAGGCTCTGCACATGTCCACGGTTTATTGTGGCTCGAGAATGCACCAAAGGTAGACGAACTGACTGGGAGGACACAACAGTTATTGAGGCAACAAAACAATACTTTGATAAGTTTGTGTCCGCTCGAACCCCGCCCGGCTTGCAACCGCTTGGATTTCGTTCGCAGTCACTCCTAGATGACCCTTGCTTGCTAGATACAACACAAATTCTATCCACCTCCCCGCATGCGGACCTCGAAGAACTACTTAATCGAGTTCAACGCCACACTAAATGTTCGAGCAGTGCATATGCCTCGCGAGAAAGCAATCACAAATGCAAAGGTGCAGTACACAACGCTCCTTGGGCCATGCAACCTACTTCTTCCTTACACATCAAGGTGACAGGAAAATAAAGTACCTCCCTTCCAAAAACGATGACAGATTGAACATCCACAATCGAACAATGATATACATATGGAGAGCAAATGTCGATTGCCAACCGGTACTTTCCCGCCATGCCGTTCTTAAGTATATTGCAAAATATGCTTCAAAAGCCGAGCAACGTTCAGAAACATATCACCAAATGCTATCCAGAGTTTCAAGAGATGCAGACGCAGATTCTCCAGCACATATCGCGATCCGTAAAATGCTCACAGAAAGCGTTGTTGAACATGACATAAGCGCACAAGAAACATGCCACATGCTGCAAAAAATGCCACTTGTTATGTGCAAACCGTCCATTCGTATCATTAAATGTTGGAAAAAGATTCTCGAGACGTGTCGCTGAAAGTGACGCCGATGCACAACAAACCACCGCTTTCTTGATGCATATAAAGTTCATCCAACAACCATGGAACACCTACCACTTATTCAAGTTGCTCGAGATCGAGCTACAACAAGCACCGTAAAGGTGATAAATGGAAAAACGACCGATACAAGCAATCAGACGGGTCCACCCGAGATTTGTGGATGTCCCCGCCAAGAATCAACGCCATATGACCTTTTCTCGTTGGTCGAACTCCTATTATACAAGCCTTTCAGAAATATCACGTTTGAATTTGGCTCAACCCCACATGACATCAATGTCACTTGGGACATGTACAAGCACAACTACAGATCATGGCATGTTCTACGCACTACCGCAGACACACACAGACTCAGCAATGATGTTAGTTCGACTCAGAGCCCGAATGCAAAGATTCAACAAGAACCATTACAAGAATGGCAGGTCTTCACACAACTTCACCCCAGAAACAACACGGGTCTAGACAGTCTTGAAATGTTGGGGAAACGAGATTTTGACATACACAATAATTGGACCATACACGACGTTCCCCATGATTTGCAGATAACTGGTTCATCATTCATCGAGAGAGAGAAGGCAGACACAATTAACAACAACATACATGCCACACCACCATCTTCCACACTTCCTTTGTCTCCAGAACAACAAATAGCTCTTGATACCATACTACACCATTCAACAAACAAATCCCTTCTACCTCCACTAAGATTGATAATTCAAGGAACGACTGGCACAGAAAATCATTTCTGATAAATAAAATCTGGAATTCATTCACAACGCATCAACCATATCTCCCTCTCCTCTACTTGTGCTCGCCCCTACCGGTGTTTCAGCATTCAACATCTCTGCATCCACAATCCACGCAGCCATGCGTATTCCAATCAAAGAACTAAAACCCCTTGAAGGTAGTGCATTATCGTCTTTTCAAGAATCGCTGAAACATATAGAATATGTTCTTATTGATGAAATGAGTTTCATCGGGCCAAAGTTGCTAAGCAAAATTGACAGTAGGCTCCGCGAAGCTTTCCCACACTCAAGAACATCTGAATTTGGGAACAGATCAGTCATCCTCCTCGGTGACCTCGGCAATTACCGCCGGTTTTGGACAGTCCTCTTTACGCAAGTAATTCCTACGAGCAACCCTTTGGAAGGGATTTCAATCTTCCATTACATTGCGAACAATATTTCGGCAACAAGGAACAACCAATGCACAAAGTTTCATTCCGAATTTACTCGCTCCACATGCGAGATTCGACCCCTAATCGAGGATTGGGAACTCTTGATGTCTCGCACACGCACACACACACCTAACTCAAGCAGAGCTCAACATTTTTAAGGATGCACCACATTTGTTTGCAAAAATGATCAAGTGGCATGCCACAACCTACGATGTCAAGGCATCAACGCTCCGATCGCCCAATCCATCACGAAAGTAACAGCGGATCGACCAGAAATCCCGATGATGATCACTGCAACACAACGCTTTGTTATGCAAACAACAAAAATCATGCTTATTAAAATCTATGGGTTGATGCAGCCTCGTGAATGGTGCCACAGAACAATCACGTATATTGTCTACGACGCATCAATGCAACCACCAACATTACCTTTATTTGTTGTTGTAAAATTTGATAGATACAACGGCCCATGTTGGGATCCCTCCAACCCCTTACATATTCCCATACCCCCTATTTCCAGAGGGAATCGAAGACAGTTGCCGATTAAAATGGCCTGGGGATTAACTATCCACAAGTCGCAGGGACTTACTTTGCACAGAGCAACCGTCGACATTGGAACCACTGAAAGGCAGGGTCTGACATTCACAGCTTTCTCCAGAGTACCCTCGCTTGCAAATCTGCGCATTTCACCCGCTTTTTCATTCGAGAGATACTCAAATATGGCGCACGTACCAGCACTCGAAGCAAGAAGAAAGGAGGAAGCAAGACTACTATCACTCAACCCATCGTAAATACTAGCTTCTGCTTTCATAGCACCTCAAATACTACTATACTCAACATTTCTTCTATCGAAAGCGGCAAGGTCGTTCAAGGGATATCAAATGTAATCAAGTTTATTGAAACTAAAATTGCCCACTAAAGGCTACCACTCATGATATAAATACTGCAAACGTATACATGTCTCATTACGTGTACGTATACCTACATTTATTTTATGTTTGGAAATATGGTATGCAACTTTAAAAGTACAAACCTGTAACATAATTAAATGTACACATACAACATTACAATGTAATGTTTCAACTAAAGTCCTACACTACAACTATCAATCACACACATTATCAATTGTATAATAAATGTTTCTCCAACAAAACACCAACTGAACAACCAATGCACAACTAACAACATCAACTATAAAATTGATTAACTATCGAAAACGATATCACAAGTAATCATGTATGAATTTATAACAAGTTTGAAATGTAGAAACAACCTTCAGATTAAGTGGATCAATAATAATACATCTCTAACACAAGGTTACAATATCTTTCTCGATATCAAGGTAAGTTTTCATATGTCATGTTTGAGAGTTTAACATGGCTATGCTATTAGAACATAATTTATGTATAAATATTGATATTTTATGTCGATAGACATTTCCAAATTGTAAGTGTAATGATCCTAATTGATAAGTGATAGGGTTATTAACAATGCCAATTTATTTGGTTGTTGATGTACACTTTTATCACAACCATCTAGGGGCAATTTATCCATAAGTAATTGACATCCCCAAACCGAGGTAATTAACATCTTCAAACGAGTGGCATATAAAAAGTGAACAACATGAAAGGAAAGGAGTTTGGCATATGTACAAGCAAAACAAGGTGGATAGGTCGAGAAATAAGTCCGTTGATTTTTCATATTCATAAATTATAGTATCGCGTGTCACCTTATTTTATTATTTAGAGCGCTTTTTGATGAAAAAGGATCTTATATTATATTAATGCAATACGATAGAAGATAGCTTTCAACAAAAGTGGGCGATATGAGAGCACACCCCAAAACCATAAACAAATCTAGGTTGTTCCTAGAACAACAAGAGTCAAACTAGGCTTGAACCTAGGAGAGTACAACAAAAAGGGCATTACCTAAAAACATTAAAAAAAAGCACTATCAAGAAGCAACAAAAAACATGTCAGAGGTAGGCGGATCTCAATCATTCGGTCACCCCGAACGAGACAAGTCCTTGCCAAAATCTGGAAGCTACTAACTAGCATCAATTTCTTCCTCCAGGTCTGCTTCCCCGTGCATAAAAATGGCAAGGATGAGGTGAGGGAATTTTTCCAATGGAGGCAGAGGTGGCAGTGGGTGTCAAATGTCTTGTTACGAAGTAGCAACGAGAAGGAGATCCCCACGAATGTTTGCGAGGTGGCAAGCCCAGCCCCCAAGCGAGTCAACGAATGTGGCGGAGAGCCCCGCCATGATGGAAAGTAATTGCGTTGATGTAATGGCCCCAGGGAGCGGCGGGTGCGGCTGAAA
The DNA here is from genome assembly GCA_018340775.1 of Taxus wallichiana var. yunnanensis. NCBI lineage: Eukaryota > Viridiplantae > Streptophyta > Pinopsida > Cupressales > Taxaceae > Taxus > Taxus wallichiana. The sequence continues at coordinate 856,957,722 of CM031234.1, forward strand.
GCACAAGAGCCTTGAGACCGGCCATGCGCCACCACCACGGGAAAAAGGTGAGGAGCTTCGGTGGGAGACAGAGGCACTCAAGAAACATTGCACGGGCTTCCCCCGTGGCACAAGAGGGTCCGGAGGTGATCCACCTCTAGTGCCACCTTGTTTTCCCCGAACTTGAATATGTAGAATCACATTGAGATCACCATAGATTTATTATAAATAGAGAAATATTGATCAACTGCAAAATTAACAAAGAAAAAGCATTTCTTTCTTTCCATATCCAAAATAGAAACTCCCCTATGAAAATATGCCAAATATGGGTGAACATAGGCAGAAGTTTGGGATTATCTCCCAAGAGGATATGCTGCCAAGTGAAATAATGGGGTCGTGAAGGAAAAAAATGAATGGATCCAGTTCCAGGAAATTTGAGCTTTGGGACAAACCATAAGACATGTAAAACCATTTTCAAAGGTCTACAGAAGGGGCATTTGGGAGTCGGGATCCCAATTTGAACAAGACAAGCCCCGATAGGAAGGCCTTGGTGTAGAATACACCAAAGGAAATGAGCAATTTTGGGCTCCACACATATAGTCCAAATAGTTTCAAATTGCCTACCCTAGGTAGACAGAGTGGAGTGAGTTCCCCAACGAGTATTAAGTTTTTCCGCCATGGGAAAATGGGGTGAGAGCCAATGATAGCCTTTGCTGGCTTTGTAGTTACAGAAACAAGTATCAGCATACCACTTCCAATCTGTCCACCATGGGCGAGAGGAATGCACAACAATCTTATGCAACATGTGATCAGGAACCAAATTGATCACAATAGTGAAAGTATCCTGATCTTGATTGGAAATCCGAAATAGAGCTTTAAAATATGGCTAAGAGAACCATGATTGAGCATTTTTATAGAAGAAGTCCTTGATGGTGTGAATTCTATGCTTAAAGAATTTGAGTGCGAAGATTCCTAGGACCTTTGCTAAGCATTTATCTTGGGATTGAAAAATCGGTGACCACCAGAGAGATTGTTGATTGAGAGAAATCCCATTACGAAAGCCATCCCCCTTCCACAAAAGCTAGGGTTTGACACATTCCCACGCTTTCCAAATACTCTTAAGCACAAATGTGCTAACAATTTTGACATGCACAAGAGTGATGAGAAAATTGACAAACCCTAAGCCTTTCCATGCAGGGCTGGCCATAAGGAGAACCTTCCGCAATGCCATGTCGTATGAGAAATTTCCAAGATTCTTGGCTAGTAATGCTTCTGATAATCCACTTAGCACAAAGAGCTTGCCCTTGACGTTGAATGTGAATAAGCCCGAGGCCTCTAGAATTGCGAGGCAAACAACAAATATCCCAGGCTACCCGATGAAAACCTTTTCTAGTAGAAGCATTAGCCCATAAGAAAGCTTTGAGCAATTTTTCTAGCTTCTAAATGGAGGCTTTGGAAGGAACCCAACAAGACGAGTAGTTGTTAAGGGCGAATCATAACACCCCCGAGTGTCCGCAACTTGATGGGTTGAGACTCTCGGTGCGATTACATAACACGGATCTTTTCCCAAGTGTGGGACCTTGCGCAAAATCGGAAAAGCTCTCCAGGATGAAGGCCGGTTCCTATTCCTCTGTTCAGATGCACACATAAAAATGTAGAGGGTTTACTCAAAAACCTAATCTAACTTGCCAAGGAGACAGGGTAAGAAGATGCATAAAAATAAAACCTAAACTAACAAAGGTGATGCACCGAGGAATGAAGAACACCTGTCTTGCCAATAAACACAAACCATTAAAATGCAATGCAAGATCATGCACATATAACAAAATTTGCAGTGAAAGATCAGGAGGATGCAAATGAACACAGAGAGGGTTGAGAATCATCCACAGACATGCATTATTTGCTCCAAAGATTGATACAATACACTACAAAATGCCAAGAGGCAAAGTTGCATTACAATTTTAGATGGGAGGTTTGAACTCCACAAATTCACCTGCCAAAGAGAAGAAGGGAGGGGCAAAACAAGAATGTCCAACCTTTAGAAAGAAGCCCCTCCTTAAAATTTATAGGAAGAATGAGAGAGGGAAGAGAGAGGAAATCCAAATCTACCCCAACCACCTCCAGATTGCATTTAATTCATCTCATTATGATGGTAGGTGAGAACCCTAGCAAACTTAAAAAGTGGTGAACTGTATTTTGCATTTTTAAGAACTTGTTCCCACCCAATTAAAGATATCTAGTCGTAGTTGGACAAAGGACCTCGTAAGCTTTCTGAAAAGTCCAACCTTGCATGAATCCGAGCTCCCTGTGAAAAGTTATGGCCATCTGAATATCTGGGTCAGGGTCTGCTTCCTTTCGGTCGCTCGTATGTTAAGCCTCCCGAAGGTGCGCCATAGGCGCATCCATATTTGTGTCGACATCCTCTTACATGCGCCAAAGGTGCATCCATATTTGTGTCGACATCCTCTTACCTGTGCCAAAGGCACATCCATATTTTTGTCGACACTCTTTTTTCATGTGCGCCTTTAACTGCGCCTTGGCGCGAATTTTCCCTTGTCGACACTTCGTGTTGTGCGCTTTTACTCGCGCCTTGCGCATCCATTTTTGTGTCGACACTCTTTCTTTGTGCACCCTTAACTTGTGCCTTGGCGTGAATTTTCCCTTATGCGACACTTCGTGTTATGCACCTTTACTGCGCCTTGCGCATCCATTTTTGTGTCGACACTCTTTCTTTGTGCGCCCTTAACTCGCGCCTTGGGCGCGAATTTTCCCAGCTTGTCGACACTCTGTTGTGCACCCTTTACTCGTGCCTTGGCGCATCCATTTTTGTGTCGACACTCTTTCTTTGTGCGCCCTTAACTCCGTGCCTTGGGTGCGAATTTTCCTCGTCGACACTTCGTGTTGTGCGCCCTTTACTGCGCCTTGGTGCATCCATTTTTGTGTCGACACTCTTTCTTTGTGCCCTTAACTCGCGCCTTGGCACATCGAATTTCGTCGGGCTTTGAGTTTCTTTGATTTCCATATTCTTACGCTTGCCTATATCTACCCGGGGGGGAAAGATATATACAACAGTAGTAAACATGGGTGGTTGCAAGAACTTTAGAGCAGATTTGGAATTTGCCAACCAAGGATAAAGGCTTGGTGATCCAATATTCCAACTTTTCGCCACTCGTTGAATGACATAATGCCATAGTTCATCCGGGAGGCTTGAAAAGCAAAAGGAATACCTAAAAATTTGAAAATCTCACCATGTTGCAAAATTTTCCAATCAAAGGTGGCAAGTCATCGATGCGGGAAGGAAAGATTTCGGTAACATTGGGTTTTTTACCATTGAATGAATTAGCCAGAAGCTAGACAAAAAATATCCAAACATTGCATAGCATTGCGAATGTTAGTTTCATCCTCAATAAGCGTAAGGAAGGAATCATCCACAAAATTCCCATTGAGAAGTTGTGAATTTGGCTCATGAGGCAACGATATTCCACGAACAAGACCCCGGATTTGGCATGAGCTAAGAGATAACCAAAGCCTTCGACCCCCAACACATACAAAGTGCAGGGGGGTAAGAGGACAACTTTTTCTAATAGACCGAAAAATTCCAAAAGGCTCGAGTTGAGGCCATTAATAGAAATTAGAATGAGGCATCTCGCAAAAACATATTGAAAGATTGAATAAAAATGGGTCCAAAGCCAAGGGCCTAAGCATGGCAAGAATGAATGGCCATTCAATCTGATCATAAGCCTTCTCAAAGTCAATTTTGATAAACATGGTGGCCTGATGAGACTGCGAGCCCATTCCATGCCTTCCCAAACCGTGATGATGTTATCTAGGATGAAACGTCCTTGTATGAAGCCTGTTTGCTCTGGATGAATAATAACATGTAGAAGATTACGTAATCACAGAGCTAATGCTTTGGCAATGATTTTGTAGGAGACATTCAACAACGTAATCGACACCAACAAGTGATTTTCTCGGGATCTCCTTACTTAGGGATAAATTTGATGTTTCCCTTATTAATGCATGGCCCTAGGGATTGGTTTTGAAATCCTTCAAGATAGACCTGAAAAAGGTCTTGCTGACAGAATCCCAAAGAGATTTATAAAATTCACAAGGGAATCCATCGCAGCCCGATGCTTTATCATTAGCCATTTTCGAGTGGCTTCATGGAGGTCTTCAATGGTGAGCATTCTTTCATAGATCACCTTCTGAGCCTTTAATAGTTTGCATGACACAACACCCAAACATTGATCAAGAGCAGCTCGGCGAGCTACAAAGGGTGGTTGAGCTTGAAAGATGAGCTTGTAATGGCACACAAAGGCTTACAACATAAGTTGTGGGTCAATAATCCAAGCTCGTTGTCCATGATAGCTCGGATCTGTTGAGAAGGATTTCTGGCTTGGAGAGAAAGAAAGAATTCTTTTGAAACCTGATCTCCAATCTTGAGCCAATGCATCCGAGCCCGGATTTGAGCGCCTCGACATTATAGTTATCTCGTAATTTGGATTTGATGTTAGGAGCATTGCAACTTGCAGTTGTAGAGCGTCAGAGAAGGGATCACCTTGAAGCACGACTATTGCTTGGATGAGAACTGAGGTGTTAATGGTGTATGAACAATGCCGAATTTTTTCCAGTTGTCGGCCGTAGATTCTAAGAAATCTAGTAGTCTGAGTCAATGCATCTTCCCACCATTGTATCCAACTGGCTTGCATAGGTGGATGAAATCTGCGACAATTATTGGGTCATGGAATTAAATTCCAATTTTTTTGATATGATTGATAATGGGGCCATGTTGCATCAAGGTAGTATTAAGAAAGAATTGAACTTTATGACAAAAGGGTGCACATCATGCCAACAAATACGAAATCATATAAGAGAGTGGTATGAAAGGAAAAAATCAGGTATGACCTCCACTGGTATAGAATAAATGCTATCGAGCTCAAAGAAATTTTGAGCTGACAACATGGCCCTGTCAAGCTGTTTAAGAACGTGATCCGTACCTCCAAAAAGATTGGTCCACGTGTACCAAGCTGCAGAGGTGGGAATGTGAGATGCGTTATGATAAAAAGATCCAAATTTATTACGCATGAAGTACCATGCTTTTTTTTCACCAGTGTCCACCTCATAGGAAGTGGCCACATTTATCATTAGGTGATTTAACCATATTAAAATCTCCACTTATTACCTAGTAGGCATTGGGAATGGAGTTGGTTATCCACCACCACAGATCGACCCTTTCGGCCGCATCATTCGAGGCATAAATATTTATGAGCCCAAAAGGGTGACCATCAATATTAAAGAGGACCCATATGACATGGTTGGTGGGGTCAATACCATGGTCAATTAATAAGGGCCACCATTTGGGAGAAAAAGAGAAATTAATCCCCCACACCTGCTTCATGATTACTACAGAAAGCCAAGTTGTCAGGCCAGATGGATTTGTAAACCATTTATAATTGAAAACCTGTAATTTTTACTTCCTACAAAAACAAAACGTCCAAGTTTGCACATCGTTGTCAATTTTCATGCACAACATACTTACGACAGAGTCTGTAAGACCTCGAACATTCCAAGATAGAAAATTCATGGGAAATGTTGGTCCAGAGCCATATCCCCATCCTCCAAGCCATCAAGGGCATCATATTGATTATGTAGGAAATGAGCAACATTATGCTACAAAAATTCTTGTAGATCAACTTGTTTCCGGTTGGCATACTCAATGTTGTAGTCTGCTTGATGGAATCCACACTCAAGCGTCTTTGGGCTTTGGTCCCGAGAGATGTGGGAATGACTTTGGGGCCGTTTGGACAACCCTTGTGAACTTCCCGTCGCAGTAGCGGTGCTTGAGTGTTGGATGGAAGCATGAGAAACAAAATTTGTCTGGTCCATGAGAACCGACACCACAAGGGGTGTGTTGGAGTACTTTGGAAACTAAGAAACAAATATTACAGCAGTAGTTGGTTCTTTAGCAGCAGTTGTAGGATCCTTAGCGGGGATACTTAGAGATTACTCCTTAATAAATTTGGATCCCGAGATGAGCATGGGAACTAGAGGATTTGGATTGTTGGGCTTTGTTCTTGTTTTGCTGGCCTCCGAAAACTTGTCAACCTTCCTCTTGATGGAGTCTGACGGGCTCGGGAGTTTTTGGCCATAGGGTGGTTGCGGGGTGCATAGAGCGGGCAGTCCTTGATCTTGTGATCAGATGCTTGGAAACGAAAGAAAGTGTTAGGTAAATTGATATACATGACCTGATGGTGCTGATGGGAATAACGTTTATCTCCCATCTGGATATCCACAAATTCCTTGAGATCCTATGAGAGATCAATCTCAATGCATACTTGCTTTTGCGGCTGAGCATGGTAAAACTTATCGGCTTCCAGGAAGACTACCCGCCCAAGCGAAACAAAAATTTACAGTAGAAATGGCACGCATGACAGAGGAAGACTAGGAAATTCAACCCATATAGGTACTTTAAGGGCGGTATAGTCAGATATCACAAAGTCCTTGTGTCAGGGTGTTAATAAAAGCAATGAGTTGTGGACATACCAAGTGGCTTGCTTAGCCAAAATATTGGGCGCATTAGCAGGGTCAAAAAAATGAAAAAGAAAGAAACCCTTGGTCATGTTTTGAACGCTATCTAGGCAGAGTCCATGCGGAGTACAGATTGTGTTAACCCAATATTTGAGCATGCTTTAAAAAAGGAATTTGACCCAAAAATACCCAATGAGGAAAACTGCTCTAACCATTGATAAACAACATTAAATTCGGAATGGGTAGAATTATGTTAGGAGGAGAAATATTACCTTATGGAAGACCTTCAGACGAATTTATTGGGTCTCTTCGCCGGTGGTGCCATTTCTCACTCAAATATCACCTGCCATGGTTGAAACAACTAGGTTTAAAGATGACGAGGACAATATATAGGGAATGCCTAGAGGGCGAGAAACCCTAGGAGAAACTATAGCAATAAATTCCTGCAGAGCCCGAAAGGCCACAATATGGCGATTGGGAATGTGAAACCCTAGAAAAGTTGACTCCGAGCTTTGCACCGAGTTGCACAACATTTTTCTCTCAAGACTCGAGGTATTTAGAGCATTTTGATTAAACAACATTAATAAACATGACACCTAAAGGCCGACACTACACTTAAGATACCATTTCCAATAATGGAAGAAAGAAATTAGAATCATTTTTTCATATTTTTATATCATAATCTTTAAATATTTTCTATTTACAATGTGAAAGGGAATGAAGTAAATGTTAGTCAATCTCATTCATCTAGGGATTAGGTTGTGAGATATGGAAGTACTACTGAAGTCGGCAGCCATGGTTGATGGTTGAAGAAGTAAGATACTATGGTTTTGATGGCTTCCATGTTCCAATCCAGTTGGAATAAAAAATAAGGTGAGATGAGTGGCTATTATGCATTACATCCGAAGGAAACTTTGCGAATGCATCTTCTTACTCCTCTCCTATCATAGAAACATCATGGACACCAATGTGGTTGATGGAATGTTTTGTGTTCAAGCGAGAACCAACACTTTGGTCAACATGTGTCAATTTTTTTGTGACTCGCACAATGTGTGTCAAAATTTATTCTTATGTTTTCTCTATTTTGAATTATGTTATATTTTCACTATGTTTACATATTATAGTTCAACGCTTATGTTTATTAAAAACATAATAATGTAATTATAGTGATCTTAAAACATTACAAGGCCTTTAAAAACTAAGACTTCTTAGATTGACATTTATTAAGATGTTAGAGCGGTATTTACCTTAGCTCATGTTCACTTAGGTACTTTATTTACCTTTATTGTATTTACCCTCACCCACTTATGTGTGTGGATATTTATTTAGATATTAGGGGATATTATCTAGTTGTTAGGTATAGTTCTTTCATTGATCTATGGTATTGACTAGTTCTTTCCTTGATATATGGTATTGACTAGATCCTTGATGTCTAGTTCTTTGCTAAATCTATGGTCTTGAGTAGTTCTTTGATGACTAGTTCTTTCCTTGATTTAGGGCTTGATATATGACCTTGATTGGTTCTTAGATTTTTATTCCTTGCCTATATAAGCAAGGCCCATTCTCATTGTATTTCATTGAGTTCCATAATAATATATGATATTGCTTCTCATTTGTTTGTAAAGGTTTATGTAAAGTTTTTGCACCCATTGAAATCCTTAGCCCCTGGTCATAAGAGGGCTTAAGCTTGTGATTCTTACTAATAGGTGCTTAACTCTAGCTCCCTTTCATTTTATTTTGTTTTAGTTGCAACTAAAACAAATAGTAAAGCATAAACTTGTACAACTTGTATCTTTTGATCGGCAACTCGGTTTTGAGTGTTGTTTTTTGCAAAAGTGTTTGTTTTTTCATGCTCTTTCCATTGAAAATATTTATTTTGAGAATTGAACTATAATTTTAAAGTGTCATATTGTAACACACACTCATTATAAAGTGTCAAATATGGAGGGGTGTTGTAATCACTTGTGGACACAATTTCAGTTGAGTCCGACGTCTTAAACTTTTGAGAGTTACATTTTTGTATCTATCATGGATTATGAGAAAAATATGATTTTCTCTGATGTATGCAAACTTTAGGAGGATATTCTACAAAGGAAAGAGATAATAGAATAGCACCAAAACTTATCTTCTCACCTTTGTGTGCTTCCTCAGTAATAGTTTCGTAATATAGCCACCAAGTTGTAGATTTCTCTCTCTGATGTTTTCTTCGCAATGTGTAGCCACATGGTATTTACCTGTGACCATCTCTCTTGGTCATTTAACTTAGTGAGCAGATGTGTGACTTCCTACACTACATGATACTTCTTTAATTTGTCTATGTCCATTCCACGCAGACCCTTGGAGTATCCTAACTCCTTTTTGGTGGCTATAACAACTTCCTTATCAGTCAGATCACTCATAATATCTATCCCTATGCCCTTCAGTCCTATCAATGTAGCAATTAGGGCTGTTGTGATCCTTACCCTCATTCAACAAAATAGAAGAAGTCCTCATGGACTCTACTCATAAGCCATTGGTATAAAGCTTCGGTTTTCCAAAATATGGGAGTTCATATAACTGATAAACCCCTACCTTCTTAAACAAATTCTCCCTAGCATCATCATATTCGGCATATTGTCCACCATGCACTTGTTGGTCTTCTTGTTCAACAACACATCCAATTCTCCCCTATTGTCGGTGGTGCGGTGGTTGTAATCACTTACTTTGCATCTGTGAATGTGGGAATCCCAATCCTATCTAACTATCACTCCTTCTAGATACTGCATCTCTGAAAAGTTTCTCTCGGAGAAACTTCGACCTCAAATTCCACCTTTTTCTTCCCCTTTGTACCTGTTATAGGTTCTTTCTTTGGTGCCATTGTAAAAATCCCGCCTTTTGTCTTCTATGTCAAGTAATCTTAAACCCTATCTCAAAACTGTGTCCCTAGCTCAAAAATACGTGCCATTGCTCAAAAAAACATGCCCTAGCTCTTTCTCAATGCTTCTGCATGCTCAAACCCTTCACCAATGGGGACGTAAGCCACTTACGTGCACAAATCTTCTCTCCACGTCTAGTTTCGTAGCTCTCCACACCTCAACTAGTTTCACTTGGCTCGATCGCAATTAGCTCGATTGAATACTTGTGATCGCAAAGATAAAAATGAACCCGCATCACGTCCTTACATAGATTTTCAAAAATTTAGTGCATTTATTGCTCCTTCACCTACCACCAATCCTCTCATTAATTGACCATTTTCCCAATTTCCGCATGGTACACCTTCATACCCTAACTATAACCTTCTAGCATGCCTTCCTACCTTCTGGCTACATACCTCCTTCTATGTGCTTCCATGTGCCTAAGTACCTCACCATTGCGCCTTCCCTAGTAGTTTTACGGTCGTTGCTTACCTTGCGATTATACTTTGTTTATTCCTTTTTTCTATATATGTTCTTCTCTAGAAGCAATTTCCTTTCTAACAACTCCTTTCCATACTTGAATAACACCTGTAACAATTTGTTCTCATATGTACCCATTTGTGAGTAACAAATAACAACCACCCCACACCAATGGTATATGCAGTCCTCTGTGCATAAAAATACTTCAGATTGTAATTAGCTTCCAGCGCACAAACGTGTTTATTACACAAAACACCAAACTAAATTGACAAAGCATAACGACGAAGAAGGAAACACATTAAGAGAAATATAGAAAGGGAAATCTATATTAAATGGCAATATTGCCTTATTACAAACAACAAGAAGACTTATTTACAGTAGGGCTTCAACCTACTCCCATTCAAGTATCCGGTTACCGTATTCCATCAAGTGCCTCTAATTGACAAGCGCATGATTCAAGTATGTGAGTAATAACATACGGTCCCAACCAATGCACCTTAAGTTTTCTTGGATGGCACAAAAACTTGGAATCATAAACATTTGTCCAACCTCAAGCTTCTTGTCCCCTGATGTGTCTCATCATGCCATAACTTCTACCTGGCATTTTCCTACTTCTGACTCCAACGTGCCTCTCATCCAACTGTATTAACTTTTCAATTCTTTCTTCTAATGCCTGTTCATTAGCTAGATCTCCAACGTGCACAATACACAATGATGGTAACATTAATTCCATTGGAAGAACTGCTCATGTGTCAAACACTAATTGAAAGGGTATGGCCTTATTCAACCTTTTGTAGGTTGTTCTATATGCCCAAAGTACAACATAAAGTTTATCATCCCAATCTTTCCTACAAACATCACAATTTTTTGTTAAAGTCTTGCTCAATATCGTGTTGAAGGCCTCGGTAGTCCCATTTTCTTGAGGGTGATAAGGAGTAGTCTTGTGGTGTGAAACCATAAAACCCCTAGATCAATTGTAAGCTTGACCTTTGGTGTTGGCAAAAAGTTTTGAAGTTGTTTGGTTTTTGCAGAGCTAGTTGAGGGTACGGCTTCTCGTATGTATCCGTCCATGTAGCTACAAAGGTTGCCGAAGGATTCCACGAAAACCCTTTCTGGGTTTTTCTGGTTTTTTAAATTCTTTTCTAGGTAGTTGGTTTTTCATGCGCAGTTATACAGATATGATAGACAGACGAAGTGTTTTTGTGGCTCGTGAGAAGAAGCCTCTAACACATGTGTGGAAGTTGTTGGTGTGATCTACACTCTGTGGTCGTCGAGGGCTAAACCATTTCGGGTTTTATCCTGAGCAGAGAGAAAACTTTGTGATACTTCGTCAAATTATGTTGACGACTTGACATGAAGCGGTTTCAGGGCAGCGAGTGAAAAACCAATACTTGAGCGAGACTTTCCAAAAACAACAATTTTGGGGTAGATGTGTAAGTTTCCGAAAATGGAATTTTTTTCCAAAACGAAAAATTCCATAAATAACAAGTTTTTCCAAAAATAGAAAGTTTCTTAAAATGACAGGTTTTGCCAAAATGTCGTTTCCATAAATGGAAGGTTTTGTCAAAAACGAAAATGGTATTTTTGTTATAAAGGAAACAATTTTTAAAACATTTAAAAAAAATTAAATGGACCTTAGTGACGACAAACTAAATTTATCATAATTTTTAACTGGTAACGTGGAATTGAGTGTCGTTTTTTGCAAAAGTGTATTGTTTTTCATGTTTTTTCCATTGGTGTCATTTAGTTTGTAAAAATCACTACTTTATAAAGTGCCAACATTTTGGGGTATCATACTCACACACGGACACATTTTTAAATGAGCTTAACATCCTATTACATTATTTATTATCATGGATTCATGTTGTGACATATTTTCCTTACAGGTTTGAGAATAAAATGTTGTTCTTTGAAGTTTTTTCCATCCAGATGACCTAGTAAAATTTGTGGAAGAAAATATATTGCTCAAGAAGTGAAATTCTCTTCTACAAGCCCTCATTCACGACAAAGATGATCTCATACACTCCCTACAGAAAGAACTTGCTAGCCTGCAACATCACCCTCATATTGTGGGCTCTCATATCCTTGCTCCTTGTCCACTTGCAGTTGTTGCTTCTACACCCACTGACCTTGATTTGTCAATTTTTGAGTCTGTTCCTTCTCCTTATGCTGCTAAGCCTATTAGGCTTATTATTGCATGTTCTACTTCCACACCTGAGCATATTGCAGTAACACATTATGTGTATCCCACATCAATGTAGTCACAAAATCCTGCCCTTACTACTACATTTATACCACCAAGTATGTTTTCTTATATATGGATCTTGTGTAAAAAAAGTATTCACTAATGACTCATCCCCTAGTCCATTCGTCGCTTATTCAAATCATCATCATCATTTGTCTTGCACAATCGAAAGTTGTTTGCACAATCAAAAGTCATCTCTCAAGGAGTATCAGGTGTCGTTATTTAGTCATTTTTCATCTCTAGTCTTTGACTAGGGTGCCTAGGTAGTATTTAGGGCACCCATGGGTGCCCGATTCTTAATCAGTAGGTGCCCTAGTCCCAGTTACACACTTAGGTCTAATTTAATTATTCGAGGTTGGTATTTTTATTTTCCCTCTCATTCCCCTAGGTGTTAGTCATCATGTTAGGTCATTAGTGTCAAAATTTGAACAAGATATCCCTATATAAACATAACATACTCACTATCTTATGGGCGGACTATCTACTATCAAGAGCTAGCTATCTACTAAGGAAAATGACTGCATTTGGGCATCATTTACATCTGCATCACACAAGCATAGGGGGAAAGGGTTGTATTCATTCTATTCCATCCACCATTTGTATTTTACATCTAGTTATTGCCCCTTACTTCTATGTCATTGATCTAGGGCACCCTAGGCACACAATTGCACACACAAGCACACAAAACTACATTGGGTCTAGAATGTAGTGCAACGCTTAGTTGTAAGTCCACCATTTTGGCAGCTAAGGTCAGCCAAACCCTTCATTTGCATCTTTCGTTTTAGAGATTTGATGCTTTGTATGGGGTTTTGCAGGTATATCTTCATCACTAATTTACAATGACATAAGCGAAGCCACTGCGACAACTACGCAACAAAGACTAAGATATTGCGATATTTAGCGACACTGTTAGATTCAAATCTTGAGATTTTCTACAGACCAAAGCACCCAGACTATAGATCAGGGCACCCACAGGTGCCCCATTCCAATCAGATCTTCATTCTTTGCTGCGCAGCTTCTAGGTCGTTCCATCACACTCTGCTTCATCCGCACATCACTGTTCAATTCTAGCACACAACAAGGTAAGTCATTTTTAGGATAGTACCCTATCCATCCTATTTTTATTATTTCATTTCATTTTAATATCAAATAAAATCATTTAGCATTTACATTTCAGTTTATACTATTTATTCCATTATTGTTTCTAGTTTAGATTAACTATAGAATAAAATTTAGATTCTACACATTTTTAGTTAATCATCTTGGCGAGCACGTCTCTTTGAATATCTCTCCCTAGGATCCAATAAAACCCTAATGGCTAAGGATAGTTCATCTTCTTCTCCCATCATGTCTCATTTAACGTTAACCCTATCTATGATGAGGCTTCCATCACTGAGCTAAAAGCTCTATATAGTACTCATGTCACTACACCCGATCATATCAAACAACAACTTCTAGATGGCCAACAATATGTGCCTACTTATTTTGAGGATTATCCTATAGGTATTAGTATTGTTGAGGATCCAATAGCCTTTACTCATTGTACACCATGCTATACGACTACTTGTGATCCTCCTTCTGACCTTTCAAAGGAAACTTTAGATGATTCTCTTATTGATTACTTGTTTGGTATTGACAATCACTCACATGTGCATACTGATTCCTCTTCTACTTCACCACTGATATAGTTCCTTCTCATGATTCTACCCCTTCCAACATTGCTTCTCATGATACATCTCATACTAGTTTGTATGCTCCTTCACATTATGTTGACGATCCTATTGATAGCATTCTTAGCAAAATTCTCATATCTGAGTCTCTATCTGATGATGATGAGGAGGTGATAGTCATGGTTCTCCTTCTTTCCATACCATTCAAGTGTGACTCACCTACTCCATTGTTTCCTTCTCTTGAGATTGCATCTAGCACTGTCCATGAGTCACCACCATATATCATTCCTTCTCATATTGTTTCATCTCCTCTTGTTACATCATCTACATCTCCTAGTCCATCTTCTCCTATAGATGTGTCTCCATCGGTTTCCTCATCTATTAAGGATGTTTCTGATGCTATTCCTACCATTGTTATGGATGTTCCATCTATATCACCTATTATATCTTCCTCGACACCTACTACTAGTGTGCCCTTAACATCAGAATCTCCCTCATCACCTTTGGATATTCCTATGATCACTCACAATGGAAAATTACAACCACTTAATACATTATTTCCATCTTCCACTATTCCTTCACAAGATATCATCTCTCTCATGCATGTCATAGGTCAATTACAATCTTAGGTTCAGTCCCTCACTTTAGAAAGTAGGGATTATTATGCTTCCATTGATAACAATTCATTACATGGTAACCCTGTCCCTAAGAAGATTCATAGCTTTACGTTCCCTTAAGACTATTTTTTATTTTTTCGACGTTTTCTATCTTAGGAATTTGAGTTTGGAACTTTCAAGTATTAAGTTTTTAGTTACCAAGTTTTGTGGTATCTAAGTTTTGGGGTTTGCGTTTGAAGGTTTTGAGGGATTTCAAGTTTGGGGATTTTGAGCTTCATGTTTCTCATTTTTTCAATGTTTCCACATTTAGAGGTTATTAAATTTTATATTTTGGGTTTTAAGGTCATTTTATATCAATCTATTTATCATGTTTGTAGGGATTTCCTTATTGGAAGGTTTCATAGTTTTTTTGTTTTTAGGTTTAGATCTTTTGGGATTTAGGTTTTGTTTTCTTGTTTTTAGGCGCGATTTATATCAATCACGTGTTTCTACAATTTTTATGTTTAGTATTTTTGGGTTTGGGATTTTTCATCTTGGATTTTAGGGTTTATAGGTTTTTCTATTCGAGTTTGAAGGTTTTTTGGGTTTTCAAGTGTGAAGCTTTGGAATTTTCTATTTTTCTATGATTTCAATGTTTTTATGTTCATAACCTTATTTTTCAGCTTTTCAACTTAAATGGTTTAGGTTCTAGTGGCACTTTGAATCTATGCACTTCTAGTGTTTTAAGGTGTTCATGATTGTGGGGTTTCGGTTTTGAGTTTTCTAGGTTGTCGGTTTTGTGTTTCAAAATTTTAAAGGTTTTCAAGTTCTATTTTCATTTTTCAAGGAATTTCATTTCATTTTTTGTGTTTTTGGTTTTAGAATTTTTTATGAGTTTTGAGGTTTTCAAGGAACCTGGGGGTTTTTAGTATTGTTTTACAATTTTAAGGTTTTAAACATGATAATGTCATTTTATATCAATCTACGTTTCATGCTTATAATATTTTGACTTTTTTTTTTTTTTTGGGTTTTAGGATTGGAGGTTTCCATGTTTCATATTTTAAGGTTTATAGTGTTTTTAGGTTAATGAATTTTGATTTCATGGTTTTGGTTTCTGTGGGTATTTTATTTTTTTGATATTTTTTGGGTACATAGATTTTGAGTTATGGGTTTGGTGTACTTTTTATATCAATCTATTTTCTCGTGTCCGAGGTTTCTTAATTTGAGATTTTTGGGTTCGTGTTTTCTAGGTTTCAAGTTTTTATTTTTTTTGAATTATGGGTTTTGAGTTTCAAAGTTGCCCAAGTTTTCAACTTTAGATCTTATAGGATTTTAGTTTCAAAGTTATCGAGTTTTTGATTTTTGGTTTTATGTTTTGAAATTTTTTAGTTTTGGTTTTAGTTTTGTGGTTTCCAACTTTTGGGGTTTGTGTTTCAAGTTTGGGGCTTTCGAGCTTTGAGTTTCTCAATTTTCGGTGTTTTTGCATTTATAGTTTATATAGTTTTAGTTTTTGAGCTTTAAGGTCATTTTATATCAATCTACTTGTCATGTTTTTAGGGATTTCCTCATTGGAGGGTTTCGAGTTTCTAGTTTGTTAGGTTCGGATCTTGGGATTCGGGTTTTATTTTCTTGGTTTTTGGGGTGTTTTATATTAATCAAATTTTGTGTTTTTATAGTTTCTATATTCAATATTTTTGGGTTTGGGATATTTTTATTTTGGGTTTTATGCTTTCTAGGTTTATTTATTCGAGTTTGAAGGTTTTTTGGGTTTTCAAGTGTGAAGCTTTGGAATTTTCTATTTTCCCATGATTTCAATGCTTTCATGTTCATAACCTTTAGTTTCATGTTTTCAAATTACATGGTTTAGTTTTTAGTGGTGCTTTGTATCTATGCACTTCTATTGTTTTCATTTTTTCCTCATTGTCACGAGGATTCCCTATGTAAAATTATGGCCTATCATGTGTGTTCATAAGATACTAAATAATACCAATATTTCTAAATATGAATCTCAACATTCTATTAATAATACCATGTCCCAATACAAATTTTCAATTATAAAATACCCCTTATTTTACCATATATCCAAACTACCCATTTTCCCTTTGACATTTTGTTCTCTCCTTTTATTTCAACCTCTTGGATTTAATATCCTACACTTAATAAAAACTAAAATATTTCACTTAAGACCTTGATGAAATTCATCTTAGACCGAAAAAGTACAAACCTCTACTATGTGTAATTTAATCTCTCTCTTCCTTTCTTTTATATCTACATTTGTCTCAATAATCAAACTTTGAATGGTAATGTAAAGGGTCATGTGTGGTTGCATTCTTTTTAGATAAATTTATTAATATTTGTGACATCCATTCTCCTAAAAAAATTGAGTCAAATAAAAAAAAGACTTAACGGTGATACTATGTAAGGATTTCCCAACTTTTGAGGGTTATGTAGTGTCTTTACTCTAGAAAAACAAGTTTCTTCTCTAAAAAAACACGTTACTACAATGAAAACAATTTGATTATAGGGCTTCCTAATCTACCCCATGACTAGTACCCTTCCCTCCTCTCTACCGCTCCACATACCCTACCCCAATATATTTTTAGAAACTTTTATACTTTAACCCTTTATAAACCTTAATACAAGGTAGTCTATTGGGTTTATTCTGACTAATTTTTCATACTTCTATTTGAACTCATGTAATAGTTAATGCTTTGGTTTGTGAATCTCCCATGTTCATTGTGGGGTTTCGCTTTAGAACTTTCCAAGGTGTGGGTTTTGTGTATCAATTTTTAAAGGTTTCTAGGTTCTATTTTCAGTTCTTGAGGAATTTCATTTCATTTTGTGGGTTTTCGGTTTCAAAATTCTTGTTACATGTTTCGAGGTTTTCAAGGAACTTGGGGTTTTGAGTTTTGGTTAATAATTTTAAGGTTTCAAACATGATAATGTTGTTTCATATCAATCCACTTTCCATATTTACAATATTTTTGAGTTTGAGGTTTTGGGGTTTCGAATTGGAGGTTTCCATGTTTCATATTTCAAGGCTTACAAGGTTTTTAGGTTGATGACTTTTAAGTTTAAGGTTTTGGTGTATGCGGATCTTTGTTTTTTTTTAGGTTTTTAGGTATGTGGATTTCGAGTTCTTGTTGTGGACTTTTCATATCAATCTAATTTCTATGTTTTTGAGGTTTCATGATTTGAGATTTTTGGGTTCGTGTTTTCTAGGTTTCGAGTTTTGTGTTTTTCGAATTATGGGTTTCAACTTCAAAGTTGTCAAAGTTTTCAAAATTAGATCTTATAGGATTTGAGTTTCAAAGTTATCAAGTTTCGGCGTTTTTGGTTTATGATTTTTGGTTTTACATTTTTTTGTAAAGTTATGGGATTTCACATTTGGGTTTTTCTAGGTTTATGTTTTGACATTTTTAATTTTGGGTCTTAATTTTTTGAGGTTTTTCAATGTCAAAGATCATGATATTAGAATCGATGATGCATATTTCTTTTTTCTTTGACTCCATTAAATTTATCTTCCCCCTCCTCCACAGTGCGGCAGTGGTCTGTGCATGATGGTGTTTGTTTTCTGTTTTTTGGTTGCTGTGTGGGCGTTTTAATGTAAGCCTTCATGGCGTTTTTTTTGTGGCCTCATGACATTTTGTGGAACAGTGAGTTATCAGTGTCGCCCCCTTACTTTGTAACTCTCTTTTACTTCAATTAATATAAAGGGTAGTTCCAATAGTAAAATAGTCATGTTTTATATCAAATATTTTCATGTTTTTAAATTAAAAACTTTATATAAATTATTTCATTTTTGGTTCACTTCTTTTACTTTTACAAATAACTAAATCATTACATCAATAAAATTGAATTTTTATAGAAAAATAAATATCCCCGTCTATAATTATTAAACATGGTAATTGAAGGGCCCTTGGTTCATTGGTGAAGTTGATAGACTTTGATTAAGCCCACCACGGATCAAGTCTTGATGAGTGCAAGGCCTAGAGATCCTGACAAAGGCGAATCAAAGCGTTTGAGGCCGTGGATTGTGCCATGGGTGACTTTGACGACATGGATGTTACTCGTAATTGCTTAAGTGAAGGTGATCATTAGTTTAGTTGTTCACTTACACATAATTGTAAACCCGCAATATACTTCCTCTAAAGTATGAACAAAGATGTCGACTTTCTATATAATCTGGTGCCCAATTGAATGCACTTTCTCAATAAATAAAATAAATATTAAGCATAGTTGATCTCCTCCTCATTAATACTATTTCCCCTCTCATTTGAATACCCCGTTTCTTGATGAGTAATTACAACATTTTGGTGTCACTTTTTGATGTGTAAAATCACTTTCCGCATAAACAAGGAAAGAAAACAAAAAGCCCAAGAAGAGTGTACACCCACTATTAAATGAAAAGCAGGCATGAGTTATCTGGAAAAAACAAATGATGTGACAATCCATTTTGTTCTGCTCGTTTCTTTTCCATTCTCTTTTAGCGGAATTATTAAAAGCTCCAAATATTCTGCCAGATTATATTCTCAAAGATTAAGTAGTGGGGGTGAAAAAGACGAATATCTAAAAGTCGAAATAATTTTAAAAACTTTAATGATTGAGAAAGGAAAATAATACGTTCAGCTTTAATGAATGGGGAAAAAGGAATTAAATACGTTTTCCAAGAATTAAGGATTATAACTTATTGGTTAAGTGTGTTTGCTTCTATGTTTAATTGGTTTTTGATGTTGAGATGTACATTACAATAGTAACCCTTGGTGTATATATATGAGAGTTAATAATTAATGGTTAAATTTAAATTTGATGTTTATTAAATATTTATTTAAAATTTCGAATAATATTAGAGAATGAATACAAATAATAGCAATATTTCCATTATATGATAGAATTTGGAATCTATTTTAAAAAGAAAAAAAAGAAAAAGAAATTTTTTGAGTAATAATTCAACTAAAATAAGACTATCATAAATCAATAGATTTTTTTGAGAAAAATATAGAATTATTAATCATTACCTTACAGGTTGTGCCATAATTATAGCCCTAAATAAATATCATTATTTTTTTGAAACTTGAAGGTACGAAAAATATGCAATTTAATTGGTGAAGATTTTTAGTAAGTTGCAAAGCTCCATTCTCTATAGTTGTGAACATTTCCCAATGTGGGTTTGTTTTTCTTTTCACGAAAAGTAGCCATTGAGAGAATTAAAAGCTTTAACTCGGCATTGGTGAGGAAACGAAGATGACGCCAACTTCTTATCGTAGACACTTAGAAAAAAATAGTCCTTAGGTGTTACAAGTCATTATATTGAAAGATGTTTTATAATGGAAACTAAGAGCATTAGTGGTCAATTGTAATGTTTGTAAGTGTGTTCACATTTGATTCCAATTTTAAATTTGACATGCATTTGACTATAACTATGAAGTTTTTTTATTTTTACTCCAACAGTCGATAGAAAAACCATAATCTCTTAATCATACGATGGAGTTCGAGCTCACTTTTTTCCAAAAATATTTTTTTGAGCCTTACACATTAGTATAGCTATATTGACAAATGTACTCACCATTCAAAGGAAAATTTGTGAAGAATGTAATGAAGTTATTAATGACAATGGTGTGCAAAAATCCCAAGATAATTGCTTTAAGATTCATATCTCTTGGATTTTTAAGATAGATATTGGTACTAGTTATATTTCATAATATTACATTGTTTGTGTACTTTTCAATTATTGATCCAAATTAGGAATTATTAGGATATTTTGTGGGTCTTTGTCATGCTTCCCTTTTTTCTCTCACCACCTTTCTCTTTCTCTCTATTTACGTAAAATGACTCAAGAAGTGTGTCTATGGCATCGAGGACACTCCTTGGCTTTTAATTGACCCTTTTGGTCAAGGTGCATTGTTTTATATGGTCTTGTCATTTTCATGTTTATTCATTATTTATTCAATTAACATGCCAATAAGGGTTCTACTTTTTGTTTAATTTTTTTATCGGTACAAAAGTATTATTGTTAATATACACAAGGAAATCTAATAAATTCACTCTATTGCTCAAAAGAATCTTTTGAGCAATAACATGTAATCTAGAGAGAATTAGTTAAAGCATTCATTGAACCACACAATGTTATGTTAGTCACACATTGCACAATATTAGTTTGGAAGGCTATTGAAACTATTCAAATTATTTAGGTTTGTTGTTTTCGATGTTATTATTATCTAGGAGCCTAAAAATATAAAGATAATTTCCTATTCTATGTGACCAAAAACCCTAACACATATTTTGTTTTCCTTGAGCTTTCAGTATTGATGTCCAATCAAGGAAAGAATATTACTACTTTTGTATGTGATTAGAGTGAAAGTGCATAAAACCGAGTGAGGTTTTGGGGATCAAAACAAGGAAAATACATTCATCAATATGTTTAAGGTATGCCTCGATTTATTAGGAATTAGTTTTCTCTTCGTAATTGATAAGTTATCGTGTGCTAAAATAGTTGGTAATTTACTATATGATAAATTAGTAATATTATTGTTATAATAGGCTTGGCATAATATTATTGTAATTTAGTACGTGAAGTAATTCACATATATGAAGATTCGAAAAAGTTGCACCCTATTTTTCATGTGTGAAAGTGTTGAAGGCATACTCTAAAGTCTTGTACACTTTTCATGTATCCTCGGCGTAAAATTTTTGGCCTCGAAAAATGCACCCGACATATCGGGAAACGTGCTTTTCTCATATGGCGGGTTTTTGACCCATAGGTTTATGTGACGGGTTTTGCCCATGGTTTTACCCACGGTTTTGTAAAACTGCTTAAGCGATTGTCTATTTATATGGTCTTATGCATATGATAGATGTACAAGCAAATGTATTGCGAGATGTGTTTTGAATTCGGTTGTGAATTACTGTAGAGTTTGTTGAGCATAGCTCCAAGCGGATCTGGGTATTGTATTGAGAGAGCGGTGGCTTGTAATAAAATCGAGCAAGTGATTCTTGGTGGGCGTAGCCCAAATTGGGTGAACCACGTTAAATATTGTCTCTTTGTGTTGTGTTATTTTATTACGTAATTTTATTTGAGATCGTAATAATTTCTGCATATTAGTTTCTCTTTGTTGCGATTACGTGAGGATTATTCCACATATTTTATCCTTATTTCCTAACAATTGGTATCGAGCTGGTTTGGTTTGTTGAAGTGTTGAATCGCGAGAAAAGTTTTTAGCTTGAGTGGGAGCTATGGCAGATGAAGGAAGATCTAGGGTTGATAAATTCAACGGGCATAATTTCAGTCTTTGGAAGATGCAGATGGAAGATTACCTTTATCAGAAGGATCTTTATACTCCGTTGTCTGAGAAGGTGAACAAACCCTCGAGTATGACAGATGCGGAATGGGATTTGTTGGATCGGAAGGCACTTGGAACGATCCGGTTGAGTCTTGCATCTTCGGTATTATTTAATGTTTCAAAGGAAAAGACTACAAAAGATCTAATGGATGCATTAGGGAAGTTGTATGAAAAACCCTCTGCCTCTAATAAGATATTTTTAATGAAAAATTTGTTTAATATGAAGATGTCTGAGAATAGTTCGATGTGAGATCATTTAAATGATTTCAATATGGTAGTGAATATGCTAGCTTGATTCTGATAGAATTTGATGAAGAAGTTAGGGCTTTATTAATTCATGTGCTCTTTACGAGAGTTGGAATAGCACAGTAATGGCGGTAAGTAACTCGGTTCAGCTAACTCAAAGTTGAAGTTTGAGGATGTTGTAGGGGTGATTCTAAGCGAGGAAATGTGAAGAAAAAGCTCAGGGAATCTTCTACTTGAGGAATGCTTTGTGCAGTGGAAACTAGAGGAGAGCAGAAGAATAGAGGAAACCATGGAAAATCAAAAGATCGGGCAAGGTCAAAATCCAAGAACAAGATTGTATCTTGGAATTGTGGAAAGCTTTGGGCATGCGAAGAAGGGCTTGTTGGGAGCTTCGGGATAAGAAGAAACAACAAGAAGAAAACAAGAGAGGCAAATGTGGCATGGTAATGTATGTCGGGATGCTTTGATTCTTTCTTTGCACAATATTCTTGAATCTTGGGTTTTAGATTCGGGGCTTCTTTCCATGCTTCTCCACATAGGCATTATTTTGTTGATTATGTTCGAGGAGATTTTGGGCATGTTTTCTTGGTGATGATGAGCCTTGCGGCATAGTTGGAAAAGGTTACATTCGAGGTTAAGATGCGAGAATGGGAATACTTGGCTATTGAAGGATGTCGGACATGTGCCTACATTAAGATGAAATTTGATATCGGCGTAGGGGTTGGGAAGTGATGGTTGTCTTGTGATATTTACTGACATACTCTTGGAAGGTTACCAAGGGTGCTCTTGTGGTGAAGAGGAAGGTTGGAACCTTGTATTTAACCACTTGATAGTACTAATGATTGTAATCTTGTGGCTTGGATGCGAGATCTGACATTATGGCACTATAGGCTCGGTCATATGAGCCATAAGGGCATGAACATCATAAAGAAGAATTTGCTGGATATACGAAAACAGTTTGATTTACGTGAGAACTTCATATATGGGAAACAGAAGCGAGTAAGGTTTCTCAAGGTTGGACCTACTGAAAGAGAGTAAGTTAGAGTTGGTGCATTCGATGTGTGGGGGCCAATTCGGGTATCATCTCTTGGGGTTCAAGTTATTATGTTACTTTTATTGATGATGACAAGGAAAGTTTGGGTTTATTGTATTAGAAACAAATCGATGTATTTGACACTTTTGTTAAATGGAAAGCCTTGGTAGAGAATGAAACAGGTCTTAAGCTAAAATGTCTCGGAGTCGGATAATGGAGGGAGTATTGCAGCAATGAATTTGATGATTCTTGTTCTAAGAATGGAATCCACGGGGAAAAAGCGGTTCCAGGGAACTCCACGGCGAATGGGGTATCGAAAAGGATGAAACGAACAATAATGGAACGTCTTAGGAGCATGAGGTTACATGCGGGACTCCCTCTTTCTTTTTGGGCGAAGCGGTGAGCACGGTGTGTACTTGATAAGCAGAGGACCCTCAAGTGCCTTGGATGGAGGCATACAGGGAGGCTTGGTATGGTAAGAAAGTTGATTATTCATTTCTTAGAGTCTTTGGATGTGAGGTGTTTGTTCACATAGACAAGGATGATAGGACTAAGCTAGAGGCTAAATCAGAAAAATGTACTTTCATTGGTTATGGTGGTGATGACTTTGGATATAAATGTTGGAGTATTAAGGACAAGAAAATCATTCGATCTAGGGATGTGGTCTTTAATGAGAAAGTCATGTATAAGCAGCAATTGCAGGAAAACAGGGAAGAATCCAAGAAAGAATATGCAGTGTAGAGGATCTTCCAGATGGGAAAGTGACACATGAATTAGTTCAGGAACCCCCTCAACAGGAACCCCAAACTCCTATATTGAGGAGGTCTTCTAGGGTAAGAAGAGAACACGAACATTTTCTCCTTCTCTTTATTATTTATTACTCAGATAGTGGAGAACCATAAATCTTTGATGAAGCAATGCGGGTAGATGCCAGGAAGAAGTGGGAGCAAGCCATGGATGAGGAGCATCAGGCTCTCATGGAGAACCAGACATGGGATTTGGTAAAGCTACCCGAAGGAAAAAGAGCATTACAGAATAAGTGGGTGTTTAGAGTCAAAGAGGAAGAAGGAGGCAAGAAAAGATACAAGGCTCGGTTGGTGGTCAAGGGGTTTGCACAGAAAAAAGGTATAGATTTTGATGAGATTTTTTCTCCTGTAGTAAAAATGACTTCTATCAAAACTATTCTTGGAATAGTGGCAGTAGAAGACTTGCACTTAGAACAGTTAGATGTAAAGACTACATTTCTCCATGGCGATTTGGAGGAGGAGCTATATATGCAGCAGCCAGAAGGATATGAAGTCAAAGGTAAAGAGGAGATGGTGTGCAAACTGAAGAAGAGCTTGTATGGCCTGAAACAAGCTCCACGTCAATGGTATAAGAAATTTGATAGCTTCATGATGGAGCAAGGTTATATCGAGATGTCATTCGACCATTGTGTGTATCTGAAAAAAATTTGAGGATGGAAGTTATATTATCCTGTGTTTGTATGTTGATGACATGTTGGTTGCAGGTAAAAACATGCAGGAAATAAAAGTACTCAAGAAGCAGCTAAGTGAATCATTTGCTATGAAGGATTTGGGTGCAGCCAAACAAATCCTTGGTATGAGGATATCTCGGGATAGGAAGGAACGGAAGCTGACTTTATCTCAGGAAGAGTACATTAAGAAGGTCTTGGAGAGGTTTAATATGCAGGATGCTAAACCGGTTGGGACTCCTTTGGCAGGCCATTTCAAGTTATCAAAGGAGCAGTGTCCCAGACGGAGCGGGAGAGAAACCAAATGTCAGGTACCTTACTCATCGGCGATTGGCGATTTGATGTATGCTTGGTATGCACTAGGCACGATATTGCCCATGCAGTGGGAGCTGTGAGTAGATTTATGAGTGATCCAGGTAAAGAGCATTGGCAAGTAGTAAAGTGGATCCTTCGGTATTTGAGAGGGACCATGGGGACAGTTTTGTGCTACAGTGGATCAAACACCACTTTACGTGGTTATGTAGATTCAGATATGGTGGAGATGTAGACAGCAGGAGGAGCACGACAGGTTATATTTACACTTGTAGGTGGGACAACAGTGAGTTGGATTTCACGACTACAAAAGCTGGTGGCTTTGTCAACCACGGAGGCTGAGTATGTTGCTGCCACAGAGGCAAGAAAAAGAGATGATTTGGTTCTGACAATTGCTTGAGGAGTTGGGGCATAAGCAGGAGGAATGTAAGCTGCATAGTGATAGTCAGAGTGCTATACACCTAGCTAAGAACTCTGCTTTCCACTCTAGGACAAAGCATATACAATTAAGGTACCATTTCATCAGGACAACTTTGGAGGAAGAGAAGTTGAAGTTGGAGAAGATTCATACCAGTCAGAATCTGCAGACATGATGACCAAGGTGGTCACAAGGAAAAACTGAAGTTGTGTTCAACTTTGGTTGGTCTTCACGAAAACTAGTGAAGGGTTGAGAAGCTTGCTCAGAGGAAAACTAGTCTCCAAGTGGGAGATTGTTAGGTTGTGGAGCCTATTTTCATGTGTGAAAGTGTTGAAGACTGTACTCTAAGTCTTGTACACTTTTCATGTATCCTCTCACGGGAGTTTGGGGTTGGCGAGGAGTGGGCGTAAAATTTTTTTTTTTAGGCGTAAATTTTTTTGCCTCGAAAAATGCACCCGACATATCGGGAAACATGCTTTTCTCATATGGGCGAGTTTTTTGACCCATAGGTTTATGGGACGGGTTTTGCCCATGGTTTTGATACCCACGGTTTTGTAAAACTGCTTAAGCAGTTGTCTATTTATATGGTCTTATGCATATGATAGATGTACAAGCAAATGTATTGCAGATGTGTTTTGAATTCGGGTGTGAATTCTGTAGAGTTTGTTGAGCATAGCTCTAAACGGATCTGGTATTGTATTGAGAGAGCGGTGGCTTGTAATAAAATCGAGCAAGTGATTCTTGGTGGACGTAGCCCAAATTGGGTGAACCATGTTAAATACTTGTCTCTTTGTGTTGTGTTATTTTATTATGCAATTTTATTTAAGATCTGTTATAATTTACTGCATATTAGTTTCTCTTGCGATTACGCGTGAGGGATTATTCCGCATATTTTATCCCTTATTTCCTAACGAGTAGCAACCTCTTGAATATAGAAGTTGTCTCTCCTACATAATATTTTGTATTATTCCATGAAATTAGAGAATGTAGATTATTATGTGTTAACTTTTGTGCACCACTCTACCAAAATTTTCATCATTTCATCTAAAATGGGCATGCACTTTGTACACATTTTCTAGAGAGGAGATAAAATTCTTAGGTTATATTTCTATTGATCATAAAAATTCATGGTTAGATCTTTCTCACTACTTAGCACACATTTCACTATCCCATCCTAATGACCACCACCTTACAATTATGAGCTAAAATTAGATAATCCCAAACCTTACATGTCACTTCTTTTTATTTCAAAACCAATTTATTCTTATCATTATCTATGTGTGTCCCAATTTAATGAAAACCCATCTATCCATATTACATTTTGGATAGCATGCACTCTCATACTTCTTCTAGCGTTAGATTTTCTTAATCTTATGATAGATTTAAATTTATAGGGTCCTTTTAGGATTTATTTAAGCCTCATTTACCCCTAGGTTTAGATATTGTTTCATAGGCTCCTTTTCATGATGTCATATTTCAATTTCCAAGTTCGTCCACTTATTATTCATCGGGATTGTGGCGAGTTCACTCTTCTTCTCACCAAGCTAATTAGAGGAATTGATTCAAAAATAAGATTTAAGTTTCTTTATTGAAACACATGAGACAAACGATAAACCACTCCTTATCCTCTCAAGATAATCTTGGCTATTAGTACATAGATGATAATTTTGTCTTTATTCCATAGGTTTTAGGGGAACTACATGTGTTTACAAAGATTACCTAGCTTCCTTTATCTTCCTTAAAGGATCAAATGTATCGATAGGAGTTCTTATGGATGTCTTTTGTAAGGAAACCCCCTTCCATAAAAATTTATTTGGTGCATTTTATTTTCCTCTACCATCATCACCTTATGCTAGTTCGGATATTGGTAGCTCTCCTTTACAAAATAATACCCCTAAATAACAAATTCTATGGACCTTGGGGATTTTTTTCTTATAGGATACTTGATGCACAAACTAGTTGTATGAACTATAGAAGACATGATACGTACTCAAATCCATTAATGAATAATAAAGTCGAGTATCGATTGATGTTACTGTAACAAACTTTATTAGATAGAACAATCAATTCTTATGGGAAACACTTGACTAACATGGGACATTCCCATGATTTGGTGATCCTCGAGGATACCATTTTCCCCAAACACTAGTGGCCCTAACTACTTCCTTTTTTTTGGTGTATCCTATCTTTTAGTTTACGTTACTTTAACATATCTCTTTTTTTATAATTACAAGGAGTTCGGTATCCTCCACACCTCCTTCCCTCAACGATAAATGTTATTTTTTTCTTTTCTAGGTCAAAAATTACTATTCACTTGCCTATTCTTGTTCTAATTGACCTTATAAATATATTGTCATCTATTTTCACAAACTTGATGAGAAATATATAGAAAATCCTTTTAACAAATATCCTTTTAGTATATGATACTCTTGATCTGATTGTGCACTCTCTCCATTTCATCTAGACCATTTAGTATTTTACACCAAATACTTCCCCTCAAACCCTCCACACTTATTACACTCCTAAGAATGATCATTTTCCTTGTAATAATTGGTATGAATATGATTGCAAGAAACGTTTTATCTTAACAAAATATAGTTTGTGTAGACACTAAAATTCCGTAAGTTGTCCTTTTGCAATTTCAAGTTTTACCTTATATCCTTACTAAGAAAAATTATCGCATTTAAAATCCAATATTTTCATCTCTCTAGCCATTTCAAAAATTTATTAGCTTTACATAACGATTTTTCCTCAATTATGGGAATATTATTTCATCAAAGAAACATAAAACATCTGATACTCATGACACAACTCTCATTTTATATATTTCTCTCTCCTATCGAAAACCATACATAAGGTTCATGACGTGGGGTTCTGTCCTAGATGACATGTACGATCTCTCTCATTCTCAATCACCAACTTTCTTTTAATTCCAAATCATTCTTTGGGTCATTTCATATTTTTAGGGTCAACCTTATTAGAATATTTCACCTAAGGAAGACTTTTTAAGCAATTCATTATCATATTATAACTCACCTAACATTTTTACAAGATCCTATTACGAACATCATTAAAAAAACCAAAGGGTTCCTAAATTTTCTCAAATCATATGCACATTATCTAGGTAAATCCCTATTACAAGTATGAAACACTCAACAATGTCAATAATTCTAGCTTCATCTATATAAAATCATGCGAATATGGTATAGACATTTCATAAAAATAGAAAAAATGTTCCAATAATTTCACAATGGTTTCAATCAACACAAGGTTTAGGTCACATAGTTAAGGCACACCATATCTCACTACTACTTCATTGGGAATACTCTATACTACATAATTATCCCACTTACTTGGTATCATGAGACACAAGGTAACCCCTAGGGGTTGGTTAGCTAAACACACTTGCACAAACACTTATAAGAACTATACGGGGCTTGATTTTCGTAAAGAGGATATGTAGTGGAGCACTTGGATAGGTTCACAATTTGGTAGTCTAACTACCTAATGAATTTTGGCCTCACACACACACATGTTTTAATCCTTTTATTTGTTAATGCTTTAATGAAGGGTTCTATAGGTTACTAGTGTTTCTACTTTTTTGTAGGTTATCACAAGTCGGTTCGAAGTTGTGTGAGCGGTAGAGACACACAATGAACACCATTTCTAGACAAGAAAATCACACAAAAGTTATACAAATTTATTATATCCTAGTTTGAAATTTAATTTCTCTAGTCTAGATTGTACAACTCATGTTTAGGTCATAAAGAATACATGTGGTCCCAAACTCTGCTCATTTTCTAGTTCCAAAATCTTTAATGCGAGAATCCACAACTGCATATATTCTTCTTCCACTCCTCTACATACCCAAAACACTCTTGAATCATAATAAACAACTAAGTCTATCTCACTCCTCATGTTTTTCAACTATTTACATATCATGTATCAATGGTTTAGTTCAATTCAAATTTGAATGCATTATTCTCGGTCATGTATAATTGATGTTGGAAGTTAATTAGATCATAATAGTCTACATATTGCTAACCTTTACATATTTTTTAGTTTCATGCACAATAACATTATAAGAACTTAAAATCTAATTAGGGTGTAAACATTTGGTGAACCTAACTCTTGAATCACATTTAACACTAAAAAAAAAAGTCTATGGTATGGTTGGTTTTATTTTATTTATGATTCTTTCTATTCTCTTTTGGCATAGAGACCGAATTAATCAAAAACCTATTGACTACATTGAGCTTTATCCTCCTACCTGTAAACATTTTGATCCTATGACCTCTTCTCCACCCCATATGTATGAGGTTCCTTTTGTTCTAGATAAAACTATCCTTAATGGTCCTTATGTAGAAGTAGAAATCACTATATAACAAATTTTTATGATGATATTAGGAATATGAAAATTTACACCAAACAAAAGTGGAAATGGACTCTAATTTTTGTGCGTAGCTCCAAGAAATCCTCATCACATGTATCCTCTCATTCCCATTCTTTTTTATGCTAAAGTTTCTCATGATCAAGAATCTAATGAGTAACCCCTTTTGGACCTCGTAATATCCCTTTGTCATATTATATGCATACATAAACCATCCGTACATTGAATGTTCCTATTTCATCAAGGGCATATAATTCTATTCTTCACAATATTTCCATGAATATCCCTATGACCAATAATATCCCCACATAACCTCTCTACACTCACAATGATTCACATGATTATTAGTATAATACACAAGCTCAAATCCATTATTCACACTTTACAAGATCAAACATTACAACTGTAAAAGGTGCATCTTCTTATTCTCACACTATGGATTCTAGTCAACTAAGTCATAACCAACTTGCACCTAAAGTAGCCTCATACCCTTTTTCTATTATTTTTGTTACTCCTAAACTACCTATCGACAATAGTAAGGGTGATCCTGAAGAGCATTTACGTATGTTTTGTGTCACTTTCTGGACTACTCCTCCAATGGTACACTTCTTACCATTATTTTTCCCTATAGTCTTAAATACTTCATATCATAGTTATTTTACGACCCACCCATGTACTCAGTCAGAACATTCACTCCCCTAGCTAATATATTTTTTGCACAATTTTCTATTAACATTTGTGACAAATTATCTTATGCTCAAATGGGTAACATGTGATAAGGTTCTAATTTTCCCATCAATGATTATTTTTGGTGATATGAGACTAAAATTTTTAAGATGAAAAATCTCTTGACCAATACCAAATTATAAGATCTAGTTAATCAAATTATCTTTGTTCTTTTTGCAAGAATCAATGATACGACAATTTCCATTCGTTTGATCATATTTTTCATACTTTGAAAGAATGCGAGCTAAGCTCCTTGTTGGAATAAGCACACAGGTTGTACAGATAATATATCATATCTAAGCATACATGCAATAAAAGTGGATATTCTACCAGAAAAATATACAAAACAAGAGATATAAATCAACACCAGATTTAACGTGGTTCACCCAATTGTGGGCTACATCCACCAAGAAACAAGCCAATCTATTATCCAAAGCTTTTAGAAGATATATAATGAAGATTTAAAATCTTCCACACCTCTCACGATGTACAATACTTTCTTTCTCTCTAGCTTCTCCTTCTTCTCCAAGAATTCTCTCTCACAATTATTTTCACAATAATCATTAACTCTCTCTTCTAACCCTAGATTTATAGCTTATAAATACCTTATACAAACTTAGGGCACTTAGCCATGCAATTACAATCAATAGATATGCTTTAATACTAAAATTAGATCTAATTCTCATGAGTTAAATAAAACACTCACACACAGGTAACCGATGTCGGTTAGCCCTAACCAATGAGCGGTTCCTACTTTCCTGACCGATGTCGATCATAGGTGACCGATGTCAGTCCCTTCATAACCAATGTTAGTTACTGTGTTTTCCAACAAGTTGATATAACATGCTAAACTAAAGTAATTGAGCTCCACATCTCAACAATCTCCCACTTGGAGATAAATTACTGCACTATACCTATACAACGTCATCCTTGGATCCTTTCCTTAGCTTTGTTTCTTCCTCTTCAAGTCTCAAACTCAAATACCAATAGAAGTGGAGTGTAGCTCCAACTTCTCTTTTGTTAATGGATTCGTTAGCATATCCACAGGGTTTTCACTCATATGAATCTTCTCCATTTTAGTTGCCCATCCTCCAATACCTGCTTTGTATGAAGTGATATCTCAACTAAATGTGTTTTGTTCTAGAATGAAACATTGAGTTCTTTGCCAAATGGATTGCACTCTTACTGTCACTGAAAATTTTGTAATCATCTTTCTCCTTTCCCAAATCTTCCATGAACCTACTCATCCATATCATCTATTTACTATCCTTTGTAGCTGCAACATACTCTACCTCTATAGTAGAAAAAGCCACAACCTTCTGAAATCTTGATAACCAGATAACTATTGTCCCACATACTGTGAAAATATATCCAGTAGTGCTCCTTCTACCATCCAGATCTCCATCCATATCCGAATCAACATATCCACATAAAGAAATATCCAAACCTCCATAGCATAACTGTATGCTAGATGTCTCTCTCAAATACTTGAGTATCCATTGGACTACTTTCCAATGCTCTTCACCTATATCGTCCATAAATCTACTCACAACTCCCATTACATGTGTAATGTTTGGTCTACTACAAACCATAGTGTTGAGCCCTAGAGTATCAGCTAAGTACAAGAAGGCGCGTAGGCACACGAGACCTATTTGAAGAAGGGCACATGGGTTGAAGGCGTGAAGGGAAGGGTTATAGCAGGGTTTAGCAGAACACACGGAATGCGCGCAAGACAAGATTGGTTTTGGGACCTAGCCATAGTCGGAGTTCCAAACATCACATGAGAAAAGTGTGACCCGTCTAGCATGCGGAATGGATAAGGTGCCAACCTGGCAGTTGTAGGATCTAAAAGGGAATATTCCATGCATGTGATGGAAGGATCTAGAAGGACATAATTACAAAGAGTGGAGAGCTCAGATCAAAGGAGGCATACTCCATTAAAGGACCACTTGGACACTTGGCATTTGATATGTTACCTTAGAAGGCATGACGGTGAAGGAAAGAAGCTATATATTGAGGTGCGCGGGTAGTAGAAAAAAGGGTGTATGTGATTAGTGTGGTAGTGTGGTGGAAGAGAGGTGAAGATCTGTAGAAATATCATGGAGGATTCCATGGGTTGGGGTTAGAGGAAATATAGGAGTGATAGCATATATTTAGAAAGATGGGTCTATGTTTTTCCTTGTAATATGAAGGACATGGTTAGTTCTGATGTATGATCTTGCTCTGCATTATTATATGGGTCTGTTATGGCCCTAAGGGAATATAATGTGGTTATTGAACTCTTTAATATGAATATAAGGTCCCGTTATAATGCATATATGTGTTCATAGGAATAAGTCTAATGCATTTCCTTTGTGTTATGAATCAGTTCCATATGGTGTTTAATATTTCTCTTTTGCTATCTGAAGGGATGCATTGATATGATAACTCATCCTAGGTTCTCAGAATGATGCATGGTTATTTTCCATTCTTTTTCACTTAAGTATTGGTCATAGATGATGTATTCTCACAAGACTCACATAAAGGAGGGGCTTGGCACCCGCGTGTTCCTCGGGTGAGTACCTAACGCCTGCTGGGTGATAGGTCGACGTGCATGGGATTAAACTGTTGTTCTAAGGGTATAAAAATGACTACATCTTGGTTCCATTGCAGGACCTTTTATCAAAGTTATTGTGAGAAATGGCATACATCTTGGTCCCTGTAATGCGTGATGATAGAATGTATGACCTTGGAAAGTTCAAGAACACGGAGGATGAGTTTGCTCAAAGATTCAACAATGGACCTAAGTTCGATGCACGTAGATGGGTAGAAGAGAACCTGTAGTAGATGGGTAGAAGAGAACTTGTACCATGAGTTGTATGAGACATTCTTCTGTTGTTTTCTAGTAGAACTATATGAATGGCTTTCAACATATGCATCCAGATCGAGTTAGTACTATAGATCACGCATATGGACCCAAGATGATTATCAGAGGCTGCAGGATGCAAATCTAACTTGGATGCGTGTTGTTGATCACTAGTGGAAAGGAGTCTTGACCAGTTATACTCTAGAATACACCATTTCTACGTATTCTTTCCTAGAAGTTGTTGAGTTTGAGTTTCTAAGGGATCCCAAAGGATCATTTTTTCATGTTATTCCTTTAGCTATGAAGATCTTGGTCATTACCCTAAGTTTAGAGGCATTTCCCATGGCCGGCTAAACTTCTCTGAGCATTGGGAGAGGAAGCTAGGGTAGAGGAAGATGGAGGACATTGCGGCTAAGAAGGAAAGGGAGGAGAGATGACTCAAGTATAGTGAAGCTCATGAAAGGGAGATGACTAGAAAACATGAGGTTGCAAGTGTGATGGATCTATGGAGGCAGACGTTACGGGAAGGAGTTGAGGTTCACGTAGAGGATGTGGAACTGAGAAGTCTATACTACCCCATCTTAGAAAACATGGGAGAGAATCCCCTTCAACTTCTAATGAGAGTTCATTGCATGGAGAAAGGAGAGTCGTCGACGTGTATCTGAACCCACCTGACGACCAACCCTTGGTGCTTGGTTTTCCGGATCAAGGGAGAAGTATTATGAACCTAGTTGGTATCGGTGTGAGTAACGGATATACATTTAGGAGATATAATTTATCGTTTGGAACATCCATGGCTGCGTAAACCATTCTAGTATTTGGAGGAATTTTTGGATAAGGTACAAGTATGCAAGGTTTGGGTATCACATTTGGGGGTGGCGCGGGACACCTAATTGGCGATGGGATGATATCACAAACCATCAGCACACAGTTCAGTGGGACATTAGGAACACTAGGCATGACCACTTCGAGGCCATTTGTCGGGTGTAGGAGGTGGATCTGGTGGAATAGGGACTAGAGGACCTAGTGGACATGATGGATCCGGTGGGTTAGGAGGAACAACTTCGGTGGATCCGGTGGATCTAGTGGAGGGGGAAACATTGGAGGAAACCAAGGCTCTAGATCAGGAGGAAAAGGGCCTCAACCACCTCCACAAGTATTTTTGATATGTCATTGCACTTACCAGACTATAGGGGTATTTAAGATGTTGCAGATCATGTGCATAAGTGTGAATTACTATGGTATGCGAAAGGGATCACTACCTCGGAGCGGAAGGCAATTCAATTTGTAACAACGTTTCAAGGGCACGCACATAGTTGGTATTAGAAGTATGATCCCCATCAAATGGTGGTAGACTACACTGTATTGAAGAACACCTTCCTAATAGAATTCCATATCCTAGAATTTGAGTAGAAGAGCATCATCATTCGGAAGGAAATCCAACAAGGAATTACAAAGAGTGTGTGGGAGTACGATGCGTGGTTCAAGACTCTCTTGTCAAAACTATCCTATGACATTCATCCTTATCAACATGCTCAATGGTTTGTTGGAGGATTGATAACACCATTTAGGAGGGCTCTGTCACACAAGACTTTCACAGACCTATACGAGGCCTTGGAATCTACCTTGCGTGTTGAGGTTGTTGGGAGCATTGATACTGGTGTTAGCCCTTTTCTGGAGGCTCAAATTGTTGCAATGGCCAAGTAATTAGAGAAGTTTTTTGAAAACTCAGTGCATGAGGTTTATAGTGGGCTTTGGTGTACATACTATGAATTGGAAAGGCATGCAAAGGATACTTTCCCTCGAAAGTCGTCACGTACCATGGTGGTAGGCGTGACATTTACCATGGGGATCATGATGTAAGTAGGTGTCCTCTACTACATTGTGCAATCCGCAAGAATGTGCCTTGCTTTTGCAATATTTGTACCTCTATGACCCATGATACCAAGGATTGCAGACTGATTGATTAGATCCATGATGTTATTGATCTTGGTGTGTGCCATACTAGTTTTGTAAGCAATTCCTAGGATGATGATCATTGCCATGAAGGGCGCATATATGGAGGAATGCATGGAAGAGGTTTTCACAGAGGATTTCGTGGTTGCAGAAACCATGGTGGAGGACGAGGTGAATTCTGCAAGGAACCTGTTATAATTGTGGATCTACAGAGCATTACAAGCATGAGTTTCCTGATCTATTGCAATGCTTATGGTGTGGAAAGAAACATAAGTATGAAGAGTGTCCAAAGATTTATGCGCATATGAACCAATAGCACTAGAAAGACAAAAAGGCACTTTGGAATGGTGAGCATCAAGAAGGCCGATTCATAGTGGATGCCAAGAATGGTGCATGAGTAAGGACTAGAACATGTATTGGTGATGACGCAAGCAAGAGTCGCACGCGCTAGGGAGATGCCAAGACAAAGGACACTGGTTTTAAGAGAGGAAGTGGTACATGGAAAGTATCCAGACCCTGCTCATCAGAAGGAGGTGTATCAAGAGACTATGGATGTGATTTGGAGTTTGCAAGGGGAGATCCAATGTCTAAAGGAGCAGTCAAACAAATTGGAGTAAAGGAAGAATGCTAAGGCTCCAAAGGATTACCTGGATGAAGTCAAGGAAGTATGTAGGATGTTAAGGCAAGATAATATTATTCACTTGCTAGGAGAATGGCTGAGGGAGAAGGTACCACATGCTGGAGCAGAGCGTGAAAGGCAGGTTTTACATGCAAACCTTCCTCCTCACAACCTTAACTATGATAATGAGATTACATTGAATGCAGTTGTTGATGGGTGGATTCTAAGTAATATCCTCATCGACACAGGAGTGGAGGTCAATGTTCTCACCTTGGATGTATGGCATCAAATGGGAAGACCCACATTACAACCATCTTCGAATGTGTTATATATGGAAAACAAGACAAAGGAAATGCCCATTGGAGTCTTGAAGGATGTGGTTATCACTATTCAAGGGGCTAAGTTCACTGGGGACTTTGAAGTCTTGGCACTTTTCGAGGCGAGATAATTTCCTAGCATTACTTGGGCACCCTTGGTATTATAAGAACAATGTCGACATGCGATTTAACAAGGGGTATGTCATCTTTAAGAAAAAGGAAGAAAGAGTGATTATCCCTTTAATGGATGGGAAGTCAGTGCCCTATACTGAGCCCTTAGGAGAGGAAGTCCTTGACAAAATCTATGTGCACTCCATCAGAGATTCTAGAGATAATTCATCTCACGGAGGGAGTTATCTAGTTTGAAGATGCTTAGTCCTTGAGTGATACCACTAGCATGGCATGTGACAATTGGGCACATGGGACTTATGAGTTGATTGGGTGACAGTCATAGGATTTGTAACTAGGGTAATGAAGGCGTGCTCAGTCAAGCGCCTGGGAGGGAAGAAGTTGCCAAGTTACTCTAGAGGAGCATACCATGAAATTTTCTTACAAGAGATGAAGGCTTAGTGAAAGAATGAAGATGAGAGAAGGGGAATTATCGGTTATAACATGCTCAAAATTACAACACACTGGTGGGATACTCATCAAGAGAGCCTCTTAGAGTGGCATGAGGTAAGAATCACATTTTCTATAAGTTTCTCTAGGAGCAACATGCCCACTATCATCCAAGACTACCATGGTAAAGAGACTACCTCATTTCATGTCCAAGCATGTGAGAAGGCCTGGATAAGAAGCACATAAGCATTACCACCTTCGTTATGGGTGTATAAGTTATATTCCACCTTACAAGGTTGTGCACGTGCATGGTATATTCATTCGAGATGCGTCATCAAACAGGTAATTGGCAAGAGTTAGCGGCTGATCTCATTCAAGCTTTCGAGTATAGGAATACAAAACCGTCGATGGATAAGGTCTTGTAAGTAATCAAGTGCATTACGATGGGAGAGTTCTATGGTAGAAGATAGGCTACTTTGGAGTTGTTGGGTGAGCCTTATTTGGAGACGTGCCTCAATGAAGAAGAATCAAAGGAAGTATAACTTGAGCGTGCATGCATGGAAAAGGAAAAGGAAAAATGGTCTATGTAGTAGATGGTGAAGAGATGGAAAATTTGGATGTTAACCATTTTGAAGGTACACACAAAGTCATAGAATACATTGATGAGTGAGAACACACCTACCATGAGCCATTGAAAATAAATAAGGTTAACATTGGGACAAAAACAAAACCTAAGGAAGCTATCATTGGGGACTATTGGTCTAGAAAAGAAGTTTCAAATGTCATTGATCTATTATGTGAGTTCTAGGATTTTTCCCTCGTGGGTACCATGAACTCAAAGGTGTCCACCATTCCTTAGGGGAGATGAATATCAATTTGAAGGAAGGTGCGCACCTAATTTGGAAGAGGCCTTATCGGATGAATCCAAATTTGTGCATACGGGTCAAGGAAGAGATAGACAAGATGATAACATCTCGTATCATTGAGGCTATAGAGGAATCAAAATGGATAAGCCCAATGGTCATAAGTATCAAGAAGGATGGGAGGATAAGGATTTGTGTGGACTACAGGGACTTGAATGCAGTATGTGTCATCGATCCTTTCTCAAACCCCTTTCTTGAAGAGATTTTAGAGGAGTAGCCGGTGCGAAGTCTATTCTTTCATGGATGAGTTCTCGGGGTATTGCTTAGTCAGGATTGCAAAGGAATACCAGAGAAAAAAAAAATTCACCACTGAATGGGGAAGTGTTTCCTACACGGTCATGCCTTTTGGATTGAAGAATGCGCCTTGTGTTCTCGCGCATTGTGGTACAAGTATTTCAAGACTTCATCCATAAATTTCTTCAAGTCTACCTAGATGACTGGACTGTATATGGGTTGATAAAATACCATTGTGACAATTTGAGGCTGATGTTTGAGAGATGTCAGAAGTTGAGATATCCCTCAACATTAAGAAATGTGTCTTTGTTACTCTAGTTGGAACTTTGTTAGGAAATATTATATTAAAGAAGGCTTACTAGTGGATCCCGTCAAAGTTGCAGTTATTGTAGGATTAGGGGAGCCTACTAGTAAAAGTGCAGTGCACGGATTTCTTGGGCATATGGGGTACTACAAGAAAATCATCAAGGGGTATGCTCAGATCTCTGCGCCCTTGGAAGAATTACTAAAACACAAGAGTGCCTTTCATTGGGGAGAGGTGCAGCAGAGGGCATTTGACACTTTGAAATATAGGCTTGTCATTGCGCCCATACTATGTTTTCCTTCTTGGGATAAGCCTTTCCATGTGCATGTTGAACCCTTAGGGAAAAATATGGGAGCGTACTAGCACAACCCAGGTGAGGGTATTATTGATCATCCCTTGTGTTTAGCTTGATAGAAATTTGACAACAACAAAACAAAATTACACAAGTACTTGGAGTGAGGCATTGTCTATGATCTACGTGTTCCACAAGTTTAGAAATTATCATTGTGACAACACCATTTATGTTTTACACGGACCACATGGCATTGAAGAACTTGGTGAACAAGCCCATTTTGCAAGGGCACATATGCTGTTGGGTCCTATTATTCCAAAATTTTGAGTTCACGGTGGTTGTAAAACAAGGAAAAAGTAATTCAGGACCTTACCACTTATTAAGGATTAACTCAAGGTAGGATGCACAAAGCATTGAGGACACCATGCCAAATGCGCAACTGTTTAGGTTGCGGGTGCCCTCAAACTTGGAAGATATCACATTGCTCTTGAAAATAGGTGTGGCGCTAGAAGGGATGAAGGCTCTGGAGAGGAAACAATTAGCAATACGTGCCGCACCCTACATGTTGATTAGTGGATATATGTATAATTTAGGATGTGACGAGGTTCTGCGACGATGCATATTAGAACATGAGCTCATGGTAACTATGGAGGAAGCACATGATGGGATTGCAGGAGGACACTATGCAGGGAATGCTACTACATGGAAGATTCTACTTGTAGGGATTTGGTGGGAAACCATCTACCAGGATTGTATTGAGTTTTGTAAGGCTTGTGACCATTGCCAGCCTTGAAAAACCTAGGAAGAGGGATGAAATTCCCTTACGACCAATAGCTTGACACTAAACCATTTCAAAAATGGGAAATTGACTTTCTAGGGCATATTTTTCCAACCAAACGAAGGACTGGTTTGCGGTATATCATTACTTACACTGATTACTTGACACGATGGGCGAGAGGGCGCTACTACGAAGGATTACCTTTGCAAAAACAACTACTAGATTTTTATGGGAGAACATAATCAGTAGGTATGGTTGTCCTTTAAGTTTAACAAGTGATAGAGGTACACATTTCCTCAATGAAGTGGTCAGGATTCTATTAGCATAATTTATGGTGGCCCATCACATTACTACCCCTTATCACCCTCAAGCGAATAGAAATATTGAGGCATTTAAAAAATACTAAGTCACACGTTGACTAAGATCTGTGACATTGGAAGAAAATATTGGGATGACAAAGTATCAGCCATTCTATGGGCATACAAGACAACCTACAAGAGGTTAAACAAGGCCACACCATTTCAATTGGTGTTTGGGGTGTAGGCTATTTTGTCGGTTGAATTCATGTTACCATCGCTGTGTATAGCATGCATAGGAGGGTTGGATGATGAACAAGCGCTGGAAGAGAGGATTGATAAGTTGATATAGTTAGATGAGAGGTGATCACTTGCTAGATGGAGTCAAAAGACATAAAAAGCAAGACAAAAGGTATGACATGATCGTCATATCAAAAACAAGGAGTTTGAGATTGGGTAGATGGTGTTTTACTATGATTCCAAGTATCTGCACCATCCTGAGAAGTTGAAATTCCATTGGTTATGACCTTACATCATCTCGTACATCCTTGGTTAGGAATTAGAGAAAAAATATGCGGAAACAATTCCTCAAATCACAGCAGTAGGAAACTATATAGCAGAATTATACTTGTAGAAATATAACAACATAAATAAATAATGCACAAAAGAAGACAAGACAAGATTTAATGTGGTTCACCCAATGTGGGCTACGTCCACCAAATTTTTTTCAGATTTTATTATCAACAAGATTAAAAAAAATCTCACAGTATTCTCTCAGTTATGAGCTCACAACAGAATTCCAAAGATGCTAAACCACATCTAAACCACAATTGACACCCAATTGCTTAACCTTGATCACTCTTAATCACCTCTTGATCACTAAGACTCATGCCCACTTGAACACTCAAGATATCTTCAAGATACCCTAACACCTATATTTATTGGATTACAATCCTTTTAAGAAGTCCTAAAGCCAACCCTAGAAGTTTGAAAGTCATGATCTTTCATCTTCCCATGGATGGAAAATTTGTCACGACGTTGACAACCAATTGACAATATATTAACAACGGCGACACAACAACGTCACAACAGATGATTGCAGAATGCTCTGAAGTCTCCAAACTTAACTGTTCGAACTCCAACACTTCAATACTGATTCAAGAAGACCAAAAATAGACTCCACACCCCAAAATCTCCCACTTGGAGATTGTTTCCACTGAGAAAAGTTCTTAACCCTTCATTATCAACCATAAAGGCCAATCAAAGTTGAACACAACTTCAAATTCTCCCTTGTGACCGCCTTGGTCATCATATCCACAGTATTCTAAATGGTATGAATCTTTTCCAGCTTCAAATTATCTTCTTCCAAAGTTTCCTTAATGAAATGGTATCTCAGTTCAATGTGCTTCATTCTAGAGTGGAAAGTGGAGTTCTTCGACAAATGAATAGCACTCTGACTATCACTATGTAGTCTCCCAACTTCTTGCTTATGACCCAACTCATCAAGAAACTGATGTAGCCAAATCATCTCCTTTGTTTTCCTCTGTGGCGATAACATACTCAGCCTTTTTGGTTGAAAAATCCATAACCTTTTATGTACCAGTGAAATATAACTCACCGTTGTATCACCAACCGTAAATACATAACCTATC
This sequence comes from Taxus wallichiana var. yunnanensis, assembly GCA_018340775.1. Lineage (NCBI taxonomy): Eukaryota > Viridiplantae > Streptophyta > Pinopsida > Cupressales > Taxaceae > Taxus > Taxus wallichiana. The sequence goes on from CM031234.1 coordinate 856,998,827, forward strand.
GTGTTCCTCCTGCTTTGTCCAAATATCCTTCCATGTCCGAATCTACATAGCCACGTAATGTAGTGTCCGATCCACCAAAACACAATGCTACTCCCATGGTCCCTCTCAAATACCGAAGGATCCACTTCACTACCTACCAGTGCTCTCTACCTGGATCACTCATAAACCTACTCACTTCTCCCATTGCATGTGAAATATTAGGCCTAGTACATACCATATCATACATCAAGATACCAACTCCCATGAGTACGGTACCTTGTACATCTGGATTCTATCCTACTCAGTATTGGAACTCTGCTCCTTTGATAATTTAAAGTGACATGCCAAAGGAGTACCAACCGGTTTAGCATCCTACATACTAAACCTCTCCAAGACCTTCTTTATGTACTCTTCTTGAGATAATACCAACTTCCTCTCCTTCTTGTTCCGAGTTATTCTCATACCAAGGATTTGTTTTGTTGCCCCCAAATCCTTCATAGCAAAGGAGTCACCTAGCTTCTTCTTTAGTACCTTTATTTCCTGCATGTTCTTCCCTATAACAAGCATATCATCCACATACAGGCACAAAATAATATAACTACCATAAAGAACCTTCTTGATGTACACACAATGGTCTGAGTGACACCAAGTAACCACGCTCCTCTGCATAAAATCACAAACTTCATGTACCACTTCCTGTGGAGCTTGTTTTAGGCCATACAATCTCTTCTTCAATTTGCACACTAACCTCTCCTTCCCTTTGACCTCATAACCCTGTGGCTGCTGCATATACAATTCCTCCTCCAACTCACCATGAAGGAATGTAGTCTTCACATCTAACTTCTCTAAGTGTAGGTCTTCTACTGCTACTAAACCAAGAATAGTCCTAATAGAAGTCATTTTAACAATAGGAGAAAAATTTCATCAAAGTCTATACCTTTCTTCTATGTAAATCCCTTGACCACCAACCGGGCCTTGTATCTTTTCCTACCTCCATCTTCCTCTTTGATTCTATACACCCACTTGTTCTGCAATGCTCTCTTTCCCTCGAGTAGCTCCACTAGATCCCAAGTCTAGTTCTCCATAAGAGATCTATGCTCTTCATCCATGGCCTGCTCCCACTTCTTCCTAAAATCCACCTGCACTGCTTCCTCAAAGTATTCTAGCTCTCCACTATCAGTGAGTAATAATTAATTCAAAGATGGAGTAAATCATCCAGGTTCCCTTCTTACCCTAGAAGACCTTCTCACCTTAGGAGTTTGGGGTTCCTGATGAGTAGGTACTGAACTAGTCAAGCCGAAACATGCTGCACCTAAACCAACCCCTTGGACACCTTATTATCCAGTAATGTCCTCTAACACTTGTGTATTATTTATTTGATTCCTCTTTTTGTTCTGCAATTGATCTTTATACATGACTTTTTCATTAAAGACACTATCTCTAGACCGAAATATTTTCTTATCTTTAAGACTCCAAACACGGAAACTAAATTCATCTTCACCATATCCAAAAAGGTGCATTTCTCGGACTTAGCGTCTAACTTGGTCCTATCATCTTTATCAATGTGAACAAATACCTCACATCTAAATACTCTAAGAAATGAGTAATCAATTTTCTTACTGCAGACCAAGCCTCCTCAGGTATACCTCCATCCAAGGCCATAGGGGGTCCTCTCATTGTTAATCGATAAACAACTATGCTTATCGCTTCCGCCCAAAACATGAGTGACAACCCCACATGTAATCTCATGCACCTAACACACTCCATGATTGTCCTATTCATTCTCTCGACACTCCATTTTCCTATGGAGTATTTGGAACCGTTCTTTGCCTGCAGATCCCATTTACCGAACAATAATCAAGAAATTTAATGCTGCAATGCTCCCCTCTTATATCCGACTTGAGACATTTCAACTTGACACCTTTCATTCTCAACCAAGGATTTCCATCTTTTGAAAGTTTCAAACACATCGGTTTTATTTCTAATGCAATATACCCAAATTTTTCTAGTTACATCATTGATGAAAGTGACATAATAACATGAACCACCAATAGAGTTTACCTTATATGGCCCCCATACATATTTATGCACTAACTCCAACTTACCCTCCTTCCCGGTAGGTCCAACCTTGAGGAATCTCACCCACTTTTTTTTCCCATAAACACAGTCCTCACAGAAGTCCAAATCTAACTCCTTTAATTTGGGCAACTTGTCCTTTATAATCTGCATGCCCTTTTGACTCATATGATCGAGTCTCTAGTGCCACAAAGTTACATCTCTATTTGTAGCAACTAAATTGCAATAATCAGCACCACTGGTTAAATACAAAGTACCAATTTTCTTACCTTTTGCAACCACAAGAGCTCCCTTGGTAACCTTCCAAGAATCCACTGTAAAACTAACCATACAGCCATCACTACCTAGCTAACCCACTGATATCAAGTTCTACCTCAACTTAGGCACATTCCTGACATCCTTAAGTAGCCATGTGTTCCCATTCTACATTTTCACCCAAACACAACCTTTCCCTACTATGCTACATGGTTCATCATCACCAAGATATACATGTCCAAAATCACCTTGAACAAAATCAAGAATTAAAATCTATGTGGGGTGGAATGGAAAGAAGCCCCTGAATCTAACACCCAAGATTTAGCAATATTATCTAAAGAAAGAATTAAGGAATCCTGAAAAACATCACCTGCTACCAAATTTACCTCTTTAGTTTCATCCTTCTTGTTCTTCTTATCCTGAAGAGCCCAAAAATCTTTCTTAGCATGACCAACCTTCCAGCAGTGCCAACATTCTAACTTACTCTTGGACTTTGACCTTCCACGATCATTCGACTTCCCACGGTTACCTTTCCCTTTGTTCTATTGTCTCCCTCTACTCTCCACCGTCAAAGAGTTTCTAGAAGTAGAAGAATATCTGGTGGCATTCCTTCACATTTCCTCACTTAGGATCACACCTATTACATCCTCGAACTTCAACTTTGAATTATTAGAGACTGAATTATTTACAACCATAACCAAGTCAGTCTGTCCTATCGGTAAGGAGCAAAAAATCAAGAAATCCCTGACCTCATCATCAAAGTCAATTTTTACCGAGTTTAACATACTCACAACCGTATTAAATTCATTCAAATAAACAACAACATAACCATTCTCAGACATCTTCATATTAAATAAATTTTTCATCAAAAATATTTTATTAGAGGCAGAGAGTTTTTCATATAACTTCCCCAACGCACTCATGAGACCTTTTGTGGTCTTCTCCTATGATATGTTGAAAGCAACCAAAGATGCAAGGCATAACCGAATTTCCCCGAGCACCTTTCAATCCAAAGAACTCCTAATCCTCATCCGACATGGATGTAGGATTCTTTGTTTTTCCAACCAAAGGAACATACGAGTCCTTCGATAGAAGTAATCCTCCATTTACATCTTCCACAAACCAAATTTCTTACCATTGAACTTCTCAACCCTCAATCTGCCCTCATCTGCCATAGCTCCCACTCAAGCTAAAATTTCCTGTGATTTACCACTTCAACAAAAAAACCACCAAAGCTCGATACCGGTTGTCGGGAATTAGAGAACAAATATGCGGAAACAATTCCTCAAATCACAGTAGGAAACTATATAGCAGAATTATACTTGCAGAAATATAACAACATAAATAAATAATGCACAAAAAGAAGACAAGACAAGATTTAACGTGGTTCACCCAATGTGGGCTATGTCCACCAAGAACTTGCTCGATTTTATTATCAACAAGAGTAAAACAACTCTCATAGTCTTCTCTCAATTATGAACTCACAACAGAATTCCAAAGATGCTAAACCACATCTAAACCACAATTGACACCCAATTGCTTAACCTTGATCACTCTTGATCACCTCTTGATCACTAAGACTCAAGACCTCTTGAACACTCAAGATATATTCAAGATACCCTAACACCTCTATTTATAGGATTAAAATCCTTTTAAGAAGTCCTAAAGCCGACCCTAGAAGTTTTAAAGTCATGATCTTTCATCTTCCCACAGCTGGAAAAACTGTCACGACGTTGATAGCCAATTAACAACATATTAGCAAGTAATGTCACAACAACGTCACAACAGACGACTGCAAAATGCTCTTGAAGTCTCCAAACTTAACTGTTCAAACTCTAACACTTCAATACTGATTCGAGAAGACCAAAAATAGACTCCACACCTCAAAATGTTGAACCATTTAAAAAATGGGAAATCGACTTTGTAGGGCCAATTTTGCTAAGAATGTGAAGGACTGGTTCACGATATATCATTACTTGCACCGATTACTTGACACGATGGGAAGAGGTGGCGCATATGAAGGATTGCACCGAAACAACAACTACTAGATTTTTCTAGGAGAACATAATCAACGGTATGGTTGTCCTTTAAGTTTAACAAGTGATAGAGGTACATATTTCCTCAACGAAGAGGTCAAGATTCTCATTAGTAGAATTTATGGTGGCCCATCACAAGACTACTCCTTATCACCCTCAGTGAATGGAACTGCTAAGGCATTTAACAAAATACTAAGTCGCACGTTGACTAAGATCTATGACAAAGTATCAACCGTTCTATGGGCATACAAGACAACCTACAAGAGGTTAAACAAGGCCACGCCATTTCAATTGGTGTTTGGGGTGTATACTATTTTGTCAATTGAATTCATGTTACCATCTCTGCATATAGCGCGTGTAGGAGGGTTAGATGATGAACAAGTGTTGGAAGAGAGGATTGATAAGTTGATGCAGTTAGACGAGAGGTGATCACTTGCTAGATGGAGTCAGAAGACAAAAAAATCAAGACAAAAGGCATGGCATGATCGTCATATAAAAACAAATAGTTTGAGGTTGGGCAGATGGTGTTGTTATATGATTCCAAGTATCTGCACCATCTTGGGAAGTTGAAATTCCATTGGTTAGGACCTTACATCATCTCGTACATCCACCGATTCGGTGCTTTCTGAATTCTGAGCGCTAGATGGGACGAGATTACCAGGTTATTTCAATTGGAGTAGGTTAAAGCCCTACTATAAATAAGTTTTCTTGGTGTTTGTAAATAAGGCAGTATTAACAGTTAGCTTAGGATTTCCCTTTATGATTTTATTTTCTTGTGTTTCCCTTTCTCGTTGCTTGTTCCTTTATTTTTGTTTCGTTTTATGCCTTGTGCATCAGGCTGGTAACCACATTATTTTTCTAAGGTTGTGTATGTGCAGAGGACCGCACATCTATTTTAGTGTGGGGTGGAGTAATGCAAAGTAAAGTATAGTCCAGCAATACAAGTTGAGTGGCCCAGTAGAATGAAGTGTGTAAGGTTGAGAAAGCACGTGGGGAAATGGTGGATAATGAATTATGGTGTCAAGAAGGTTGTAATAAAGACCACGTATAAAGGATGAAGAGCATATGAACAACATGGGCTAGGTGAGGGGAAAAATCAGGTAAAGGACAGAAGAAGTGCCTTCAGCACTATAGACACGCATGTAAGAGTCTTCGGTTAGATGGGATTTTTGCATGCTAGAAGGTTATAGAAGGTTTTTCACATAGGATATGGTGCATGGGTAAGGGTTCCTAAAGTCAACCTAGTGGAAAAAGATTCATATAATATTAATTACATTGGTAGGTGATATAACATTTAATGCTGGAGGGAAGCAAAAACTATAAATATGAGGTTGGGAAAGTTAATATTCTACCTTGCTATTACGAAGTTGAAGCACTCTTGCAAACTAGGGCATCTAGAGAGATTTGTGCAAAGGAATAAGAATCCTATAAATATAAGTGTGTGACTAGAGTGGATCTAAAAACCAAGAGGAAGGAGTACATGGGCGTGAGAAAAGGTTGTCAGAAGTGCACCATCTTGTGGAAGGTTTTCCTAGTTAGGGTTTGATAATTAGGGCATGGAGATAGAAGTATTTCTTCTAGGAGTTGAGTTTCAAGATTGAGCAGAGTAGTAGAGCAGAGAAAGGAGTTTTAAATTTTAAACCGACAGAAATAATGGCACCAAAGAAGGTGACCATTTCACCAAAGAAATAAAAGGGAAAGGGAAAAGGAAAATAAACTGCTACTGTTGCGAGCTCCAATGAGGAATGGTATGTAGAAATGCACGACTACCAGTTGAGTGTTCTTTGGGAAACAAGTGGGTGTCACACTTGAGATAGATGACCATGAGTGATTACAACCATTGCATAAGAACTATAGAGAAATAAATGGCGCTAGAGCTGGTTCCTCCAACTAACAAGAGGACACTAGATGAAATGATAATTTACAACGATGAGGTGAAAGTGAAGTTGGAAAAGGAAAGGTTATTGCAACTATATGAGTTGCCTTACTTTGGCAAGCCCGAGTGCCTATATTAGTGGTTAATGGCATGTGTGCATGAAGACCATTTCTACTTTCTAGGGCTGCAAGATGTGCATAACACCGCAATTGATATCCAAGTTCACTGGCTTGAATTATGAAGGGGAATCCATAGATGATGATCTGAGTGATAAGGAGGCTATCAAGGAAATAGTAGCAGCTTATGACTACAAAAAGGGTTCGCATTACTTTAACATTGCAGAAATTCTAGACCATGTTATGAGGATGTCGCACACTTAGTCACCAAGCTTAATGATCAAGAAAGATGGATGCAAGTGAACAAGGCATGGCTGAATGTATGTCGAAGATATCATAAGGGACCATCTATAACTTGTCTTCCTTTATTGCGGATGAAATCATAAGCAACGTGTAGGAAGGACTAAGAGCCCATGGTGCAAGCTACCCTTCTCCTTCATTGTGCAATACTTCCAAGCAGGGGTCAATAGGTTTAAGGAGGCCGAAAGTCTAAGGTTTGACCTTAGTGAGGTGGACCAAGACCACCATGAGCTGCATCGAAAGCTCATGTACCCTAAGAAGCATGCATACGTGAGAAGTATGTCTCCCACGAAGTATAAATGATGAAGCCGATAACATTGTTGATCACTGGAAGGGCTGCACCTAGGGTATATCTTAAAATAAGGCTAAAGTTTGTGAAAGGTGTCTATCTAGAGAGTGATGTATCCATTCTAGAAGACCCCACAGGTAAGAAAAAGGCTGCGCCAAAGAAGAGGGAAAGAGAAGAAGTGCAGGAGAAAAAGGCACCAAGTGTGCAAACCGCACAATCGGTGGGTGTGCCGGAAGAAGTCGTGAAGCCTAGCACTTACGCGTGCCAAAAGAAGTCCCCAGTCAAGGCAAGGACCCCAAAAGAAAAGGTGCGAGAGCATGAAGATCCCATCACACATGAATAATCACCAAAGAATATGTTTCCTATTAAGGAGAAGAAGAAAGAAGAGTCTCATATACTGGAATCGCTAGTTAGGAAGAAGCAGAAGGTGGCAAAAGAGGTAGATTTAGAGGAGACAAAAATATTAGATGCCTACATTGGTGATAAGGATGATTAAGAGCCTGAAGGTGGTGAATACCATCTGGTGTATGATATACATGACTCTCAGGAGGAAGACGAAGAGAAGAATGACAAGAAATATGAAGAGGAGAATGATGAGGAATAAGCAGAGGATCAAGGAAAGGGGGTGAGTGAAGAGGTGAGCACCAAAACCAAGGAACCCCAAGCCTCACCAAGGAACAAGTGGAGAAAGCCGAGGAGAGAGAAGTGGTGGGAATCATGAAGGATTTTGTGGAACATGAGTTGGAGCGGAGCGCAGATTAAATCTTGAAGGAGATGGAAGAAGAAAGTGTTGGGAAAGAATATGAAAGCATAGGTGGGAATCCCAATTTGGCAGTAAACTTCCCAAAATCCATGCAAATAGGTTGGAAGGGTGTAGTGGTGACACAAGAGTAAGGAATGTGATACATTAATGATCCAAGCAAGGTGTTGCATGCACGCTTCCAAAGCATTATACCAATGAAGCAACTCCTGGCTATGTCTTCGTTTGATGAAGAAGGCACATATCCCTGAACTAGGAAGATGTTATCTTGGGCATTTGAGTCTCACGTAGATGAACTGAGTTCAAAGTAAGTTAGAGAGAATTGATGAAGGTTCCAGAAACAAAAGGAGTAAATCCCTTGGTGAACGCTTAGCAATTATCAGATGAGTAGGTCTGCAACGCACTCAACAAGGTTTCAATTGAGATTGAGGCTAGACTGTTTGGAAGGAATGATAGAGTGAGATTCCTAGAGGAGGAATTGGAAAAGGAGAAGAAGGATCTCACTTTGAGAAGAGCAAGGACTTGAAGCAAGAAGAGATTATCAACACACACTAAAGGTGTGAACTCGAAGGAGTAAAAGGAAAAGGTGCGTGAGCTACATGAGAAGATTGAAATTATTACAGTCTTATTATTTGAAAGCATCCTAACTTAGTGTCACTTGAGCAGAAATATGAATCAACCTTGCAATTTTTAGAGGATTTGACCCGCATCCTCACAATGGAAAGGTGACCACTTGCCTTAGAGTCTACAAAAGAAGCATTGGCATGCCAAGAGAAAGAAGAGAAGATGAAGGTTGTTGAGATTATTGCTTGATATACTAAACTCCTTGCAGAGGTAAAGGCCACCACGCAAGTCGTAGAAGTGGTATATGACAATTACACCGATAGAGATAGAGTGGCAAGCATCCTGGTTATCACTCATGAAATGGAACTCAAGGAGTTTCAAGAAAAGAATAAGGGGAACAGGGTTGAAAGAGATAAAATCCTAGCCGAGGTAGAAAATAAGTCAGAAGCTATCGAGACCTTACGAGGATCGATCAAAATCTAGCTAAAGGAATTGTACCCTAGATCACCCGCAGGATGGATGCGCTTGAAGACTTGGGAAAATAGTTGGAGAGTATTGTTGAGACAATGAGCGCCAAAGGGGAGGAATTAAGTTTTGAGGAGGTGAGCACCTTAGTTGGAGACCTCTATCAGTAGCGTAGAACGAGGTTGACGCTTGGGAAAAGCTAGAGGTAGAAATAGGGAAGGATTTCCCTCTCCTCCTTCAAAAATAAGAATTGTTCTCATTCATTCTCCCCATTATTTCATTCTTTCTCCCAATTATTCATTCCTTCATTATTTTTCCCCTATTCTAGGACCACCATTCTTTATTCTTTGAAGAGAAGTGTTTCCGAGGATGGATAACAGTGTAGTGTGGGGTGATGTTGGGCCCCAAAATATCAGCTAAGTACAAGAAGGCGCGTGGATGCGTGGGGCCTATTTGAAGAAGGGCGTGTGGGTTGAAGGCACGCAGGGTAGGATTCTAGCAGGGTTTAGCGGAGAACACACGACATGCCCATAAGAAAATATGGGTTTTGGGACTTAGCCATATTCAAAGTTCTAGACAACACAGAGAAAAGTATGACCCGTCTAACATGCGGAATGGATAAGGTGCCATCTGGAAGCTGTAGGATCAAAAAGGGAATATTCCATGCATGTGATGGAAGGATCCAGAAGGAAATCATTGAAAACAGTGGAGAGCTCATATCAAAGGAGGCATGCTCCATTGGAGGACCACTTGGACACTTGACAACCAATCTGTTACCTCATAAGGCATGAAGGTGAAGGAAAAAAGCTATTTATTGAGGTGCGCGGGTAGTAGAAAAAAGGGTGTATGTGATTAGTGTGGTAGTGTGGTGGAAGAGAGGTGAAGCTCTACAGAAATATCACGGAGGATTCCATGTGTTGGGATTAGAGGAAATATAGGAGTGATGGGTTTGTGTTTTTCCTTGTAATATGAAGGACATGGTTAGTTCTGATGTATTATCTTTCTCTGCATTATTATATGGGTCTGTTATGGCCCTAAGGGAATGTAATGTGGTTATTGAACTCTTGAATATGAATATAAGGTCCCATTCTAATACATATATGTGTTCATGGGCATAATTATAATGCATTTCCTTTTTGTTATGAATCAATTCTATATGTTGTTTGATATTTCTCTTTCGTTATCTGAATGGATGCATTGAAATGATAACTCATCCTAGGTTCTCAGAATGATGCATGGTTATTTTCTATTCTTTGGCACTTAATTATCATTCATAGATGATGTATTCTCACAAGACTCACATAAAGGAGGGGTTCGGCACCTGCGCGTGCCTCGAGTGAGCGCCTAGGCGCCCGCAGGTGATAGGTGACGTGCATGGGATTAGATTGTTACTCTAAGGGTATAAAAATGACTACACATAACATACATGAGACTCCCAACTGTTGAATCATATGGTACTCGTGTCATGTATTTGACCTCCTCATGTGATGAAGGGCATTGATCTTTGCTCAATTTGAAGTGTCCAGCCATAGGTGTACTTATAGGTTTTGAATTCTACATTTTAAACCTTTATAACACCTTATAGATATAATCCTCCTAAGACAAATACAATTTCTTGTTCTTGTCTCTGTGTATTTTCATGCCAAGGATTCTTTTGCAGCTCCTAAATCCTTCATAGCAAATGTGTGAGCTAACTTTCCCTTAAGCTCACCAATGTCTTGCATACTAGATCTTGCAATAAGCATATCATCCACATACAGTAACAAAATAATATAGCTCCCATTTTCAAGCTTCTTGAAATAAACACAATGGTCATATTCACATATCAAGTAACCATGCTCATGCATGAAACTATCAAACCTCATGTACCATTGCCTTGGAGCTTGCTTGAGCCCATATAGGCTCTTTTTCAATTTGCACAAAAATTTCTTCTTACCCTTGAATTTATACCCAAGAGGCTGCTTTGTATATAAATCTCTTCATCCAAATCACCATGAAGGAGAGCCATCTTCACATCTACTTTTTCTCGGATACAAATCATCTACCGTAACTAAGCTCAATACATTACGTATGTAATTCATTTTAACAATAGGATAAAAGTCAATACCCACTTTCTATGCAAATCCCTTTACTACAAGCCTTTCCTTGTACCTCTTTTGTCCACCCTCTTCTTCCTTGATCCTGTAAACCCATTTTTTCGTAATGTCGTCTTTCCTGATGGAAACTTAACCAAATCCCAAGTCTAGTTTTTTTCCAAGGAGTCCATCTCCTCATCCATGTCATGCTCCCACTTTGAACATGGGTCTCATCCTACATTACTTCTTCAAAACTTTCTAGGTTCACCATTATCAGTCAATAATAAATAAGATAGAGAAGGTGTAAATCTTTCTAGAGGTTTACTTACCCTTTGTGACCTTCTCACAGAGTTTGGGGTACCAGAGGCTCATTCTGGACCTCCTGGACATTTGTTTCTAATTCGATAGTGATTGATGTTGGTAACCTATAGTGACATCGATTATGCTAACCAATGTCAGTTTGGATTTTCTATAACCGATACCGGTTCAGTTGTGACCGATGCCGGTCATGGGTCAATGGACATCGGTTACTGTGTAACCCTGTAGGTATAAGTTTTAAATCCGAGAGTTCATTTTCATTTACAAACTTCTCAACCGGTTCGTCCTTGGGTACCAAAATTATATCCTTGTACATTATATTTTCATTCCATTCAATGTCACGACTCCTAATAATTTTAGAATTCTCTAAATCCCAAAAATAAAATCCAAAATCACCAGATCCATAACCAATGAAAGTGCATCTCTTGGATTTTGCGTCCAAATTTTTCCTCTTTTCCTTATCAATATGCAAAAAGCTTCAACCAAAAATTTAAGAAAAGAAATATCTACCTCTTTTCTGGTCCAAGCTTCCTCTAGTCTTCCTCCATCTAGTGAACTTGAAGGCCCATGGTTAATCAAATAAACTATTGTATCAACTGCTTCTGTCCAAAACTACAAGGGAAATCTAACATGTATCCTCATACTTCTAGCATGTTCCATGATTGTCATGTTCATTCTTTTTGTAACACCATTCTCTTGTGGTGTTCTTGGAACTATCCTTTCTCTATGTATTCCATTCACTAAACAATAATCATTGAAAGTTTTGCTACAATATTCACCATCATTTTCAGATCTAAGGAACTTTAACTTTGAATTTGATTCATTCTCAACAAGGGATTTTCATCTTTTAAAAGTATCAAAAACATTAGATTTATGTTTAATACAATAAACCCATACCTTTCTTGTAGCATCATCAATGAAAGTAACATAATATTGAGATCCTCCATGAGAAGCTACCTAAGTCTGGTCCCCACACATCCGAGTGTAAAAGCTCCAATTTCTACTCCTTAGTGGCCCCAACTTTGAGAAATCTCACTCTCTTTTACTTTACAAAGACACAATGCTCACAAATCAAGATCTAAATCTTTCAAATATGATAACTTACCGTTAGCCTTTAAGATCTACATTCTTTTTTAATTATATGGCTCAACCAATTATGCCACATGCATTCATCTAAATCTGAAGTAGATAATACGAAAAGGAATCGAGAACATGGGTAGATAAATATAACGTTCCTACCTTATTGCCTCTTTCCAAAACAAAGGCACCTTTGGTGATTTTCCAAGAGTTTGTTGTGAATGTAACCATTCAACTAGCTTAACCTAGTTTCCCTACGAAATAAGATTCCTCCTGAGGCTTGGCACATGCCTCACATCTTTCAATACCCATGTATTTACATTCTACAACTTTAGATGAAATTCCCCTTTACCAATAATACTGCAAGGTTCATCATCACCCAAATAAACATGCCCAAAATTGTCCTGGACATAATTTCTAAAATAACCCTTATTAGGGGTTGTATTGAAAGAAGCTCCTGAATCTAAAACCCACTATTCTATTCTACTATACAAATAAATAATAAGAGCATCTTGCATTACCTCTGCTGCAATATTTACCTCTTTACCTTTGTCTGGGTGTTTCTTCTCTTTATCCTTTGACCAACAATAGTTCTTTGCATGTCCTTTCTTTCCACAATTCCAACAGGTAGTTCCCTTACCTCTGGATTTAGATCTGCCATTGCTTGACTTTTATTTCCCATTATTCTTACTCTTGGATCTCTCCTTCTACCTGCCTCTACTTTATATATTCAAAGCATTCCCAGATGATGATTCCTATATACTTTTCCCCGTGAATTTCTTCATTCAATTTTATACTAACCACATCATTAAAATTCAAAATATTATTAGCAGATGTTGTATTAGTAAAAACTATTACCAAGTTATCCTAACTATCTCATGAAAGAACATAAAAATAAGAGTGATTTCACTTCATCATCAAATGGAATATCAACCGATTTTAACCGATTTAAAATAGATCGAAATCATTCAAATGACTAGATGCGAGATCAACCTTCATGCATCTTAGAACTAAATAGTTCCTTCATCAAATAAAATTTATTTGAAGCACTAGGTTTTTCATATAAATTAGCAAGATATTTCATTAAATCTACAAGAGATGTCACTTCTATAATATTAGAAGCCACGAGATGTTGCTGGACTCAATCTTATAGATCTTAAAGCCCTTCTATCAAGAATCTTCCATTCTTCATCGAGTCATCTTCGTAGATCTATACTTTTCATCCAATGATAAGTACAAATCTCTTTATTACTGAGATAATCCTCAATCTTCATCTTCCATAATTGATAATTTCAGTCATCAAACTTCTCTACCTTGTATTTTTTTTCTTTTGCCATTGTTGTATCTCCCTCTCAATCAAAAACACTCTGCGAGTAAATATGTCAACACATAAAACCCTCAAACAAAGCTCTGATACGAGTTGTTAGGATTAGTACACAAGTTGTACAAATAATATATCAAATCTAAGCATACATGGAATAAAAGTGGATATTTTACCAGAAGAAATATACAAAACAAGAGATATATATCAACACCATATTTAATGTGGTTCACCTAGTGTGGGTTACATCCACCAAGAAACAAGCCAATCTATTATCTAAAGCTTTCAGAAGATATACAATGAATATTTACAATCTTCCACACGTCTCATGATGTACAATACCTTATTTCTCTCTATCTTCTCCTTCTTTTCCAAGAATTCTCTTTCACAATTATTTTCACAATAATCAAACTCACTCTTTTAACCCTATCTTTCTAGCTTATAAATACCTTATATAAACTTAGGGCACTTAGTCATGCAATTACAATTAATATATTTTCTTTAATACTTAAATTATATCTAATTCCTGTGAGTTAAATAAAACACTCACACACACAGTAACCGATGCCGATTATCCCTAACGATGACGGTTCTACTTGCTTGATGAATGTCGACCATAGGTGACTGATGTTGGTTATTGTGTTTTCCAAAAAGTTGATACAACATGCTAAACTGAAGTAATTGAGCTCCACATCTCAATACTCCTCAACATGAACAAGATCAAATATGTTTCTCATCCTCCTAACACATCTACTCACAAGTTTCGATCCAAAGTTACTTTTAAGAAAAAAATTTGGTGATGATAAAATTGGTGCCAAAATCGTAGTCAATGTTGTGCAACAACCTATGAAGCTATAATTGCAATCCTCTCGACGACAATTCACTTGTCTTCCTTACTCACCTCAAAAAGTGATTCAATAATTACTTGATTGATACCTTGTATATCTCCCCCTTCTTGAGGTTGATCCAAGTACACCTCATCATCAGAAATTTGATGCCACTTCTCACTACGTATACCAAGAATGTATTGGTTACTCCAATAATAATTTTTCTAAGTTCTTCCACATTATCCAAGGCCTACTTAATGTTTGTACTATTAAATATGAGACTACACCTCAACCCAGGGCCTACTAATGATAGTAAAAATATGAAAATATTTAGTTATCCACTCCCAAAACGTGATGCATCATATTACCAAATCTATCCTAGAAGTATATATAGTGTCACTTGGGAGGATTAGGAAGACTTGTTTCTTTCTTTTCCATGTTTAGTTTGATTGTTAGTCAAACTGATTTTGTTAACTTTATTCCTACTATATTATTTATATGAGCTATATTTTGATGCATACATGATGTTTGATAATTTTTAGCATGTTATTTTATCGGTGACATATTTGGTAATTATGTCTATAATTTATTTAGCCATTAGGATGATGAATCTTCCTAAATAACAAAGATGTCTCGAACCAAAAATATGATTTCATTTATTGATGAGAAACCATTAATGGAACAATGATTTGATTTAATTATTGTATTCCTAGATGGTTAATCAATATCATTGATTACACATGTAATTCAAATACACATGATATAATAGTTTAAGAAAAATATATGGATAATTTTTTTATGATATATATGTTTTCATATTATAACATTAGGTGATTATTTTCAGTTATGACTCATGGTTAATTGATAAGGGGAATTTATCCAGTTTTGAATTATATCATCCTATTATGATGAGGCCTGATAAATTTTTATGTGAATGAGTTATGATGTGGGAAAATAAGTATCTCATTGAAACTTGGATACCCAAAGGAGGATACCATTGGGGAGAGAGGAAATATACATGTACAACACATAAAGGTAAATTGAGAACCAACACACATGCTTGTAGACAAATTACATTTCTATTTTTCTTGAGTATGCGTGCAATGATATATTTAAGAATATTGCATGTTTCAATTTATTTTGAGTGTTATAATCTATTAAGATTGGATATGTTAAGATATTTCAAAGAACGAACAATGTTACACATTACCAAAATTATGTCGATTTATGATGAATAGCTTGGGAAAACCCGAGGATTGTGCACCATAACTCATAAAATGTGTGTATCAATTTTATTTTAGGTGATTATCACTATATAATCCATTTTATTATTAATCAAGTTAATATTAATTAACCAATTTGAAGTCCTTGTGCTAATTAATTGGCGGTGTTGTTTAACCTATTTTATTAAATGTTAACTCGTTTGAAGCGTATGATAACTCAACCAACATAGTGGCTTGATTATTTCTACACGATGTTAATAAATGTTGATTTAGGACATACATCAATTCCATGATATTATGGCTGTGTTGTGATATTGTTGCATTATTAACCCTTCATTAACCATGTTTGTGGTAACAACGTAAGGCAAGTTTTAAAAACTCTTGCTTATTATTTGAACCGTGTAAATAATTTTATTTAACATTAGTTAAACCACATTAATTGGTGGAGAAATTTTTAGTTTTTATTATTTTTAACATGTTGATACAAATTTATGTGGATTTGTGTCATGCCCATGATTTTATGACCCAAAATTATCCATCTAATTAACCCATTAACCTTGTAAAATTTGAGGCAATTTTTCTTTGTTAATCTAACAAAGTTGACTAAAATTCATTAAGGATATGTTAATTAGTTATCTTTCTAGTTTCCCAAAACTTATAACTAACGAAAATATGTACTAAACACTGTACAAAAAGTGGTTCTAGTGTTTCTCTATTTAAGCCTAGTACTCCATAATGGGTCGTGATAGAATTGACCACAACAAGATAAGGTATAACCCATTCGAAAAGATTTGTATTATTTCTTAGAGCTTCCTTTTCATTTAGAGGTAGTATTTTAATTCTCATTATTAGCCATGTACTTGATGCCAATTCTTTTTTCAGAGAAAATGTAATACCCACATAGGGGTCAATCTAATCAATACGGAAATTAATTTATTTCCTTCATAACCTTATGTAGGTAAAATTAATAACAAATATATTGGTTTGATAAGGGAAGGTATATCCTCCATGGTAGAAATAATTCAATGAGGGCCTAAGATAATCCCTTAGTACATTTTTTATAAATTATCCTACACCAAAATATCATTTAAATTCAATTATAATTAATATAATTGCACCAAGCAAAAGGAGAGGGGGACATTAATTGAATATTCCTAATGGGCATAGCATAAAATAATTTTCCAAGTAATGGGGTTATAAACTCCAATTACTATAATACATGTTTTATTTCCGCTTGCAATTTTTATATAGGAGGGTCAACTTGGGGTCCACAAGCAAGTGGAAGAAACTAGGTAAAATATTCTTTAGTTAACCCTAAATTTCTTTATGATATTCTATTAACCCTTTTATTTTCACAAGTTTTTTCATTTGTTCTTAGATGTATTATAGGAGCTTTTTTTGGAGGAAGAGTGGAGTTGCGTATGTGGATTTTTTTCACCATTATATATCTCATATTTCACTTAGAGATTTAGATTTGGGATTTCTTTGTTTACTCCTTTATTTTATAATACTTTTAATTTTTTAGGAAAATTATATTGTATATGACACCCAATTTTCTCAGGTATATGCATTGAAACACACATAGAGAGATGTGTGTTTGTATGTGTGTTGAATATAATTGTAGGATAATTTTTGTTACAAATTTAAGCCCAAGTGTGGGTGGTCACATACCATCCATCCATATATATATATATATATATATATATATATATATATATATATATATATATATATATATATATGCGAGATAGTATAGACATAAAATAGATGGAAAGTTCTTGGCCATGTGCTATGGTATCAAGTGGTAGTGGAGACTGCAGATGTAGGCGGGTGGAGTAAGGTGGATAATGTTGGTCACACCCATTTATACCAATTTAATATTTTTTAAATTATTTTTGTTATAACAAACAAAACCTAATAAAACACACAAAAATCCATAATTGGATTTCAATTAAATATAAATAGTTTAGTATTAACAATTTTATATTTCCAATCCTCGTAATATTTATAACTAAATGATTTCTTTGTATATATACCATTGATAGGTTTATATGCAAATAGTTGCATAATTCAGATTAAAACCCTCAAATCTTGGCATAAATAAATATACATATACATATCGATATATTTAATAAATCACGGTTTCTAGTAAGAATAGAAATGTTCTTCACATATTTAGTCTTTCAATAAGCAAAAGAGAGAGACTAAGTTGATAATTTGGGGACAAATTTTCCTACAATTTTATATTTGTATTAATAAGAAAATAATTTTTTTATCTTCTAGATAAGAATCATGCAGATCCAAATTTGAATTTGAAGTTTTAAACAAGAAAGGAAAATTTTAAACCCACGAAGTACTTTCCCGAGAATTTTTGGTTCAACAACAACCATAAATTCATTATTCCATATATATGATAAAAATCATAAACTAAGTTTATAAACTAAGCTACCACTTGGGAAAAATATTTATAAAAAATGAGACTAGAATGGGATCTACTTTAAGAAAGTTTAAACACAAACTTTACTAAAATGCATAACTAAATCCATAGCTTCCTTCTCTTTCGCATGGAGTTGAAAAAAACTAAGGAATAGATTGTAACATGATATAATGTAACAAGTTTTCATATTTTTCCTTTCATTCCAACAATAAAATCATCACTCAAGCTTAATAATGATAAACTACAATCTCTAGAATGAAAATGAAAAAGAGACGATGATGTTATCTCTAGAATGAAAAAGAGATGATGATATTATTATTACTCTTATTTTCCATGTTGTTCTTACTCTTATAAGAATAATATCACCATCTCTTTTCAATCTTCAGATAACATGGAAAATAAGAGCTCTTTTTTTTAAATATAAAACTTCTTTCTCTCAACATAAGTGTGTATAAGAATGACAATGATAATTTTAAGTATAATAAAACCCCCATCACAAGGCTCCATGTCATACAACTTACAAGAAAAATATCTAAAATGAAAGAGGACAAGCCTCCCACTAAGTGGGAACAACATGCCAAAATTTTGAAAGAACGATCCATATCTCTAAGAAATGGACACTCCAAATAAGACTCCAAATATAATGATCCATCTTCATGTAGTAAGTATCCAAACACAAGAGAGGTGGCTTGATTTTCCACCCAACCAAATGACATCATTACATGTCATCTCCAAATAAGGAGGACATACTAGCCTCCCTCCAAGCCCATGGGAGAGAGAGGATGCATGCCTCCAAGATGTACAAAGGGTATAAAGGAATCAAACACAAAACATATACATAATCAAAAACCAAGCACAATCTAAGGCTAATCCGCATGCAAGAAGATTTATGCTTCTCAAGAGGGTAAGAGGGGAAATAATACTCTTTTTTATCACTTTTTTCATATAAACAAAATAATTTTACGATTTTCCAGGAATTCACATGCCTCCCAAACTCCTTATTTATCCCATAGAAAAAATCAATCCATTCCTCCTCCTTTCCAAGTTTTTTCAAACCTTTGAGGTTTCCTTGGCAAGGAAGGGAAATGGGTTCCAAACCATATGGAAAACCATCTCCTAAATCACCCAAATGGAGGGAGGATAATAGGAATCCCAACATGGATCAGCCATAAAGCCATGTGGAGCAAGAGGTTTTTACCTCTTCCCCAACATTCCAAAATCCATCCTCAAGGTGATGGATAGAGATAAAATATATATTTAAAAACAACAACACAAATACAACATACATTTCCAACTCCCAAATACAAGCAAATAAAATTTCAAAGTTTCATTGAAACAATAAGTAAAGATAATAGGTGTGAGGCATACCCCACAAGCAAGCGATGACCAAAAATCAATTGTAAATCCACTAATTAAAATATCCTTTCTCCTCCTTCCTGCCCAAAATCTCCTATATAAAAATGAGTTGAGTAAGTTCCAACCCTCTCCAAAATGGAGGGTTAAGTAATAAAAGATTAGGAAACATAAGCCAATGGGATGGTGACATGTGTCACCCATCCCCTTCCCAAATCCAAGTCACCCCAAGTCCTTTTCAAGAATAAGAAAAGAATCATAATGGAGGAAATTTTTAGTAAAATAAAATAAAATGCCCTCCCAAATCCTAAGTGGCTCCCAAAATCAAAATAAAAAATGAAGATGGGGACAATGGAGGGTCAAAAAGGGAGGGAAATTCCTTTTTGAACCTTGGAAATATTACCCCTACCCATAGGTAGGATCTACGGGGTTCATTTTGATGTAAGAGTGACCCCTAATTGTCAAAGAACCCTTCTAAACTTCCACTTTTAGCGCAAATTCATGATTTGGGGAAAGTAGCACATTAATAGAGGCGGTGAGGGCCCAACTAGTCCATGATTAGGTGGCAAAAACCATCTTAACAAAGGATAAACGAAATTAACCCATCCTAATTAAATAGAAACCATTCAACCCATAAAAGAGGACTAAACAAGCAATTAGGATAATTAACACTAGATTAATTCAAAATGAGATAATTATTCCATGGTGACCAACCAAATGACTAATACACATGCAAGGATGATGGATTTAATATTTTCATCCTAGAAAATGACATGCAAAGCAAGGCCAATCAAACAAGAGAAAATAATTTGGCCCAAAAGGCCTATTTTTCAATCTTGGAGGTGCAACCCCTTAGTCCCACATTCTCCTGTGGTTAACTTGAAAACTACAGACTTGATTCACACATCATACATGCTTGATACATTAACCCAAGTAAAATGATACTACATATGTCCAAATGATCAAATCAAACATATGTTAAACCATCCAAATTAATTAAACAACATCTATCCATAATGAGATAAATAACCATTATGACAATCATCCATAATATATCAAGATATAATCCTCTTAAATCTCCGCTCTATAACATCATCACTAAACCAAGAAATAATGATAAAAAGTAGTAAATTATCATTTTGTGCCTCATACAAAATCATGTCACAAAAATTTAGCATCAAAACACCAATATACAACAAAACATAATATTAATGTCCAAAATTACACTACATCTAATGTTTCCATACAACCGACATATAGTGAATCAACATGAATGTAAGGGAGTAAATTGGTGGGAACTACATCCCCCTCTCTTATAATTATACTTCCTCCTAAAATTCACTAGAAAAGGTAAGGATATCGAGCCCTCAATGGTGTCGCATCCTCCCATGTAATAGTTGTCTCGTCATATTTGTCATATTTCACTCTAACCTAGTCCAAGTCTCCTACCCAAAGGGACAATCTCCAATGTTGTAGAATACACATAGGCTCCAATGCCCACTATTATTTGGCCTCCACATGAAATGCTAATCAATCCAAAATATGAGAGCTATCTAGTATATACTTTCTCCAAACTAAAACATTGAAGGTATCATGGGTAGGGGATAGGTGTGGTGGAAAGGCTAGGTGCTAATCAATGGGCCCAATATTCCCAAAATCTCAAATGGGCACACAAATCGATGCAAAATTTTAGAGACATTTCTAAAATGGATTAAACTCTTGTGTGGACATACTCTCAAAAATACCTTGTCACCTACTGAGAAGTGATGATCAACCCTCTTTGTGTCATATAGCCTTCTAGTGTGCTCGTGCTTTCTCAAGCCATTATCTAATAGTGACAACCTACAACTTCATGTCTTGTAGGAAATTTGGGCCAAGAAATACTTTGTCATCTAATTGATCCCAACTCAAAGGTTTCATGTATGAAAACCTAGTACAAATCTTGATAAGTTGCATGCCAATCAAGTTTTGGTAATTGTTATTGTAAGAAAAATAAAAAGGTAAAGGTAATCCTCCCATTTTCTCTTCTAATCTATAACATACATCCTCAAAGCATATCCTTAAGCGCTTGATTCACCCTCTCTTCATGTCCATCTTTCGTAGAGTGATAGGCTAAGATTGAATCAAT
Organism: Taxus wallichiana var. yunnanensis; assembly: GCA_018340775.1. Lineage (NCBI taxonomy): Eukaryota > Viridiplantae > Streptophyta > Pinopsida > Cupressales > Taxaceae > Taxus > Taxus wallichiana. The sequence continues at coordinate 857,020,302 of CM031234.1, forward strand.
ATAAGTTCCCAATGTTGAATAGAAATATGTCCAAAATTTTGATGTATAAGTGGAATCTTGATCACAAATAATTATCTTTGAAATCCCATGTAATTTCACAATATTATCAATGAAGAATTGAACAATAAGCGATTGCATCATATGTGACATTAGTAGGTGAAAGTAGGAAAACTTGGTATACTTTTCCATTGTCATTATGATGGAATCATGATGATATGATGAAGTAGGAAGACCAACAACAAAATCCTTGGAAATCATTTCCCACTTCCAATATGAAATGTCATGTGGGTTAAAAAGACCTTTTGGATGAGAGTGTTTGAAGTTAACCCTCTAGATATTGAAACAACGAGATAAAAAGTATGTAGTGTCATGGCATAATCCTGGCCAATAATATAACTATATCAAATCTACATGTATCTTCTTCACCCCTGGATTAGCCTCAAAAAGGAAAAAAATTCGGGTTTCCTAATCCTACACAAATCCTCTATCTTAGGCACATAAATGTGCCATTGAAATCGAAGAATACCATCTACCTCTAATGTGAAACTAGTGTATCTTCCCTCTAAGGGCCTCTTCAACTCAGCCTCCTACTTATCTCCCTCTTAAAATTTGTCACCAAAAAGGTGTTGAAGTATCTAGCCCCATATGTCCGAATCAAGAGTCAAAACAGCTAACACATGTCACCATCTACTTAAAGCATCAACGATGACATTCTCCTTTCCCTTGATATACTTGATATTCATTTTGTACGCACAAAGGAACTCCATATAACACCTATTTTGGGAGTTGATATTAGGATATGAGGAGATGTGCTTTATACTTAGATGGTCGGTCCTCAAAACAAACAATCAACCCAAGAGAAAGTTTCTCCTATAGCCTAAGACATGCACTACTACAACAAGCTCAAGGTCATGTGTATGATAGTTAATATCATAATCCTTGAGATTACATGACTCAAAGGTGATAACATGTCACTCTTGCATGATAACTTCCCCAAGTACCTCCAAAGAAGCATCTATATAAACCATAAACTCTCTTGAGGGGTCTAGAACTCGCAAGAATAGGTGCAAAAGTCAAACACTCCTTAGGAAACTAAAAGGCCTACTTGCACTTGTCTAAAAAGATAAACTTCATCCCTTTATGGTGAAGGGAAGTGATAGGTGTATACTCTTGGAGAATTCCTAAACAAACTTGTGGTAGTACCACTGCAAACCCCATGAAGCTCCTAACCTCTATCATTGTGGTAGGGACTGGCCAATCTAAAATATCACAAATCTTTGAGGGATCTACCGAGATACATATTGTCAATAAAAAGTGTACCGACAACTAATCAACCCTTTCACCTAATGTAAAAGGTCAAGTTAGAATTATACCAGTTTAATCATGAAAAAACTTAAGGATAGATTAAGTGTGGGTAGTTTAAATATAGGTTAATCATAGATAAGATGACCCTAAGATTCTAGAGTAATTTCTATCTTCCAAAATAGCAAAAGAGGATATACGAAGAAAAAAAAAGAAACATAATAAACAAGTGAGAAAAAGTAACAAAACAAGACCATTTATCACTAAGTCCAATAAACGATGAGATCATTTAAGCAATGCAATAATATTATTTATCAAAAGGTTTATTAAACAATGAAATCACTTATCAATAGGACCAAATTATTTTTCCAAGAAATATTATCAAACCTTTATCCAACAGAGTGAAGTCTATTAATGAGACAACCTCTTGAAAAGGTGAATCAAGTAAGTGATAATTTATTCATGATCTCATAATGTATTTCATTGATCACGTAATGCAACTAAGTCTCTAAAACTGGAAAAAAACTCACATAAATAGATTATTTACAAGATATGACACATTTACACAATCTTTGAGACCAAATAAAAGATAAATAAATTAATGAGAAACAAATTTGTAACATAGAAAGTACAATGACTGTCAAGACAGTATCTGACAAGAGTTATGATCAAATCAAAATGTCAACATGGCTATCAATCCACAAATATCTCAAGATTGGAGTAAAAATGACTTTTCACTTCCTCGCTAAGGATATGATAGATCAAAATTTGCAATCATTTTTAGATGAGATATAGAATAATTAAATAAGATAATCAATAAAATAATATTATAATTGGATATACCTGTTGTATCAAATTTTATACTCAAACCTCAAAACAATGTCATCATAACACTTGTAAAAATACTTATCTCATAAAATCATTTGCAAAAAAGAATATCTTATGAAATAAGCTTTAATATGCTTACAATACCTGATCTCCCACAAAAATGTGTCCTCCAAGTCCTTTTATAATCCTCCTTTATGAAAAATCAGTTACAATTAATTTGTCTTCAAGTTTTCAATTAAATTTTATATTATAAACATTATGCTCACATCAAAATAAAACTCCACTTTATAATATAAAATAAGGACTCGGGTATGTTTTAAAATCAAACAAATGATGAATTTTATAACACGAGGAATGAGAAGGGGGACTTAACATTAAAACACAAAAAGTAAAATATACCACATAACCATAAGCATATAATATCGTTAAACAATTAAATACTCTATCATAACCATGTGATCATCAAAATTGTAAAATATCATCCAAACTAAAAATCCATCCAATTGATGAAATATTAACCATATGAAAATGTATAAATAAGTCTCATAAAGTACAATTGTGAACCATTGAACTATATATTTCCATAAATCCATTTCAATCAATAGGAACCGATAATTCATAACAGAACAACAACACTAATCATAACCAATAAGATCCAATATTGGCACTCTTGATTCAGGTCATTAGCTTAACATACTCATAAGGGCCCATTGGAAGAGTAGTGTGTGTAATAGCTCCAAATTCCTCTTCCAACTCCAATTTTATCCTCTTTAGTTCACTAGTAACCCTAGGAACCACTAAAGAGGACCTAGCATGCTTAGTGAAGGGATGAGAATCATGTGAGTGTGATGGTTTATTTTTCCTGAGTAGCAAAGGTGGACTTACAATGGCTGTATTATTCAAAGGAAAATGTGAAGGGAATAATGCACATAACGATTAGAAAATGAAGGATTATGCTTAAAATGCATATGATACATATTTTTGTGGAAAAGAATATTATGTATGTTGCGATAAATATGAACGGGAGGGTGTGAATCAAGTACTAGTGATACTTCTTGAAGGAAGGATTCATTGGCATCAAAATGAACTGACACTTAGGTTGGGCCAATTCTAACAAAATGTTTTTTTACTAGAAGTATACTATGTCCACTTCGACCACCCCTACATGAGCCTTTTTGCATTTGGGAATGACCTAGACAGTAATTATGCTCCCAATACTTATGTGAACCAGACCTCTTTGGAGTACCCCATCCATCATGTTGTCATGTAAATGTGCAACATGAAAATTTCATATTTTTGAACATGACAATGGATCCTAGTGTCAAAAAAATTATGTGTAAAACCTCCCGAGTAACCCTCCATGTTAGTCCATCCCACGTGTCGGCCTATCCCCATCCATGTAATATTCATGTTTATGGTCCACCCTTGCTCACATGTTAAATAGGTGAAAATAAGCTCACATGATTAAGTCAAGACATTGTCTTTCAAAGTGAATTCTTCGACAAGCTTAGAAATGGATATTTTTAGCATTTCTGGGGCCGATGCACATTCTCTGGAGATGATTTCAAGTCCTAAATTCACCAATAAACTGTATTCATGAGCCAATATCATTTTGCAAGTGATTTAGGAATATTTAGGGAAGATTTGGATATTCTAGAGCAAGTTCAACAAAAGCGGGTTTTTGAGGTCAAAGGAGCTTACACTACGAAAAGAAACTTGATATTTGGGAGATGATTCTGGGAGCTCCAAAATGAGTTAGAGGTAAAAAAATATCAATAGATATCTTATTTTATGCCCTACATGGTGGTAATCTCATATTTTTTACAACACCCATGCATTTGTTTCCACAACTCATTCTTCGTAGGAACAATCAAGTGTCCCAAATATAAAAAGGCCATTTTTGAGAAGTTTTAAATCTTAATCATACCTTGATACCCAACCCATCCTTCTAAAAAAATTTTCCAGTAAAAATCATATAAATAAGTGCCAAAAATTCATCCGGGAGCTCCAATAATGTCATTTTCAATCTCCTCTCCAAGGTACAAAATTTGTACTTAACCCAAAAATTTAGTGACACGTGTCACCATGAGGCTAATGCAAAATTTTTGTGTTCCTTTGTCTCTTTTCAAGGGGATAATTGGGGCAAAAATATTCCCCCACCTTAGGTCTCATGGACCCTCAACATGACCATAAGAGGCTCCGATAGGCACTTTTTGGCATTTTTCTAGCCCCCCACTCCATGCCACGCATGGTTGACACTTGTCATCACCAAGATAATGTGCAATTTTTTTTTTCATTCATCCATTTTCAATGGTACAAGGGGATAAGAAATTGTTTTCTCCCCCTTGCTTCCACATTGTTTTTCATATGACCGGGTCTTAGCCCCTGGGAGTAGAAGTCATTCAAAACAAGTACTTGATCTTTGTTAGATGATTGCAAGATCTTCATAAGGATTTAGGAGGAAAACAATAACTCATTGGAAATATAATAGGATCCTCTACAAGATGGAACATTCATATTTTTCACAAGCCCTTGACGCTTCTCAAGGGAGCTCATTTTTTGCGGGTATAATCGGTGATTCCAAGGAATATGACATTTTTGAAGATGTTTTAGGTATAAATATACCTTAAGACCCATCTCATTCTTCTCCAAATGATTTTTATAGTCAAAAAAATATAAAAAGTTCCCAAAAATACCTCTGGGAGCTCCAGCAACTTCATTTTCAAGTTCTCTCTCAAGAACGCTCTCATGCAGATAGAAGATTTTTCAAGTGCCACTTGTCACCATGGCACTAATGCACACTTTTGGTGTCCCTTTTTCCCTTTCCAAGGGGACATGGGGGTAAAAAATTGTTCCCATCCTTACTTTAAGCATATGGACACACCATATGACCCTAAAAACCTCCATTAGGCACCCTTTGCTCATTTTTCAGTCCTTCCTCAAAATTTCTAGCCCGTGCATGTGTGCCAAGTGTCACTATGGGGATAAGGTGCAATTTTGGTTTCCCCATGTCCCATTCCAAAGGTGATAAGGGGGAAGAATTTTTTCCAAAACTTAGTCATTTTCCTCATCCCCCACATTGCTTTGTTTCCATCCCGAACTCTCAAAACAAATTCCAGAATTCCTCCACTCTCATTTTCCATTCACAACCATTTCTACATGTTCACATGATCACAAAAAGAATATTTATAAAAATAAATATATTTTTTAAAGGCTCCAGGTATATTTTTCTCCAGATTGACTCTGTATCCCACAAAGGAAAATTAATCATATCTCAAATCAAAGTGCACGGATCGAGATTGATTTTGTATGCATTATTCTCCATTTCCAAACACATTCAAGTAGTAATTTTTGGCATATTGAATGATTCCTTATATTTTTAATGGAAAAAACCCTCATTTGTTTCCCTAGATTTTGTTTCCTCAATTTCCCATCATCCCTGTTCGGATCAAGTTAAAAATGTGAATATGAAGTCTAGAAGAAAAACCTATTCCGGTGAAACCAATTTCATCACAATTCAAGGTTGGAAAGAAAGCATGTTAAAAATTTTAGGGACTCCATTAATTGCTACCATGGAATAGTAATCAAAGGGCAGCAGGATCTCATCACTTAACAGGTTCTAGCGGGTGAAATCCCGCGAAAATTTGAAAAAAGCATCAAAATGAATTATGTAAACTTTTGCAAGTAGTTTAATTTGAATACGACAACGAGAAGAATGATTTCTATTTTTAGTAATTATCCATGGGAGTACCTACTATAAATATTAATTCTTAATAAAAATGTGCATTCACACTCCTTACTTCATTCCCTCATGATCGAGACACTCAAAATTGAAAAAATTTACAAAAACGAAAAGAATTAGCTAAATGGGACCATAATGGTGGATATTCTAAAAATAGTAAGTGGGTAAAAGGAGAAAAAATTTGTCACATCTTAATCATTTTCTCATCCAACAATGATCGTGGAATTCATAGAAGTGTCCAGTTCAAATTTCAAGAAAATTCTCACACTTTTCAACACGGTGAGAACAAAGTGTCAAAATTGGAAAATGCCAATATTGATCCTAGAAGATTTCAATTCATTTCACATACAAGAAGGTGGATGGAATTTGTTATGGTCTCATCTTCATTTTCCTACTCTAGAATAAGAAGGTTTTTTTCTCATGCTTCATTCACCATCGGTGCTTTCACAATGGTAGAATCAAGACCATGGTTGAGCGAACAAAATAAAATAAATTTCTCTCAAGCAAAACATTGATCACAAAATTTTCATAGTTTCTCAATGATCAAAATGCGTTACTTAATGAGGGGAGTCATCTTCCAATACTATTGGTGGTCTTCTTGTCAAGTGGTCATCATCCATATTCTTGGTGTATCCAGGCATTTTCCGTAGTACATCATTTCAAAGAGTTTTCAAAAGGGACAAAGTGTTCAAAGGTGTTCAGAGGAGTAACCTTCTTCAGTGTGAAGGATCATTAGTTATCAGAGTTTCATCTTCAAACATCCCCGTGGTGGCATAATCATCATGGTTGCATTGTGTAAGCACTTGTTTCAAGTATTAATTTATATGTATGATTGATCAAAAAGGAGTCGCAATTACTCATAGTTTGATCAAGTATTTTGTGGGCATATTTTATTGTCTAAAGTGGTCTAGTGATCAAGTTTCTCATGATGTAAAAGAGTTGAATATTTCAAGTTTTCACCATTTAGGAGGAGGCTTCTTTCAATATGGAGTGTTAGATATCTTCACTCATAGTTCATGATTGCATCAAAGAATTCAATTAAATCATCACAAGGAGTGGATTTCCTTCATATCCTCTCTCCTTCCCTCTTTCCCCCTCTTCCTTCTCTCTCCTTTCTAATTCTTCATTGTGATTCATCATTGTATTTTTCATATTCACTTAAATGACATATTTTCAAAAGTGTAAAAGTATTTTCTCAAAATTATAAGAAAAATACTTAATTTGTCTTTTCTAATGGAAAATGGAAAGTCACAAATGGAATATGAAATTGAATATTCATGTGAGGGGAGATGAGACGCCAATTCACATTGCTATAAATTCGGATGGCTTATCCATTAGAAACAATCTTGAAAATTAGATGCTCAAAATTTAGTTCTTTCTAGTAATTGTGGATTGTGATCTGTTGTTGAGCTTTATATCACCAATGCACATGATATAAAAGATAAATTTCTTCCTATTGGCGAGAAAAATTTTCCAATGGAAAAATTTATGGGTTTCTTTCCAATGCTCTAGGAATCTAAGTCCCTCTACTTTAATGATGTAGCTATGTGTTTATATGCATGATGAAATTGGTTTTCCGGTAGCCTTGCAAGGGTCAGGGATCCGATAGGGGCACTCCACTAACCCCGCAGTAGTTAGGAATTTCTTTCTAGAGAAGACTTTGTTTGGAGAGTGGGAAAGGGAGTGAGAAAAGAGTGAGGGGTTTTAATGTTGCAGGTAGAATATAAAATTCCTGCACACACTAATTAGAAATTTCAACACACATTTATGAGAAGAAAACAACAAAGCTTTGATGCTACTGCTAGAGGAAACCATGCATATAAAGATGCACACATTCATATGCCTTGGAAAACTAAAACTTCTTCCTTTATTATCATCTCAACAAGGTTGTACATAGCATGAGAATGGATGAAATATGGAGGGGAGAAGTGGAAGAATTTTCCAACTCTTTTCTCTTTCACAAGGAAACAATAAAATGCTCTCTCATGAACTCAAAATTTGTAACCCCTTGGAAATGGGAAGCCTTTACATTTTATAAGAAGAGAAGTGACTCTTCATCTACCCCCAATGACCCTTCATATGTCTTTACACAACTTAAAACTTTTCACCTTCCTAAAAACATTAAGTCCCTTTTTATAACATAAAGGTGGTGTATTACATTAAAAACCTAAAGTTGATTTTTAATTACATTAAAGACATATAAAAAATTACAACCCCAATAAATAATTAGAACATGAGAAGAGAGAAAGAAGGGGAGAAGAGAAGAGGAAGAAATAAGAGAGATAGAGATGACTGTGTTGATGAAGAAGCCACCTTTGATGAATTCCACCGATCCTTTCCAAGTGATCGAAGAAACATTCTAATGCAAAGAACTCGAATCTTTGAATGCCCCGCACCATGAGAAAACTTTGTTGCACTTGGACACACATGATACATCGAGAGCTAAGTGTTTAGAAACATTGTTGAATGAAACCTTTGGTGACCATGAGCGTCACTTATGGATATCCCCTTTGAATATATTGAAGCTTTGAAACTAATCTCGCCATGACTCCTGCACATTGTCGTGTTCCAATAACACAAATTTATTTCATTCACCTACACATATTAAGGAAGTAATCCATGAACATGGATGGAAACACCATTGATAAAAGTGAATAATATTCATTTTGAAACACCATCTTTCCTTTACAAAATTTGTTTAGGTCATGAAACCACAACAATCCAAAGAACTTGAATTTCATGCATCCTCGACACTGAACGCACTTAAAAAGGGAAACTTACTATTTTTAGTAAGTGTTAGAATTCACCTTTCTAGATCCCAAGTGATGATGATAGCTTGAATGATTACCCTTCTATGTACTCTTTCGTGGGAGCTACTATTTTGACATGACTTGTTATTAATAATAAGCACCCATATAGGAGACTTACTATTTTTAGTAAGTGATTATTTTCCCCCTTTTTTGACCTCACACGTCGAGATTATCTATCTCAAATTGTCCCTATATTCACTACTTTCTCCATGACTGATTTCTGGAATGACGTACTATTTATATCTAGTACCCATATAAGGAACTTGCTATTTTTAGTAAGTGGCCATTTTCACTATTTTCAGCATTGAACAACCACTCTAACCTTCCGAATTTCCTTTGTACAAACCGTCTTCACAAAGAACCTCTTCTAGTGTTAGCTTTCCAAAAATTGCCGGTGCCCGTGTAGGAAGACTTACTATTTTTAGAAATTGGGTTTCAAGGCCTCATTTTGTGATGAAATGAACTTTCCCGATATGTGTTTTTTCTCCTCGGTCTCTCAATGTTCAACTTGATCCGATGTAGGAAACAAGAGATTTTAAAACTTAAATTTTTATGGCGGGGAAATGGGGGTTCGCTTGTCGTAAAAAATATGGGTCGTGTGTCAAAAACTTCTCTGGGATCCTTTTGGTGCCTAGAAAACTAAATGTTTGAAAAAAATGACATCTCGATCCATTTGGTATTTTGTGAGATATGATCGGATTTGTCTCCACGGACTTTGAGGTTTTTAGGGAAAAATATTCATTTATTCTTTGTTTGAATCCATTATTTTTATGTTTTTCTTGTTTTTAGATAATGGAGGAATGAATGAGATTTTTGGAGAATAAAAATGGTGGTTAAAATCTCTAGAGAAATTTTGCCAACATTCTAACAACATCTAGAGGTGTGGGGGTTGAGAAACAGAAAAAATGGCTAAGTGTTTGATATTTATAGGATTCAAATGGAAGGAGCAAGGGTGGGAAAAAATTTATACCCCTCATGTCCCTTTACAAATGTGAAAAGGGGACATAAAAATGTGCTTTGTTCTTATAAGGACAAGTGACACATGTTCATTCGTTGTGTATGTTAGTAGAGGGGGCTAAAATGGAGCACCTGGGAGTTGGTTGACAGACGTATGAGGGACCTGGAGTAATTCAAAGCACGGGATAAATTTTTATGTCCATCATCTACCTTTTTAATAGGGAAAAATGGTGTAATAAAATTTTCCATACTCTAGGAAGGTCAAGTGTCGTATATGTAGCAGTAGGTAGGTGTGCAGGTCAAATTGGTCAACAACGGTTGGGAGGTGAGCACATGGTCATGTGGGTGATTTGGAGACTAAATGAGGGTAGGGTGAATTTTTTTACACCTCATTTCCCTTTGAAAATGTGTAAATGGGACATGAAAATTCACCTTCACCACAGCTTGCCACATGTCTAGGTGTAAAATTGGTTAAGTGTTGGAAAGCATACCTTGGGAGCCGACTTGCGAAGATCATATCTAGAGCTCCCATGAGTTTTTGAGTGCTTACTTATATAATTTTGCATGAAAAAATCATCTGATAATAACGAAGATGGTATCAAGGCTTGAATTTGACTAAAAACCTCCAAATGGATCCCTTTTTCTCAAGACCTCCAAATGCGCGGAAAGAATGGGCTGCTAGAAAAGTACATGGGGTTTTAAGATGTCCCATTTTTTCCACCATGTAGAGTATTGAAAAATTATTTCCATAGGTAATTTTTGGGTTTGCAACTCATTATGGAGCTCCTAGAATATTTCTTTGAATTTCAGGTCCTCTTTCGCAGTGTAGGCTCTTTTAGGCCCAAAAACCCTTTTTTGGTGTGTCGGCTCCAAAGCCTCTGAAACTTCCCAAAATATTCCAAAAACAGTTCCACAACATTTTTAGCTCTTTAATACTCTGTTATGATGGGTTTTATCCTTTATATTTTCTTCGGGGTGATGTTATAGTCATAGGAAGGTGACGATAGCCCTTCCCAATATAACTTAAAACTTCATTGTTGAACACTTTGCTCCAGAAGTTCCTTGAACCATGTTTGTTCCTAAATCACCTAGGGGATACATGAAAATCACTTGGGAATAATTTGACCGTGATAGGATAGGACTTGTGTTAGAGATGGAATGATCTAGGAGTGTCTTGGTAAGGTATGAATTTGAAAAAAATTTACATTATGGTATGGTTGTCCTGTTTTCTATTGAATTTTGCCTCTTCAAAAACATAGGACAATAGTTGGATCTAGCTTGGGGACATGTTATGGATTGAGAACAATGAGGACATGACATGAGAAATCCCATAATCGTAATTTGCAATACATTGACCAATGTCTTATTAATTGGGCTTTACTTGAGTCATTTACAACTTGCAAGAGATAGTGAGAAAGGAACAACACACACACACACATAATGGCAAAAGGAAACACACAACACACGGAAAGGAATGAACTCACACAATAGAAAAGGGAAACACATACCTAAAAATCACATATGGTATATATGCGGGGGACAACCCATTTTCACTAAAGAATTTTTCTCTCTTTAGAGGTCAGCCCAAAGTGGGAAACACTAAGTGATGATGTTTTGCAAAGCCATTGACTGGTTACAAAAAGTAGCCTCCTCTCCTCAATTGCTTATGAAAGCCAGGTGCTTTCACACTTTCCTGTACAATTTTTAGGAGTGATCCTACATGAGATTCTTGATGCTTGGGGCTTCGCTTAAAAATTACATTGCTTTTATTGTCTTTAAATTCCATTTCAAAATTCTAGTTGTCTTTCACATTCATCCCTACTGTCATTTTCTCTTGTACCATCTCATTACTACACCAGGGATGTTTTTTTAATAGCTTGAGTATCTTGAGTTTTCTCATTCCACCCATTCATGCTCATCGAACACTTTTTCATGAGGGGCATTGAATTCCTTACTTCATCCTACTTCACTATAAGGTGTTTAGAAATAGAGTGAAGAGTTAGACACAACTTCACACTTATTTTGTATGGCCATGGCTTGAATCAAGAGGTTGAGACTCAGCTCATGATCTTCTATACCTTATGTTGCATCCAAAATGTCTGAAACTGAATTCTTCTTTGAAGTTACCCAAATCTCACCTCTACCTTCATTTAAAGAGTCTCCATTCTGAATTTCAAGGAAACCATTGGGAGGAATTGCTTCATTATCCTGAGGCTCGTGGAATTTTTCTACTTCTTTGTCAAGGGGAGCCTTAACTTTGGAGACCTTTATACTTTGAGTCTCAAAATTTTCATCCCATAGGGAATCCTCTCCTTTGAATGGAAAGAAGAACACTTCAACTTCATCAAGACATCCTTCGCTCTTGTTCTAGGACCCTTATCTGGATTTTTCTTTCTTGTTTGTTTCTATTTATGTTTCTCTCTTGCTCGCCCCCGGAGCCGATCCTCGTTTTTTGCCTTATCTAATAAAAAAACACATCCTTCACTCATTAGTTCATGAGGGGCATCAGATTCTTCACCTTACTTCCCTTCATCATGACTAATTTTTGAATTATTCAAGGGTTTAGGATTTAATTCATGCTTGTCTTACAACTCCATACCCTACATCATGAGTTTGAGACTAAGCTCTAGGTCTTCTGCTTCTTCCTGCAGCCCTTGGGAGATCTTACACAGATTATTATTTCGAGACCTTTCAAGGGCTCATTGCAAGCTAACTTTTTCTCAACATGGATGACGTGATTGAGAGTATCTTCATCCCCGAATGGGAATGATAATACTTCCTCATCATGGGGAGGCTTGTACATAGATTCCTCTATTTGAAATTCCTTTAGAAATATCTCCTGTGGTTCGCATCATCCTAAACTCAAGGCTATCCTATTGCAACTTAAAGTTTCTCAATACCTCCTCAAGATCAATGCCTCTTCAAGAAGGAATGCTTGGTCCTATCAAAATGGGGATCTCATATTCCTCCTTGGTTGTCACAAAGTGATTCATCTGCCTGATATCTTGATGGAAGATGTTGGACCTTGGGCTTCCTGACTTTTACATTGTATATCTCATCTTTTTAACAAGAATAAAATTCTCCATATCTCCTTTTTTTGGTATGGTTGTAGAAGACCAATTCATGTAAATTTTCCCTCCCGTGTCTCAAAGAAAAGCTTTGTCCTAAAAAAATTCCAAAATTTTCTGGGACATCTGCTACTAAAACAGTCATTGATATCTTTTTATCTAGAAATTCAACAAGAGCCACTTGTGCACCTTTGATTTTCCCTACAATTGGGACTTCTTTTGACTCCATGGAGTAATAGGAGCCACCGGGTCGAGACATGGAAATTTTAAGAGCCTTAGTGATCTTCACAGGCATCACATTGTTGGAGACACTTGAATCTATTATACAATTGTTTAGTACATACTCACCAATGAGAAGGGAGACATAAAAAGGCTCAACCTTATCGATATTAGATACGCTCAAAGGAAGCATGTTCTGTGATGGAGGGGTAGGTGGGTTGACTAATAAATTTTTTTGTTGAGTCACTACAGGAGGATCTTCAGTCTTCTTGTTTTTTCTATTATTAGAGGAAGAGGATTCCTTTTATCCCGAGCATGGGTAAATAACACATATGAGAAAATAGGTGCATCCATGTCATCTTCCTCGTCACCTCCATAATATTCACAAAATCTAATTTGTGTGTTGTTCTCCATTTCGTCAACTTCTAGAAAATCATCATCTATGCTTCCTTGTTCAAGATTTTCTTCATTTTCTTGAATCTTGTAGCTTACGTTGATGGTGGGGCCTCCAAGGAAATCCTTTGGGGTACTCACAATCTAATTTCTATTATTTCTTTGAGGATATACTCTTTTAAAAATTTCCCTCTTCAACGATGTCATTTCATTTGCCAATTTCTACAAGACTAGATCCGTTCTCTCGTCCTTAGGATTCTAGGATTTACCCTTTGAGGGATTCTTGATCTTTCCAGAGAGGATGAGATCATCATCAAGTTCAATGGCCATTCTTTAGGCTTATACAATATTCCTTGGTTGAACTCTTCATAGGAAAAATCCTACTTCGGTGATTGAGCATTAATGAAGAATCTCTTGACATTGTTTTTAGATGGTGAATCTTCTTTTGGTATCTTGCAGAGCAACCGATCGAAATGAGCCATGAAGTCTCTCATAATTTTATTTAATCCTTTATTATATTGTGCCAATTAAAAAAGGATATGTTGACAGTCCTCGGTAGATTTAAATATTTCCTTGAACTTATTTTGTATGTCATTCCAACAAGTGATGGATCAGGCAGGAAGGAGGTAGAACCATTCTGCCACTTTTTCTTGGAGAGAATACACGAACAATATTACAATGAAATCTTCATGTTCGACTTTAAGAATCCCACATGATGTGGTTAAAGCATAAATGTGTTCTTTAGGAATTTGTGTGCCATCACCTTCTAACTTTGGAAATTTCTTGAATTGGTATATTTTAGAGAGGGGTTGTAAGAGCAAGTGGGCTTGTATTTCTTCCCCATGTAACAATGGGTTGAGGTATTTCTGCTTTGTCTACCATTTTTTTCTATGTTTTTGCTTCGGCTCTTGTTTCTACAAATTATTTTACAAATCCTTCTTCTAGTTCTCATTCTTCTTAATTAGGAAAATTAATTTTCAATGGTGTGTAGAAAATGGGAGAATTTGTAGGAGTGTCAACAGGGGTTTAGATCATACTACCAAGTGAACCACTTGAATACCCGAATGGGGAGGAGGCTTGAGAAAAATAGTCAGGGTTATCTTTAATTTTTCCCTACTGATTTTGTTAAGCCTACAAATTGGGATCAACAATTCCTCTCAACTTACTCAGTCTAGCATATCTTTTTTTCAGTTAGTTTATGGGAGATATTGCATAGGGAATGTGAAAGGACACTATGGAATACAAAGAGTCTTTAAACAATGACCTTCCATTTTCTCTCTTTTTGTTTCTCCAAATTTTTTATTTTTTTATTTTTTGGAATATTTTATTTTTTAGATCTTGTGATCGTATTTTGGGTGCAAATTGCTGCCAAGTCTACCCCACGGTGGGCACCAAAAATTGTTGGCAAGAAAATTTGTGGGTGGATAAATTTATGGGTTTCTTGCCAACACTCTGGGAATCTAAGTCCCTCTACTTGAATGGTGCAGCTCCGTGTATATATGCGCGGTGAAATTGGTTTTCCTAGTGGCCTTGCAGCCAGGGATCTGACAAGGGCACTCCACTGACCCTACAGAAAAGCTAGAAATTGCTTACTATAGAAGAATTTTCTTGGAGAGTGGGAAAGGGAGTGAGAAAAGAGTGAGGGAGAATTAATGTTGCGGGTAGAATATCGATTCTTGCACACACTAATTAGAAATTTCAACACACATTTATGAGAAGAAAACAACAAATCTTTGATACTACTAGCTAGAGGAAACCATGCATACAAAGATGCACACATTCATATGCCTTGGAAAACTAAAAATTCTTCCTTTATTAGCATCTCAATCAAAGTTGTACATAACATGAGAATGGATGAAACATGGAGGGGAGAAGTGGAAGAATTGGCTAACTCTTTGCTCTTTCACAAGGAAACAAGAAAATGCTCTCTCATGAACTCACAAATTTGCAACCCCTTTGAAATGGGAATCCTTTACATTTTATAAGAAGAGAAGTGACTCTTCATCTACCCCCCAATGACCCTTCATATGTCTTTACACAACTTAAAACTTTTCACCTTCCTAGAAAAACATTAAGTCCCTTTTTATAACATAAAGGTGACTTATTACATTAAAAACCTAAAGTTGTTTTTTAATTACATTAAAGACATATGAAAAAGTGCAACCCCAACGAAGAATTAGAACATGAGGAGAGAGAAATAAGGGGGAGAAGAGAATAGGAAGAAATAAGCGAGAGAGAGAGAAGACCGTGCCATCAAGAAGCCACCTCCGATGAATTCCACTTATCCTTGTTAGGTGATCCGAATAAATGTTCCAATGTAGTGAACTCGAATCTTTGAATGCCCTACGCCATGAGAAAAATTCTTTACACGGACACATGGACATCGAGAGATAAGTGTTTAGAAACACTCTTGAACGAAACCTTTGGTGACCACGAGTTTTGCTTATGGATATCCCCTCTAAAGGTATTGAAGCTTTGAAACTAATCTTGTGATGACTCTCTGCAACATTTTCGTGCTCCAATGACACAATTTCTCTCATCCACCCATAAACATTAAGGAATTAAGCCACGAACATAAATGGAAACACCATTGATAAAAGTGAATAATGTTCATTTTTAAACACCATCATTCCTTTGCAAAATTTGTTTAGGTAAGGAAACCACAAAAATCTAGTGAAATTGAATTTCATGCTTCCTTAACACTCGAACGCACCGAAAAGGGCAAGTTAATTTTTTTAGTTTCGAATTTACCTTTCTCTCGGATCCCAACCGATTATGTTAGCTTTGAATGATTAAAATTTTTGTGTACTCTTTCTATAGGAACTACTATTTTGACATGAATTGCTATTAATAGTAAGCACCCATATATGAGACTTACTATTTTTAGTAAGTGGTGATTTTCCCCTTTTTGACCACACCAACGAGATTAGCTTTCTCAATTGTCCTTGTATTCACTACTTTATTCATGACTACTTTCTGGAATGACTTACTATTTATAGATAGTACCCATACAGGGAACTTACTATTTTTAGTAAGTGGTCATTTTCAATGTATTTGGCACTGAACAACCACTCTGACTTTCTGAATGTCCTATGTTCACACCACGCCGCAACCACTTCTAGTGTTAACTTTCCAAAATAGCTAGTACATGTATATGAATACTTACTATTTTTTTTAAGTGGGTTTTCCAACCTTGGTTTTTGACAAAAATACTTTCAGGATATGGTTTTTCAATCCTCAAAGCACCTTTGAATTTTCAACTTGATCTGATGCCGAAATAAGAGATTTTAAAATTTAATTTTTTGTGGCGGGGAAACGGGGGTTTTGTTTCCATAAAAAATATTGGCCATGTATGGAAAATATTTCTCTAGGATCCTTTTAGCACTTAGAAAAATATTTTTCTGAAAAAAAATGGCATCTCGATCCATTTGGTATTTTGTGAGATATGATCAACTTTCTCTTCATGGACTTTAAGGTGTTCAGGCAAAAAATATTCATTTCTTCTTTGCTTGAATCCATTTTTTTTCTATTTTCCTTGTTTTTAGATCATGGAGGCATGAATTTAGTTTATTTTATTACTCAAACCCTATATGTGTTGGCCCATCACTCGAGATAAATCGAGCACTCACCGAAGCACACAAAGGTACCAGGGCCCTCTTTTGATACTAGCTTTGTCAAGGCATTAACATGATCATACAAGTATTCCATACATGTAACAAGCAATTGATTAAAGGTAAAGAACATCAAGAATTAGAACACGACCATAGTGAATAATGAATCAAACAAGGATCAAGATCAAATTTACCATACAATAACCAAAGAATAGAGATGTCAACAATCAATATCCATCCACAAAGATCCATTGTATTAATCCATAGCAAAACCAATAGTTGAATACATCATAATATCCATCACTAAGTCAAGCATGCAAGTACACCAGCAACATAAATTTGTTACATCCAGTCATACATGATCTCTCTAAGCCGTGCAAATCAATACATACATACATACATACATATATATATATATATATATATATATATATATATATATATATATAGGTAGTGGGACTTGCCCTTCACTACTCATGCACTCTCAAATAAAGGCTAAATGCTCGAGAATAGCCATGCGCCACTACAAAAACAACTAGGAAGCATACAAGATTCTCCTAATAATATATTACCTATAAATAACTCTATTTCTAATCCTATTATTAGCTCAAACTTTGCATGACTCTTGATCTCCTTCTTGTTCCCAAAATAGCTTAGCATGTCTTCCAAGTCTTCTATAAAAATGTGTTCAACTCTCAATCCATTCTTAGCCCATGCATCCAAAATGGCTAAGTCCCGAACTCTAACTTTACCCTTAGCACACCTTGTATCCAATGTTATTATGTGCACACCTACATGCCCACTTCCCGTGAGCCTATTATTCAAATAAATCCCTAATTGTTTGGACAATTTACATTCCATTCTAGCTCTAAGGATCTACATAGCAGCTTGTGTACACCTCATTTGCTCCTTTGGCACATTCCATTGGTTACAAGTTCCGTGCGCACCCTTGCATAGCCCTTCTTTCCTTCACCATTTCTTTTCCTTTTCTTCTTTGTTCCATTTTCCCCTCACGTACACCCTCTGCATACTCGCCTTCTTCCTAGCATTACATGCACCCTTATGGGTGCCCTAGAATTGCTCTCCAAATCAGCTAAGTCCTTGGCTTCCTCACGCGCCTTTCTTCCTTATTGTCACACATTACCTTGTAATAGTTGTGCCTTGACCATACATTCCTCCCTTGGGTATTTTTACCATTTCCTCTCATGCATGTTGCCTTTACGCACGACTTCCCTCTGTTTTCCTTTTGTGTCTCAATCTTATGTGTGCCTACCTTTGCACCTTACTCTGCACTCTTCTATGCCTTGTGGCATGTGTCATACATTGAGTATGTTACACGTAAACAACAAAAACATGCCAATAGGGCATTGAATCCGTGTAATGAACCTGGATGACATGTGGTAGAAACAAAAAAATAGATATACAGTTGGCCACTCTTCTAGTCATTCAATGCATGTCACGTGTCTTGTGTACCCAATTCGCATTACGGATGTTCGACAATCATAATGTTGTTCCAAAGGTTTCGCTTCCTTACCTACCTATAATTTTCTTAAAGTCATGACATGGGATAAATGCTAGACCATTTAAATTCAAATTTTAATGGGGTTTGGTAGGTGAGAAGATGGAAAATGTCTTTCATGCCATTAATGAGTAGATCTGATTGCTCCAACCACCCGATTTGATATGCATCTCGCCTCCTTCCTTCTCCTACATGTCAAACGTGATATGGAGAAGCACATTAGATAGATTTATAGGTGGATTTGCAGGCATTAAATGCTTTTTGTTGGTGGTTTTCTTTCAAATTCAAGTTTTCCCTCTTTCTCTTCTTATGCTCTCATGATTCATCTATAAATGTAAGAGCATTGCTCATTGTAAAAGGGTTGGTCATTTTTTATCCTTTAGTGTTTGTTAAGGAATTTTTATCTTTACATTTTGAGTTGCAGACCTCTAGATCTAGTTTGTGCATGTGGATATCGACCTTCGACAACATTGTAACCAATCAGTGCATCCTTGTAAGTAATAAAGCATCATTTTTGGCTATTCTCTACCTTAGCATGTTTGTATTCTTCTTTATTACTTCCCTCTTGCATTTTGTGCTTATTGTGTCATTTTACGTTCCTTGTAGCTCCAGCTTTCTTGTTGTGTTTCATGAAATCAAGTGGGTGAATGCATTTTGGTTTTTTCTACATGTTCCTAGCCTCCCTTTATGTCTTATCCTTAATTTTAACTCAAAATGGATGGTGTTCATCCCACTTTTTCTTGTGTTATCACCTCCCTTTAGTTTAGTTTTCCTTTATGTTATCCTTTTATCCTTGGTTCCTTGGTATTGTTAGCTTAGATTTCCCTTCCAACATTAGGAGTAGCAGTAGCGTTAGAAATAGGTAGAGGAACTAGCCTTTTCTGGAGGCCTGTCTCAAGCACATAAGGTCCCACACTTAGAGATAGTCCCATTGTTGACTCAATGACTCGGCTCTTCCAGATTTGAGACATGGGTACAATTTTGAAAACTAATAGTTTCTCGGCACACCTTGTAGGGACCAGCATTGAAAGTTTAAATTTCACAATTGCTAAGTTCTTGTGTGTGACCTAGAAATATCTAGCCTTTGGAGGCTCATTCCAACACATCTGTCTACTCCCAATACTCAAACCTACTATTCTAAAAGCTAGAGTGCCTTTTATGAGAAGAGTACATACCAAATAGAGTGTTACAACTAAAGGATCCTTTGAGTATCTCTAGCTTTCACCAAGAATCACACGTAGTATAGATCTTGTGCATGTGTCTCCATATCTAGTGCTTCGTACACATTCCACTCCTCCTCATAACAATAGACAAGCACACCCCGCCATGGCGTTCCAACCACCTTCTCCTAAGAGGAAGTTTGTTAGCTTCACTAGTGAAAGCCCGCTCAATCTCAATTCAAAACATGATATACCAATAGCAACTCTTAATACCATTCCATACTTCATGGGATAAAATCAAGTTGTCTCTAAGAATATCCAAGATGTATCGAGCATGTGTTCCTTCTATCTCGACCACACATGATGATATAACAATTAGGAGCTATTTACATCTTCGTTTAAAGGATAATCACTCTAGTAGTACCAAGGTTTGAGACCTGCATCCATGACCACCTAGAATGAGCTTGGAACAACTCTATGTAACTAATTTGAGGACAATTCAGATCACATGTCTTTGGTGGAGTAGCTGACTACAACAAATAGGGCATCCAATGAGCGGATGGCTGATTTCAACATCGATTCCGAAAACTTGGGACAAAATTCCTTAAGTGGTAAGACCTACAGCCCAACATGCTTTCTTATATTATCTAAGGGCTTTGAATAGTGACATCTCAGTCATGAGTCAATCCATGGGAGGAAGAACCTTACCTAGAGCTTACAACATTGTCATAAGTCCATAAAATAGTCTCATTAAAGCAGGAAAGTTAACACCTAGGCCACCTACACCTTTATTTCAAGAGTTGTCTTTAGTGCCCCATTATTCCATTGCTCTTGTTCCAGTGCAGAGTGCACAACCAGTTGCATCCACATCCTACTCTCCCATGCAATAGAAAGAAAATTAAGAATTGAAGACCCTGATTATAAACTTGTCCAATAAGGTCTTATCGTTGGAAAAATAACATGCACAAGCCTACAGAATTAGTTCTAATCAGGCACAAAACTAGAACAATCAACCTTGGTGGAATCAATATGGAAACTAGAGATACACGTAGAACCAATAAAATGACATATGGAATGTTAATGTACATCTTCCCTTGCAAGTTGTTCCTCCTGCACAACATCTTCCAATTACTAGCACAAGTCAAGCACTATTTCCAATTCGAACAACATGGCGCAAGCGTCTCCCGAGTGGTGTTTCCCTTGCAACATGCCTCACAATCAATATCACTATAATAATGTTACATGCACACGAGATTAAATGACCTGAATGCTTCTAACAGTAAACCATCTAGAAGCACAAGTGAAGTAGAGAATAAAGATAAAACAGAAGCCCCTCTAGAGGCAAATCTAATATTCTTTGGCATGGAGTACTTCATGCGAATTAATCAAGCTACGGATGATGCAAACAAGCCATGCGCCCAAGTTCGATAACACAAGGTACAAAAATAGGATGTTTGAATATGACACACAAGTTTTAATTCCAACAACACCGGTCGATCCTCAAAACCAAAAGGATGCAACTAAGGCATCTAGCAGTAAAGGCACACAACTTCTTATGCACAAGGTTCCACGTAATACTCCTCTTGAAGTAACGCGCTTCCCTCATTTGGTAGGTCAAGCCTCTCGTATCGCTAAGGCTCCTTCCTCTCGCACCCAAACAACTAAGAGAAGATGTTGTTGTGCCCCAAATGCATAAATAAATAGGCCTCACATTCAACATATTGGACTAGATGAATAAGACAAATGTGAATGTCACAATGTGGGATGCTCGCCATTCAATCTCAAGTGTGACTGTTGCATGAAGCTATGGCCCAACTTCCACGTGATGATCTAGTTCTCCAAAAGCCACAGTTTCGCTTTCACTATATGTTAAGCGAGGAGAAGTAAATAAGTAATGTTTCTAAAACCTTACCTTTCTATATGTCCTTGATCATAGGAAAACACCTTGTGCATAATTGTATGATTGAATCAGCACCCGTACTTTTGTTGTGCCAAAGAAAATAGCTAATGTCCTAGGTCTGAAGTACAAACTTTTGTCCAAAGAAGTTCTACAGCTTTGATGGCTTGATTGTTACAACCTTAGGATTCATCAAGGATCTTGACTCAACCTCCATGCATGTCCAAGCCTCCACCATAACTCAAGATGTGTAAATCATTGACCTACCTCCTTTGTTTACCTTATGCCCATCAAGAGGGTTTACTACTAAAGTGGATGGTTACTTGTCTTCCGATTGGTCCCATATGGTACTCAAGACAAGGTATAGTACCCACTTCACCATACAAGTTGAGACAATATTTTCCTATCATGTCGAGTCATATGATATATCCCCTCTCCAAGTTAATTGATTAATCCAAGAGATCCAAGAACATGTTTCTAAAGAAGCCTCTCCCTCCTCCTCTACCCGATCTAATGCTAGATGAGTGGGTGGAAAGGCATCACAAATTTAACCCATATGCTGAGGATCTTGAATCTTTTAAAAATGGGCTTGGCACTTATTACATCCTTGAAGAAAGAGTTGTTCTTCCACGCACGCTCAAACAGAATAAAGAAAACTCTAGTCTGTGGAAATTATAAATTTATTTACTCAAAGCGGGAATGGCACGGGCATGGGATTTATTCTCATTTCTCCTAAGGATGAGAAGTTCTTCTTCGTAGCAGTAATATGAGGCGTTTGTGCATCGACTTCTAATTGTGGAAAAGAAAGGGATCAATGCACTGCTGCAGATCTTTGGGGACATAGAATTGGTTATCGACCAAGTCACCAACAAGTTTGAAGCAAAGAATAAGATTCTCAAAGCTTATAAACATAGATTCTAGGACCTCCTTTAGAGCTTTGATGCTCTAAATCTGCAGTGGTTCAACGCAAAAGGAACAAAGGAAGCTAATCGATGGTTGTGTTTGGTTCGCGCAGTTCTATCCTGTGGAGGAATTTGTCAAAGGAAACGTTCAACATGTCAAGATGGTAATCAGACCATCCATTCCAGACAACAACACCAGTTGGAAAGTGTTTGATAGTGACACGTAGATCATCTAGTTCATTCATAATGAAGTTGAGTTCTCTTCAAGCATGCAAGATGACTTGCATGATAGCTATGGTGACCATATGATCTAGTGAAGACAAATAAGTTTCCTAGAGGGTTGGTCACCCTAGAGAAAATGTTTAGCCCTGATGATGAATTCAAGGGTGAAGAAAAATATGTGCATGGTGTAAGAAAACTGAAGTCTAGTCACTATTGCACATGGAAAAGAGTTGTTTCTCAGTAAATCTTGCATGTATGATGAAAAGCAGACCTTCATCTCTCTCTATCAAAAATACAGTCACATATTTTCATGGGAGTATGAAGACCTCAAATGTTTTGACCCAAGTGTTTCTCAACACTCCATTGACCTCGATCCTAATATCAAGCCCACTAGATAAAAGTAGAGGCCATTCAATCCAAAGATAGATCCCTCATGAGGAAAGAATTGTCTAAACTCATTGAGGCAAAGATCATTTTTCCAATCAAGTACTCTACTTGGGTCACAAATATAGTTCCAGTGTGTAAGAAGAATGGTGAAATCAGGCTCTGCATTGATTTCAGAGATCTAAATAAGGCATCCCTCAAGGATCATTATCCTTTGCCTTATATGGAGCATATTTTGCATGATGTGGTGGGCACAAAGATTTTCTATGTTGGATGGGTATTCTAGCTTGATTCGGATCATGGTTAAGGAAGAGGATCAATTCAAAACAACGTTTACAACCAAGTGGGAACATATGCATACCATAAGATGCCCTTTCTTTTGTCAAACACAAGTGCAATCTTCCATCATGCCATGGACATTTCCTTTAAAGGTTACATCAATGAATTCATCTTGGTTTACCTAGATGAGATTACTGATCTTCTCAAAGCGGTGCAAATCACATAACACATATGGAGAAAGTATTTGAGAAGTTAAAAAAGTTGGTGTATCTCTTAACCCCAAAAAGTGTAATTTTTCTTACGTGGCACATGGCAAGGTCTTTGGGCTACATGGTTTCAAAGGATGGCATTGTAATTGATCATGAGCATGTTTCATCCATCCTGGCTCTTTCCTGTCGGTGCGAAAGAAATCCTTATAATCCTTCCTTGGAAAAATCAATTTTGTTAGGCACTTTATTTCTAACTTTGTAGGACTGGTAAGGCCCATCACCCAAATTCTCAAGAAGGATGAAACCTTCGGATGGATAGTATAATGAAGAGAGAGCTTCAACAAGGTCAAGCGATAATTTTTTGCGTGCCAAAAATCATCAACCCGGATTATTCAAAGGACTTCATCCTTTATGCTTATGACATTGATGCAAGTGTTTTTGTTGTCCTAACACAAGAAAATGAACAAGAACTAGAACAACCATTGGATTTCTTCACCAAATCAAGGATTATGAATTGAGATACAATCACACAAAATAGAATGTCTACACCATCATGTGAATGCTCAAGGTGTTCAAAAGTATGCTCACCACAAATCATATCAAGGTTCTAGTTTCTCACTCTAGTGTTAGAGACTTCATCATGGGAGCATAAATCAGTGAGAAAAGAGCAAGGTGGGTGACCAAGATCATGGAGTATGATGTGACTATCAAAGCTAGAAATTTGGTAAGAGGTATCGTACTCTACAAGCATCTTTCTAAGGATGCACAAAATGAAATTGAGACTTCATTTTTCCTAGATGAAGAGATCTCATGCACAAAACCCGAATAAAGTGACACCCCTGGTGTGCGCGACTGATGAAGGACATGATCACATTCCTTTCCAAGGGCACATACCCTCTGGTCTAAACAAAGCAAAGAGAAGACATCTGAGGTTGCAGTCAATTCCTTATGTTTTGTTTGATGGCCTTCTCTTCAAGAAGAATATTGATAGCGTATTGTTAAGGTGTATTGATGGCGTGTGTATTGAAAGTGTTAGAAAAATTTCATGATGGATTATCTCATGGAAACTTCTCTGCCAAGAATACATCAATGAATATCATAATGGTAGGACTGCTTTTTAGCCTACCCTATTCGCAGACGTGAAAATTTGGGTCACGAAATGCAAAGAATGTGCTTTCTTTTCGGTAAGAAGAAATTAACAAGTGTTTCCCTTCCGACCAATCCAAACGGATTAGCCTTTTGTGTAATGGGGTCTTGAATTCATAGGCATGATCAATCCTCCTTTAAATGTTGGCCACAAATGGGTGTTGACAACTATGGATTACTTCACCAAATGGACAAAAGCTTCCACACTCAAGGAATCAACCGAGTCATTCATCTTTGAATTTCTTGAAGGTATTATAATAAGGTTTGGAATTCCTCAAACAATCATTTTAGATAATGCAAAATCCTTCCTTGGTACTAAGGTTTCTAGTTGGGTGCTCAATTTGGGCATCTATCTAAAGATTTCTTCCAACTATTACCCTTGGGGAAATCATCTAGCAAACTCAACAACTAAGAACCTGATCGGGATCATGAAGCGCACAATGAATATCAACCAGAGATAGTGGCATACAAAGATCTCGTGCGCACTCTAGGAAAAAAGAATCATGGTGAAGAAGGAAACAAGAACTTTTCCTTATAATCTTATCTATGGCAAGGAGGCTACACTTCCTTTAATACTTGAGTTGAACTCGTTCGCACTTACCCAAGAGCTGGAATTTGAAGGCATAGACCGAGAGAAATTAGGATGACATAGCTGATTAAAATTGAAGAATCAATCAAATTTTCCATGATTAAGCTAGAACATCATCAACAATCGACAAATAAGTGGTTTGATAAAAAGTCTAGGCCTTAAGATTTCAAATTTGGGGACTTGGTCTTAAAATAGGATGCTTACTGAGAGCTAAGCCAGGTGTCATTCAAAGTTTGATGTGTTTTGGAGTGGCTCGTATAATCGGTTTCTTCAAGGAGACTAACTCTTTTGAGTTATCTCATCTTAATGGAGGTACGCTTTCGATTCTAGTAAATGGGATCTATCTTAAACCCTTCCATTAAGCTTGCTACATCATTTTGTATATATAAGAGTAGTTTCAATTCCTCTAAGTGCGTTGCGCACACATTATTTTTTTGTACATGGATCTTTCTTCCCGCGTGCTTCTTGCATGTAATCTTTTTTTGCTTCCAAGATTTTGTTCGTCATTTTCCAAGCTTGTCACTATTTTTACAGGTTAAAAACAAAGTTTAGAACATATTTCAAAGTAACTTCAAGGGCAGTTCTTCAGGATCCTAGATCAGAGATTATGATTTCATAGTAGACTCCATGCCCAATGGACACTCCACGCTATTGATATATTTCATATAGCGCAGAAGATGGCCCCAAAGTCTCCATAACTGTTATCCAAATAACTCCCCTAGTTATTTAGACAACTTACATTCCATTCTGGATCTAAAGATCTACATTACAGATTACGCACACCTCATTTTCTCCTTTGGCACATTCCCTTGGTTGCAGATTCCTCACACACCCTTACGTGCTCCTTCTTTCCTTCACATTTTCTTTTCCTTTTCCTCTTTGTTCCATTTTCCCCTCGCGCACACTCTCTGCATACTCTCCTTCTTCCCAACATTACATGCACCCTTGCACGCACCACCCTAGACTTGCTCTCTAAATCAACTAATTCCTTGGCTTCCTCACACGCCTTTCTTCCTTGTTTTTGCACATTACCTTGTAATAGTTTCACCTTAACCATACATTCCTCCCTTGGGTATTTTCCCATTTCCTCCTACGTGCATTGCCTTTGCGCACACCTTTCGTATGTTTTCCTTCCGCACCTCATTCTTCTATGCACCCGCCTTTGCACCTTCTTATGTGGTCTTCTATGCCATGTGGCATGTGTCGAGACATTGAGTATGTTACACGCAAACAACCAAAATGTGCCAACAAGGCACCAAATCCATCGAACGAACCACTAGGTGACATATGGTAGAAATGACAAAATAGATGTACAATTGGCCACTCTTCCAGTCAATCAGCGCGCACCACGTGTCTTGTGTGCCCAGTTTGTACTATGGATATTTTTACAGTAATAACTTTTGTTCCAATGCTCAAATCCTTGCGGCCCCAAAATTTTAAAAAATCTACTAACGTGGGCTATATGCTAGACCATTTAAATTCAAATTTCAGCGGGGTGTGGTAGGTGAGAAGCCAGAAAACATCTTTCATGCCATTAATGAGAAGATATGATTTCCCAAACCACTTGATTTTATATGGATCTCACTTCCTTCCTTCTCTTACATGCGAAATAGACATGGGGAAGCACATTAGACATATTTGTAGGCAGATTTGTAGGCATTCAATTCTTGTTGTGTGTGGTTGTGTTTCAAATTTGAATTTTCCCTCATTTTCTTCTTCTTCTCTCATGATTCATCTATAAATGTAAGAGCATTTCTCATTGTAAAGGGTTGGAAATTTTGGATCCTTTAGTGTTTGCTAAGGACTTTGTATCTTTGCATTTTGAGTCGTAGACCTCTAGATCTAGTTCATGCATGTGGATATTAGCCTTCAGATGCCATTGTAACTGAGTATGCATCCTTGGAAGTAATAGAAGCATCATTTTGTGGTTATTCTCTACCTTGGTGTGTTTATATTCTTCTTTCTTGCCTCCCTCTTGCATTGTGTGTTTGTTTTTTCATTTTACGTCCCTGTAGCTCCAGTTTCTAGTTGTGTTTCATGAAATCAAGTGGGTGAATGCATTTTGGTTTGTGCTACACATGCCTAGCCTCCCTTTATGCCTTCTCCTTCATTTTCACTCAAAACAGATAGTGTTCATCCCAATTTTTTTGGTGTTATCGCCTCCCTTTAGTTTAGTTTTCCTTTCTATTATCCTTCTATCCCTGGTTCCTTGGCATTGTTAGCTTAGATTTCCCTTCCAGCATAGGAGTAGTAGTAGTAGTAGAAATAGGTAGAGGAACTAACCTTCTCCAAAGGTCTGTCTCAAGTGCACAAGGTCCCAAGCTTAGAGACAGTTCCATTGTTGACTCGACGACTGCCTCTTTCTAGATCTCGAGACACGGGTGCAAGTTTAACAACCAAAAAATCCCTTATCTCATGCACCTTTAGTACTTAGGCATAAATAATTCCATTCAACATTACCCCACACTAGTTTCATTGCCTCCCCCAACAATGGGTAATCATGCCTTGTCTCTCCAAGAATAAATAATAAGGAAAAAATAATTATTGTACATAAAGAATGAAATAATACATGGATGCTCTATTATTCTGAAGGCATAAGTAACTTAGGGTAATCACTCTTAATCTCTACCTATAATTCATTCCAATCACTAAGTGCCTTCTTTTTCTTCTTAGAGATGTCTGCAAGTACTCCTTCCATCTCATCCAAGATCATATTATCACCCTCATTCTGTAGCACCCTAAGAACATTTGCTACACTATATATCGTCCCATCCATTACATCCATGCACTGAGCGATAAGCTTCCCAATCTCCTTTATCTTTTCCTTGTGAGGGTCTCAGGGTTACAAAGAATGATCATCACACTTCTCTTCCACTAATTTCAACCTCTCACGCTCAAGTGTTTCATTATTATTTGTTGCAAGGACCTCATTTTCCTCGGCCAAAGTCCTTGTCTTAATGATTATCTCTGGGTATACACACATATTTAACGTTGAATCCACCTTCTTCATTTCATCTCTCAGTGTCTGAAGTAGAGACTCATACTCAACTATTCTTCATGTTATCGTAGCCTTTGATTTTTCCCTCTCAGCTACAATATTTTCTTTTTTATGTGCAAATTGTCTCTATGGTCTCTTGTGGCACGCCCAACTACTTTTTGATCAATAATTACACACAATCTTGTAAGAAGTGCAGAGAGGACTGGTATGTCTCGCTCTATTTTTCATCAATTCTAGGATGCACATCTATAATATCCTTTCCCAATTCTGCCACAAAATCTAGAATGCCATGTCTTTTCTCCTTGTCCTTTTTACATGCTTTTGTTAACTGCTCTACATGTTCCTTCAGGCTCTTATTTTCTTCCAAGAGATATCTTTGCATGGCTGATTTGTCTATATTCCTTCTCACTACCTCTATTATTATATTATTTCACACATTACTTGCCCGATCATCTACTAACTTTGTAGTCTTGATCGTCCAATGCATGTTTTGAGCCTTTTTCTTCATCTTTCTCTTAACACACGCATCCTCCTTTACATCAAATTCTGGACTAATCAATATGTGTTTACATACTCCAGGAAAACTACTTTATGGTGCATAAACTGGCCACTTCAGGGTCCATAAGCTCCCATCCATAAAGATCCTTAGGCTTCAAAGTACTTTGAAACCTAGCGCAAATGATCTTTGTGGGATCATCAACATACCCAGATGTGGGATTTTGATACATCTCCCCTTATCTCCCCCTGAGCACCTACCTTTCGAACATGCACCCCAACATCAAGCATTGGTCCTTTACCTGTATGTGCATCAATAGGCTCACCGAATGGCTCGCCCTTATCTTCATCCTTCCCTACAACTGTAGCACCACTCCCTACCTTGTGCTCTTTGAACTCCTCTACATCATGCTTCACTTCTTCACCCCGAGGTTCCTCTACATCTACAATAATAACAAGGGTCTCCTTAATGGTCTGTGCATTGTCATCTGACTTCTCACCCTCACTATCCTTAGTGGGAATATACTTACACCTCTTCTTTTCTGGTTCTACCTTCACTTGAGAGTTTCTAGGCGACCTCCTAGGTGGCTGTGAGGGCCCTACACCTGTGCCTTGTGGCCTTTTCCTTCTTAGCACCCTCCTAAACTATTGTTCCTTAGTGCCCTCACTTATCCCTATCTCCATAGCACCTATTTCCATTCTCACTTCCTCACCTTCCTCTTTTCTCTAAGACGTTTCTTTGCACACTCTACTTTCCCCCACAGTCGGTTGCCTTCTTGTACCATGATCCAGGATGCCACTATCTTCCTTCAATTCTTCCTCCTCTTCTTCTTCATGGGGCAGATTAGACTCTTCATCCTGCAATGTTCCCATAGTATGCTTTCCTTGGGTAGTTCAAGAAGCCTAAACTCATTCTCAATATATTTTCCATTTTCTAATTTAGGCTTAAGGTAGATGTATACCTTAGCCACACCAAACTTCCCAATTTCCAAGCTTATAGAATTAATATTGATATCATCTGAAATCAACTTCTCTATATAAGTAGACTTACCTAGATATACATATGTCTTCTGGAGTGTATGGTAATCACAATCTACTTTATTTATGTTAAAAATCAACTTGCACACATTTGAAAACCTGTGCACCGAGGCCTAAAAATATCACGCGGTGAAGGCATATGGGAGCTTACACCAAGGGCTCCACTTTCCATCCTTCATTCCAAAATTCCCTATGCAAAAATGTTGATATACAACAAATTGGTCCTGCTTCTCCAATACCGAAGGAAGGTCCTTGGGTATTCTCCATTCATACTCAAAAGCAATGCGCAAGCGCTCATACCATAGTTCTAACCTTTGCTTATAGGGTCCACTCATGGATCCATCACATGTATACTTTGAAAATATTTCTACAAGAGACTTCTTCTCTTTAGGGAATTTCCAAATATTGTCCTTTGGCCGTTGGGCACTCCAATTTCTACAAACACTATAGACAATAATATAGCACCAAAACTTATCTTGTCTCCCTAGTGCGCTTCTACAATAATAGTCTCAGTAATAAAGGAAGACAAGTTATATACCACTCCTTCTATCATCTTCTTCGTGATGTGTAACCATCACCTTTTTACCTGTGTCCAATGTTCTTGGTTATTCAATTTGGTGAGGAGGTGCGTTACTTCCTGAATCACAGGGTACTTTTCCAACTTGCAAATATCCATTCCACACCCTCCCTTTGCATAAGCCAATGCAACCCTTGTTTCCTCTACGCCATCATCATTAAAAATATCATTGTAATCTTGGTTCCCAAGATTCTCAATCCTATCAACCTCCCGATCAAGAGCGCAATAAGTTGCATTCATTGCCCAAAAAATAAAATAAGGTATTGTGGACTCAAGCCATCATCCATTGATACAACTTTTCTAGTTTCCCAAAATACAGTATCTCGTAAAGTTGTATAAATCCAACATTTGACAACAACTTCTCTCCCGCATCATCATAAATAGCCATGTCATTCTCTATCCACAAATCTATTTTTACCACCAATAATTTTTCCAATTCATCCTTGTTATCCTTAGTTTGATGATTGTAGTCACTCACTTTGTTGTGTCTAATATGTGACTCCCAATCTAATCCCATTATAACACCTTATGGGTATTGCATTTCTAAAAATTGACTTTCAAGGGTATATTCCACCTCTATTTCCACTTCCTTTTTCTTCATGCCCCTTGTGGTTTCTTTAGGTGCTCATTTTGGTACCATGCGATGATAAAAATATGTTCTTGCACTAGATTCAAGATCTACAACTTAAACTTGCATGCCCTAACTTCAAACTTATGTGCCCTAGCTTTTCCTTAAACCCTTACAGATTTTCTCCCCCGCACACCTTTTCTTCACTCAAACACCTTCTCTGATGGAGCGCCAACCAATTTTGTGTAAAAATATATCTCGGTTCAATCTCTATAATATCTCTCTACGCACTTTTCCATGTAACTCACTCTTTAGCTCACTTTTCAACTTGCATGAAAACTTCTCTTCACAATGCAAGGTAAAAATGATATCGCAACCCCACCTTTTATAAATTTTGCAAATTTCTCCACATTTATTGCTCTCCATCTACCACCGTACTCAACATTAAATGGCATTTTGTTCCTAATTCTGTGTTGTGTTTTTCTATGCCCTAGTCGTAACCTTCTCATGCCCACTACTCCTCGACCACATACCTCCTTTTACGTGCCTTCATGCACTAAAGTATCTATCCACTACACCTCACACCAAGTATTTTCTCATGCTGCTTCCTACCTTACATTACACTATGTGTCCATCCATCTATGCATGGTCTTCATTTATGAGAAATTTTCCTTAATCCACACCTTTACCTCAAACACCAATGTATCAAATAACCAATCACTTATTCTTTCTGATCCACCCCACACTAAAAATATGCACGGTCCTCTATGCATGAATACATTAGATAATACTCAACTACTAGCACGCAAATGCACTTATTACAACAAAGCACTGGAATAAATTGAAAAATCATAGAACGATAAAAGGAAACACATATAAAGGAAATGCATCAAAAGAAATCTAATCTAACTGGTAATATTGCCTTATTACAAACACTAAGAAGACTTATTTATAATAGGGTTGTTATTACCAAATCACAAAGCACCCTCTGTTTGTTTAGCATGTGAGTGTGTTAGGGAAAGTAGTGTGCTTGGGTAACATGGGTACTATCTCCAAGTTGTGGGACTTGATACTTGACATAGACCTCCGTAGAAGGTTGATTCCTCTCCCTAATCTAGTGCAAGTTAACTCTAATGAAGTAAAAATATTGACTATCTATATCTTACAATTTCCAAGGGACCATGAAGAGAGAGAGAACATGAAAATGAAATAAACTAATCTAATAAAGCTGATACACCAAAATAAGGGTATGAGAACAACTCTTCAATATGTGAAAATGGAAGAAAAATACATTAGAAAGGGTGATGACAGATCTTCACAGTCTAACAACGAGCATTCACAACTTCATTTCTATAGAATCATAACTATAATGAACTCTTCATAATGATTAGAGAGACACAATACACATGCAACAAGAATAAAGAGGTAAGAAGAATGCAAATAAACATAAGGAAGATACATCCACAACTTGCATTTATTACTTCATTGATATACATAGATCATTCTATTACAAGAGAAAGGCAAGGATCATTATACAATAATTCATATACAAATTCTTGCAGCACATTGGCTTCACAAAACAAAATGGTAGAGTTTTGCTACAATAATTATCCCCCCTAGAAATGAGAGAACTTCCCAATTTATAGAAAAATGGGGAGAGAGAGAAACAAAAAATCTCATATTTTCATCTTACACCAATTATAAAGTACCCAAAGTGGGTGGAAACCATGATAGAAAATATTCAAAAGTCATCTTTGATTGATATGCAACTTGTAGTGAGAGAAAATTGTTGCCCATGCCCATTAATTGCACTCCCAACCACTTTGAGGGTCCTTGTTTGGAACTGGCTTGTTTCTTACAAAATTCACCATCAATTCTTCATCAATTCTAGAATTTCTTGATTCTTGTACAAATGCCTCAGAAACATGATTCCAACGAGACCATTTTTGTGCAATTCCATTGAGAAATGCTTAAGTTATGAGCTTCTGCATGACTGCAGCTAATTTGGCTCTTCATGTTTGCTTTCACTCCATGGGACTATAAATTAATTCTAGGTAGCTAGAAATGACATTTTAAATATTTTTCTTCTTTTCTAAAGTCCTTGTTTGATTTAAAATGATCGAGGAATTTAAAATGTGGTGGGGCCATTTATTTCCATTACTTGGCATCTATATTAGAAGTAGGGTGGTTAGATGTTTTAATGTTTTTATATTTTTGCTGACTTGGTCAAGTTAGCTCTCACCTCTTGCCGCTGTTAAGTCCTCCTTTTTACACCAAGCTCATTATTTATATTTCTTTATTATTTCTAGCTCGTCATTTTTTTCACCTACCTCTCCTCCATGTATGTCAAGTTATGTGTTTTTTGTGTTGGGATACGTTGCATTCACCTTGACTCACATTTTTTACACTACACCCAATGCGACAATTGCCTTGATCTTCTTGGCTCCATGTTGGCCCAAAATTTTGAACAACCCCACCCAATGCATTGACTCCCCATATCTCCACATTGGAAAACTCTTCAACATAGTGAAGATGGGCCTTCAGGGAACCCATTTCCCTCACGTCTCATGTCATTTGGATCGTTTATCTCCACACCCCTCGACTCAGTCCTTGAGTACCCTTTCAGGCCCGCAACCTTACTCTGTCCCAAGGAAGATCTGCATAATTTTTGGCATCTGGTTGACTCCAACCTGGTCCGTTGGTAGCCTCATCTCCACATTGCTTGTATTTTGGTGATCTTAGACTTTTTTTGCATGTGTGTCCCATGGGGCGGTCGAGCCTCCTAGCTCGACTTCCCGCATGACTCCACGCCACTACCTAGGTCGGCGATCTCGAAACTTCTAAACATAATCGGCCCGAATGAATTTGGGCTCTATGGAACGTGACTTCCTACTTCGATTGCAAAGTGGCTGCAGGAACCTAGCTCGGAACCACCCCTTCGGCCTGCTGAGTTGGCTCAGTGAGCCAACTCTTTTGTTTCCATTTTCCCTAAGTCATGCGCATGATTAATTAAGTTTTATTGAACCAAGCTTGACTCGTATGAGAACAACTCACCCTCAATCCTCCGACCAATGCACCATGTCTTATCCATTGCTAGGACTCGAGCTCATCCAAGTTTCTACCCTACATCCAAAGGTGTACACTTGAGTCACTAGATTTTGATCTCACCTCGCTTGATATAAGAGCAGTTTTCTTTGTTATTATTATGCTTACTTGAGTCATAGATCTCGACTTTATTCTTCGCTATAATAGCTTATTCATCTTGATGCGGTACTATTCATTCATTATATCTCGACTCGACCCTTCATGGCTCAGCCTTTACTTACTTGCCTCGGGCTCGATCCGTTCTGCCGATACCAAACCACATTAACCCGGCCACTTCAAAATAACTTCCCTCATTAAAGCATTCAAGAAGCTCAATTCACAACTTGGTTCTCTCTCTACTTTAGCTCGATCAACTATGCAGGGCTTATCTCTTTCCTCCATGATATCGGATCAACTCGGCTATCTTGATGGGAGCTCAACATTACTATGACCTCACTTGGGTGGCTTAATCAACATAAGAACATCTCACTATTAGCTTGATGAGCTCGTTTAGAACCCAAAGGTAGATTTCTCAACCCTTCTCAACTCCTTTCAAACTTTATTGAATTTCCTAGTGTCTCGAGACAAGTAAATTAATATCGGAGAGTATTCTAAAACAATGTCCTTGATTTTGCCATCTTACCCACAAACCTTTGTCCCCGTGCACATAAAACTTAAACCTGTGAAGACTAAGAAGAGGAAAAAAATTTCCCGTGAGTTGAACCTTCTCAAAGACTAGATGATGTCCTGTAATAAGCTTCGGATTGGCTATGAGAGTTCATCAGTGCAAGCCTACTATGTTGTCCAATTTCACCCAGGGTAAAATTAGATAACAATGTTGGTGACTCGTGGGGCCATCTGCCTGCTAGATGAAGTATGACCAATTGTTTGTAGTTCATCAATTAGGCACGGAGTCCTCTAAAGTACTTGGAACTCATCTAAGACTAAAATTTACACCTGGAACCTACTGAAATGCTACTACTTGCTTGAATCTTAGACTCCCCTGTCATTGCTTGTATTTTTCAACTCCAATAAGAAAATTTTGAAATTTATTTTGTGAGACTGGAAAATTGTCTTCAAACTTGAATTTCACCCATTTCCTTTTGCAAATTGTGATCCTTGAGGTTGAAGGATGACACCTATAACCACTACCCCAACATCTGATTTTTTCCAAGTATGAATAGACGAAACTGAATTTCTTGGCAAGGTGAAGCGTACTACGTAATCGGTGAAACACCGCTAGCTTGGACATCATGGAACTCTATTAAGTTCTGATTTTTCTTTCTTATTCTGAATGTTTCATTTCCAACATACTTTACATGGGGTGTTCTGGGTAGAGTTTCTCACATGCAAGGTGGGCTTCTACATCTCACAACACTTCCATCCATAACTACAAGTTTCCTTATCATCCGATTAAGTAGAGGACATGAGAAACCTAGCTTTTGATCTAAAGGAGCGAAAAATGGGAACGTTTAAAATCTGCTCCTTAATATGATTTTAGTTGCTCTGCATTTGAATCTTCTTAAAGATGACAACTATTGTTTGTAGCTTTGAGTCTTTTTGCTACAAATTCTCTTTCCATAATCATGATGAATTATGTAAGAACACACACTCAAAGCAATAAAATGTGTGCCCAAGACACTTAGGAAATTAAAACCTATTCTAACAACAATAAAATGTGCACAAGCACTTGGAGGAATGAAAAATCCTAAACTAATATGTACAAGGGTGAGAAATATTCCTTCTAGTAGCAATGTTTGAGGTAGATTCCATTGACTAGAATATGTAGTTCTTCACCATCCAACTTATCCAGTCAGAAGGCATTGCTACTTTTACACTCCGTGATCATGTAGGGACCACTCCATATTGCATCAAACTTGGAATGTTTTCCCAATCACATCCCAAATATCCCTCTTAGAATGTCTAATCCTTAGCCTTCTTGTCAAATCTCCTCTTGATCAGTGCTTAATCTTTCTCCATGGTTTGCATTACATGCTCCCTTGTTTCTTCCAATTCTATTAGTTCTGCATATCTAATTTCCATGGGTTCAAACTCAGCTAGTTCCAACTTCTTCATGAGCTCCAATGTCGAAACTCAAGTGATATAGGAAACACTTCTTCTTTTCCATATACTAGCTTGTATGGAGAACTACTTGTAGACCTCTTGGGTGTGATTCTATCAGCCCATAAAGCTGATTTGAGCTTCATGTGCCAGTTCTTTTATTTTCATCAAGAGTTCTTATTATGATTCTCAACAAGTTTTTGTTCGTGGACTCTAATTGGTTGTTTCCATGTGGGTAATAATTTGATGAAGTGCTGAGATATATTCCATTTATAACCTCCCACTTTGTAATCTTTGTGCCAAGAAAATCCAATGCATTATCTGATATGATAGTGACAGGGATACCAAACCTTGTACTATCCCCTCATAGAAGTCCAAGATGCTAGATTCATTTGCTTC
Organism: Taxus wallichiana var. yunnanensis; assembly: GCA_018340775.1. Classification (NCBI taxonomy): domain Eukaryota; kingdom Viridiplantae; phylum Streptophyta; class Pinopsida; order Cupressales; family Taxaceae; genus Taxus; species Taxus wallichiana. Next base: position 857,056,759 of record CM031234.1, read on the forward strand.
CTTGAGCTCCACTGCTTCAGCCCACTTAGGTGAAATAAGTTGTTGCTATTAGAATCCACTTGTGGCCTTGGCTTGATTTTGGATTGATAACTCTAATGAAGTCCAATCCACATTACATGAATGGTTGATCAACTGAAATGGGATAAGGGAAGTGTTGTTATCTTTTCCTTCCCTGCGTAGAATGCACACTTTTTACACTTCTTGATCTAAGAATATCAGTAACTAAAGAGTGTAGGCCAATATTAACCAACTTTTATGATCTTGAGAGTTGTTACTCATAGGAAAAAGTGTCCTCTAACTTCTCCATCATGGAAATCATGCCTTTCCTTAATTTGATTCATTTGGACACACCTTAAGAGAACTCCATTTACATCCTTCTTAAATAAGATACCATCAATAAGTACATATGGAATGGACTGTAATCTGAAGTATCTTCTCTTTTCTTTGCTCAATTCCGGGAGGGCATAGACATGTTTGAAGATAATGCACCATGTCTTGAGTCTAACATGGAATGGGTGCATCATCAGTTGGCTATTCTTGATCATTTTGTAGCACCAAAACAACTTTTTCTTCACTTTTTGGCTTAGTGTACTATTTGGAAGCTAGCTGCTCACATACACCCTTCCCACAGACCAACTTTGTCACCTTGATTTCAATGTCATACTCCATCACCCGAGTGATCCAACCTACTCTTTTCTCATTCAAATACTTGTTTAGAAGAAATTCCTTGACCCCAACATGAGACACTAACAATTGAATCTTATTGTTTGAGACCAAGTGTCTAAACTTTTTCAAGATTCTAATGATAGCAAGAAAATGCTTTTCAATGAAAGAACACTATGGTCTACTCCAAGCCCTGGCTTAAGAACACTATGGTCTACTCCAAGCCCTCTTTATTTAGTTGTACCAAGATGGATGAGATTGTATATGAACCTCAAAAGGCATAGAGAATGAAATCTTTGGAAAATTATGGATTAATAAGGGTTAGAGCTAGAGATATTGCATGTTTGATGATCTCAAAACTCTCTTTTCCCTCCATTTTCCACTTAAATGTCAGGTTCTTATTCAACATCATGGTTAATGCTATCACCAAGGTGGAAAAATTAGGCACAAATCTACGAAAAATTTTATTCTCCCTAGAAAACTCTAAAGATATTTCTTGTGACTCAGGAATGGTAGAGTTCGGATGGCTTTAACCCTCTCAGGATCAATTTTCAATCCTTCCTTTGAAACAATGTAACCCAAGATCTTTCCTTCATGTGCCAAGAAGATACACTTTTTTATATTCAACGACACTCTGAATCTTCTACACCTTTGAAACACTTGCCTCGAGGTGAAAGACGTGGTCTATTGTGTTGGTTAGAAAACACAAAGGTGATATTATCTAGATAGATCAACACTATTTTGTTGATCAATCCCTTGAATTCCATATCCATAGCTCACTGAAATAATCGCTCGACATTTGACAATCTAAAAGGCATTTTCTTATAAGCGTGTGTGCCCCATTTTGTAGTGAAGGTTGTCTTGAACTGATCCCCTTCTTTTACCATGATTTGATTATAGCCTAAGTAGCCATCTAGCAATGAAAACCTTTTAGAACTAGCTACTACTTGCAAGATTTTTCCATGAAAGGAAGTGGATAACGTTCTTTGAATGATGCTCTATTCAAATCATGAAAGTCTACACACAATCTGATTTCTCCATTTCTCTTTCTCACTGGAACTAACTTTTCTACCCAACTCAAATGCTTAATAGGAAAGATGATACTAGCCTCTATTATCTTATTTAGTTCTTTTCTCATGATAGGTTCAATATGAGGATTCACCGATCTTTGCTTCTACCTTATGGGCTTGGATTCGGATCCAATTGAATAGTATGTTGTGATAATTTGGATTGAAACCTCTTAATTATTTACAACTCTATGGAAAGATATATAAAAGCTCTTGAAATAGTTGGATAAAATTAGATTTCTCTTACTAATTACTTACCTTGCCAATTTGTAACATCTTACCTTCTCCAACTGAAATAGGCTTTGATTCTTCACCCTTGACTTGAATGTTTGGCTTTTCTTTCCGGAATTGATCATTAGGGTTGAATATTGATTCCAATGTCACCAAACTCTTAGGTAATTTGTTTGGTCCTAGCTACACCACTTGATCACCATACTGTTGCTCCAGTTTATCTTGGTTTTTAGCAAAGAACTTTGCTTCTTCTCGTGAAAATTGATGCTTTGTTGATCATTTTCGAAGACTTTCCACCTAGTGTTGTTTTCTGCGACAACTGGTCTTACCACAACTTTTATATGAGGCTTAGTTTTCTCATTTTTTATCCTTTTCACAACATCAAATGCTGCCCCAATTGCTGCAAGTCTATCTGATGCCTCGTTCTTCTTCTTGGGATAGAAATGATGTTAAAAGCTTCAAAATCTTTAATAAGATCCCATACCTAATTCTTGTAATTATTTGGTAGATCATTCTTAGCATAATTTTTCCCTTTAATTTGATTCATAATTAGCTCATTATTTTCAAAGACTTGTTAGTTCTTAATTCCTCTCTTCCTTTCCCAATACAACATATGGATCAAATCTTCATACTCATTTGTGTTGTTTGAACAGAAAACTAGAAATGGAAAGTTGAGTAGTATTTTATACCTTGAGGTGAAACCAACATAGCCCCTCCTCCAACACCTTTCCTACTCCTTGAGCCATCAAAGAATATCTGCCATACCTCATTATCATCTTTGTGATCTAGCTTGGTGATGCTAGGGAGAGGTGGATTCTCTTCATGCAAGCAATAAATGCCTAACTCAGCTTCTTCCATTTCCTTGTAAGGATCAAAATCATGCCTCTTATTTTCCCATTCATCAATTGTTAAGTCTGGAATGTCTCCAACCTTAGTATTCTCTTTATAAATGCTTGGACAATCTTCTTGATCGAAAGATGAGAAATTTGCATTGATTGGGCTTGGTATATGGGTTCAATACAAAAGTTTTTAATTGGTTCAGATCTAATTATAATCTTAGCTCCATACCTCATTCTAAATATCATATGTGACCAATCAATAGACAAATAGCCTCCAATTTTAGTTGTGAAGTCTCTTAACAAACATAATGTAAAGAGTGGTGGAAAGTCAATAACTGATACATCTTGCAATACTATGACATTGGGACATGCATGCAATGTGAGGCTCAATCCTTTGATTACCCAAACTTTTGTCATTGTTATTCCATCTAATTGCACTACATCCCTAGAAACAAGTTCATACTCTATGCTCAACTGATCATTTTTTTGGCATGATAACTACTTGATCCCAAATTAATCATGTAATTATGTATAAGATTATTTCCAATGATCAAAGATATATAGAACGGGGGAGGATTCGTGTTTTTACCTTGTTGACCTCCTTGATTGCCTTCTTGTGGAGTTTTATTAGTGATCATTTTATCTTGATCTTTGGATGGTTGATTTGATGCGGACCAATTTTCCATGGCAGCTTGCAACATATCTCTTTGGCCTAGGATAGCTAATGACTCCCACATTGAAATGTTCACATTTTTTCTTCATTTTTTCTATGATATTGAATGAGGATGAGATATCCTTCTATTGTCCCTTGCTTTGCACAAATTTCTCTTGCACATGAGTTGTTACAACTGGTATATGAGTTGGTCTAGAAGGTGGTTTGGACTAACTTTACACATTTGGAACTGGACTTTGATTGATAACACCTTGTAGAGTGATAGAGGGATGAGAAGTATTTTTGTTAGATGATTTCCCTTCCTCCAAATTTGTTTTTTAGACCGTGTGTTGGCTACCACACCTTGAGAAGGGGCATGATTTATTCCACATAAATCTTCAACTTGCCAATTCACAAGTGTGGTGTCACTTGTAGTAGCTTCTTGTTGTTGATTATCTTATTAATTTTTCTCATGTTCCACACCAACCATTGTCACCATCAATGCTTGATTTAGAGAACCATTAAAGCATGTTGACTAGTTATGAGGCTGATTGCATGGGAAGAACCATTAATATTCCTGAGCCATGTTGTTTTGAACTGGTACCAACGCTCTAGATGTAGATGCAACATTAGGATTAAAAGGCTGAAATGGCCTATTAGCAAGAGGTTTTACTTGGTTCTAATTTGCAGCTTGAGCAGGTGGCCTATTAGGATGATACAAAGGTCTATTGGGTTGGGCTTGAGGCTGGTATGATCTAAAATTTTGAGCTTGTTGCCTCTTAATTGTCACCCTAAGTTTTACTCATGGCTTGGAGCTCATTTGAGGTTCTAGAAGAAGACCTAGAAGATTCGTTAGAACTTTGATTTTTTGGGCAGCGATGAGAGCTAAGGTAGGTGCTTGACTAGTGCTTAGATTTCCCAATTCTAGATAAAGAGGCATAGGTGGCCTAGGTGCAAGTTTACCAGATTGAATCCAAAAAAATCAGCTCGAATATAATGTTATAGGTTTTGGTAAAGTTGTATGTCCCATAGATTATATCATCATGGCAATATCATAATTTAAAGCTTTTAAGAAGTATAGAAAAGCACCTTCAGCTATTGGTCTCACGACAAGTGGAATCCTATCCCATGTCCTTTGAAATCTGAAGTTGAAGTCAACCATCTACTCATTTGGTGCTCTCTTAATTGTGGTCAATTGCTCCAACAGAGATAAGTTGTCTTCCTTCTCCCCAAATTGACCACAAAGAGTTGTGCACAACTGATCCCAATTTTGAATCGATCCTTTTCCTAGGCTCCTGAACCATTGTAGATATTTTCCTTTAAAAGAGGAAGAGAATAATTTGATATCCACATCCATTTCATTAACCTCAACTATAAAACAGAAATTTGCAATGTTTTGAATGTGATCAATCGAGTTGTATGGCTCTCCCCGGTGAAATGTGGAATATTCTTCAATGATGCAACTGGGATTAGATTTTGAGCATTGAGAGTAAATGGGCTATTTCAATGAAATTCACAAATGGATTTGATGGTAGTTGATGATTCATTCTTATTGGTCTAAGAACTCTAGTTGATTAAATAAAATGCCTACCTTTGGAGATGTTGATAGTGTTCTATTTGGTGGAGATGGATACCTTTGAGTTCTTCTTCCCCTTCTTCCTCTACCTAGAGATAGATTTAAGTATTCAACAATACCTTCTTCCCTAGTTTTTGACCTTTTTGAATCCTTCTCATAAATTTGACAAGCTTGAGATGATAAAACAAGTGACTTTTTCCCTTTGGAGTCGTCAGATGTGTTGTTTCAAAGCCTCTTACAGGCTGTAATTTACAACAAAACATGCTAATCTTCTTACAATAAAAATGAAGACTTCTTGTGGTCCCATCAAGCGTGCCATAACTATTATCACCAAATCACAACACCCTTTGTTTTCTTAGCATGTGAGTGTGTTAAGGAAAGCAAGTGTGACTGGGTAACATGGGTACTATCTCCAAGTTTTGGGACTTGCTACTTGAGATAGACCTCCAGAGAAGGTTGGTTCCTCTTCCTAATCTAGTGCAAGCTAACTCTAATGAAGGAAAACTACTAATTATCTCTATCCTACAATTTCCAAGGGACCAGGGAGAGAAAGAACATGAAAATGAAAGAAACTACTCTAATAGAGGTGATGCACCAAAAGAAGGGTGTGAGAACAACTCTCCAATGTGTGAAAATGGGAGAAAAATGTAGATTAGAAAGGGTGATGATAGTTCTCCACAATCTAACAAAAACATTCACAACTTCATTTCCATAGAAGAACAACTATAATGAACTCTACACAATGAGTAGAGAGACACAATACACCTGCAACAAGAATAAAGAGGCAAGAAGAATGCAAATAAACACAAGGAAGATACATCCACAACTTGCATCTATTGCTTCATTGATATACATAAATCATTCCATTATAAGAGAAAGGCTAGGATCATCATGTAATAAGTCCTCTATAAAGGCTTATAGTACATTGGCTTCAAAAAACAAAATGGAAGAATTTTGCTACCAGAATTATCCCCCTAGTAAATGAGAGAACTTCCCAATTTATAGAAAAATGGGGAGAGAGAGAGAGAGAGAGAGAGAAGAGAAACTCGGATTTACCTCTTGTACTAATTATAAAGTAGCCAAAATGGGTGGAAATCATGATATAAAATATTCAAAAGTCATCTCTGATTGATATATAACTTATAGTGAGAGAAAATTGCTTCTCATGCCTATTAATTACACTCCCAACCACTTTGAGGGTCCTTGTTTGGAATTGGGCTTTTTTCTTAAAAAAATCACCATTAATTCCAAAATTTATTCATCCTTGTGTGAAGGTCTCGGAACCACAACTCCAACGAGACAAATTTTGTGCAATTCCATTAAGAAATGCTTAAGTTATGAGCTTCCTGAGTGTGATCGTAGCTAATTTGGCTCTCTAGGTTTTATTTCACTCCACGGGACTATGAATTAATTATGGGTAGCTGGAAATGACATTTTAAATATTTTCCTTCTTTTCTAAATTACTTGTTTGATTTCAAATGATCGGGGCATTTAAAATTTGGTGGGGCCATTTATTTCCATTACTTGGCATCTATATTAGAAGTAGGGTGGTTAGATGTTTTAATGTTTTTATATTTTTTGCCAACTCGGTCGAGCTCACTCTCAACTCTTGCCATCATCAAGTCCTCCTTTTATATGCTAAGCTCACTATTTATTTTGCTTTATTATTTCCATCTCATAATTTTCCTCACCAACCTCTCCTCTATGCAGCCAAGCTATGTTTTTTTTTAAGCGTTGGCATGCATTGCATTCACATTGACTCACCTTTTTTGGTGCACTAGACCTAACACAACATCCACCTTAATCCTTCGGGCTCCACATTGGCTCAACATTTTGAACAACCCCACATAATTCATTGACTCCCCATATTTCCATGTTGACAAACTCTTCAACGTGGTGAATACAGCCTTCGAGGAACCCATGTCCCTCACGTCTTGTGTCATTCGGACCGCCTATCATCTCCGCATCACCCGTGACTTGGTCCCCAAGTACCCTTTTGGGCCTACAACCTTACTCTATCCCACGATGGATCTGCATGATTTTTGGTGTCCAATTGAATCCCAATTGGTTCATTGACTAAAATCATCTCTGCATTGTTTGTATTTCAGTGATCTTGGAATTTTATTACACGTGTGTCCCATGGGCCGCTCGGGCCTCCTAGCTCCGACTTCCCTGCATGACTCCATGCCGCTACCTAGGTGGGCAATCTCAAACCTTCCACGCAAAATTAGATCAAATAAATTTGGTCTCTCTAGGATGTGACTTCCCTCCTCGGCCAAAAAGTGGCCATGAGGACCCCACTCGAAACCACCCTTCGGCCCGCTTGCCAAGTTGGCTCGGCGAGCCAACTCTTTCACTTCCATTTTCCCCAAGTCCCACGCATGATAAAATAAGTTTTCTCAAACTGAGCTTAACCTATATGAGAACGAATCTCCCTCAATCCTTTGGCATGTGCACCATGTCTTAGCCATTCTTATGACTTGAGCTCATCCAAGTTGCCACTCTACTTCCAGTGTAGGCTCGAGTCACCATATTTTTAGCTAACCTCGCTTGATAAAGGAGTAGTTCACTTTGCCATTGCTATGCTTACCTAAGTCATAGATCCAATCTGCTTCTTCACTAGAATATCTCGGTCATCTTGATGGGGTGTTGGTCATTCATTATAGCTCGACTCGAACCTTCATGGCTTAGCCTTTACTTTCTTTCCTCAAGCTTTGATCCATTTCGATACCAAACCACGTCAACCCAACCACTTCAAAATACCGCAAAGCGAAGTTAAATCATTTAAGGAGCTCAATGCACAACTTGGTTCTCTCTACTTTGGCGCGATCAACTATGCATGGCTTAGCTCTTTCCTCTGTGATATCGATTAACTCGGTCATCTTGATGGGATCTCAACATTACTATGACCTCACTTGGGTGGCTCGATCATCATAAGAATAGCTTAGCTATGAGTTCGATGAGCTCGCTTAGAACCCAAAGGTAGATTTCTCAACCCTTCTCAACTCCTTATAAATTTTATTGAATTTCCCAGTGTCTTGAGACTTTAAATTAATGTCGGGAGTGTTCTAGAAAAATTTCCTTGATTTCTCCATCTTACCCATAAACGGGCACCGTGCACATAAAACTTAAACCCGTGAAGACCAAGAAGAGGAAAAATTCCTCCCGTGAGCTGAACCTTCTCAAAGACTTTATGATGTCCCATAAACACTAAAAATCTTCCCTGTAAGCTTTATATTGGCTATGAGAGTTTCTCATTGCAAGCCTTCTTTGTTTTCCAATTTCACTCGGGAAAAATTAGATAACAAGGGTTTTAACATACTTCCGTTGAAATAATTGGGAAGTCATGTTCCGTCTAGTGCCTATAATTGACAAGTGCTGAATCAAGTATATATTTCACCCCATATGGTACCTACAAATGCATTTAGAGTTTCCCAAGGTGGTGTAAAAACATGGAGTCATAAAGAAGAACAATTTGTCTAACTTTAAATTGCTTATTCTTAATATGCCTATCATGTCATGCCTTTTTCCTGGCCTTTTCTATCTTCTCAGGCGTCAAGCATGTGATGGTGCACATCTCATCCAACTGCATCAATTTATCTATATGCTCTTCAAGTGCTTGCTCATCATCTATTCCACCTCAGTAAGTGCAATACACCTTTGGGAGGGTAATATGAATTCCACTGGTAAAATAGCCTTTGTGCCAAACACCAGTTGAAAGGGTGTGGCTTTATTCAATCATTTATAAGTTGTCTTGTATGCCAAAAGTACAACAGAGACTTTATCATCCCAATCCTTTCTTCCAACATTACAAATCTTTTTCAATGTATGTCCCAAAGATTATCTTGTTGAAAGCCTCATTAGTCCCATTGGTCTCGTAGGTTATAAGGAGTTATTTTATGGTGTGCCACAATAAACTCTACCAATAATATCTTGATAGTCTCATTAAGGAAATAAGTACCTTATCACTTATCAAACTCAATGGAAATCAGTACATGTTGATAATGTTTTCCCATAAGAACCTCTTCATTATAGCTTCATGCAACCTTTGTAGGCACCGCTTTCTTCCCACCTTATCGATAATATGTGCATATAATAAGATAGTGCAACCCAGTCTTGTATGCCGGTGGAAAAATAGGTCCCAAAATTCAATTTCTCATTTCTCAAAAGGTTTTGCACTCACAATAGGCCTCAAGGGAATCTCATCTCTATGTGCATGTTTCTCAAGGCACTAACAATGATCACATGCCCTAGTATACTCTTTACAATCCTTGTATATTATTTCCCACCAAAGGACAATAAGTAAAATCTTGTGCGCGGTAGCATTACCTACATAATGTCCACCAAAAATTCCACCATGATCTTCCTCCATAATAGCTTTGTGCTCATGCTCAAGTACACACCGGCGTAAAACCTCATCCCGACCTAGCTTGTATAAATCCCCACTGATCAACATATAGGGCATGACGCGTATGGCAAGTTGTTTCTTCTCTAAGCTCTTCATTCCCTCAGGCACCACACCGGTATGTAAAAAGACAAAGAAATATCTTCTAAGTTAGAGGGCAAGCAAATCAATATAAATAGTTGTGCATCGACATTATATCCTTAATTCTTTGCATATCCTCACCGATTTAATACATGATAAATGATCCGGTCTGAATTACTCTTTCCTAGTTTCACAACCATTATAAAGTCAAATTCCTGAAACAAGAGAATCCATTAGCATATGTGCCCCTGTAAAATAAGCTTATTAATTAGGTACTTAAGTGTCATATGATCTTTATAAAATATAAATGGAGTTCCCTGCAAATGCTACCTAAACTTGTGCAACACGTAAATCATTGACAATGTTTCACACTCTGTAGTCATATAATTCTACTCCACTGGGGTCAACTTCCTCCTTACAAAACAACTAGGATGATCAACAATCCTATCACCAAGTTGTGCTAACATAATACCAATGGCCATGCCAAAGGTATCAACTTATACATGAAATGGTTTATCCCAAGAAGGAAAACGCAAAATGGGCACAAAAGTAATTCTTTCCTTTAATGTCTCAAATGCTATATGTTGTGCCTCATCCCAATGAAACCTTCCCTTATTTCTCAAAAATTGTTCCAAGGGCATGAAAATCTTAGCATACACTTTGATGAAATTTCAGTAATAACTTGTATGACCCAAGAACCCGCACACCTCACTTTGATTGGTAGGCTCCTTTAAGCCCAAAATAATTTCAACCTTAATAGGATCTACCAACAGACCTTCCTTGCATATAATATGTCCCAATAGAGTTCCAAAGGGTGTCACAAAGATACACTTCTTAAAATTCAAAAATATGCTTAGTTTCTTACATCAATCAAATATGAGTCTCAAGTTGTCACAGTGATCTTTTACCATCCCATATACAGTCTAATTATCCAAGTAAACCTGTAAAAAAAATTATATAAAGTCTTCACATACTTGTACAAAAATGAGTGAAAATATTGCAAGTGCATTCTTCAATCCAAAAGGAAAAACTGCATATGAAAAAATTCCCCACTCAGTGGTGAATGTTGTCTTTTATTGGTCTTCTTTATCGATCCACACCTGATGATAACAAGAAAATCCATCAATGAAAGAGTAAATCTCATTCCCTGCATCGCCTTCCAAGATCTCCTCTATAAAAGGTGTGGGAAAAGGATCTATAACACAAGCAGCATTTAACTCTCTATAGTTCACATAGATCCTTATCCTACCATATTTCTTTATGCTTATCACCATGGGGCTAACCCACTCGATTCCTCAATGGACTCAATGATTCCATATTTCAACATCTTATCAATTTCTTCCTTAACTTTGACACACAGATTAGGATTCATCTTGTAAGGCCTTTTCCTAACCAGACCTTCCTTTAACTTGATCCTCATCTCACTCAAAGAGGTATGCACTCCCTTCAATTCATGATATCATCTTTGAAATAAGTCTTAGAAGTTGCATAACATCTTAATTATCTTTGACACCTCTTGTTCATATGAATAACCACCAATAATGGCCTCTTTAGGATTTGTATCTATTTGAATGTTAACCTTCTTCATTTTCATAGGCTCATGGAAAGTGCGTGCCTTCTCATCATCATTATCCAATACCCCACGTGCACTTACAATCTGTTAAACATACAAATTTTCTACTTCTTCATCATCAATCATGTATACTAGCTTACCCTTTTCTTTTTATAGGCAGGAGCACATAAGTTATTCCTCATCTATCTCTTCTTCTTCAAAGTGCACCTCCAAGTCTAACTCTCAAAACATATATAATTGGAGTTCCTTAGCTTTTGCACTATCCCCCATCATAAGGTACTTTATAATCTGTAATTCTTCATTCACCAGAGGTTTAGTAGAAAAGTAATTAAAGGTTTGAATCATACCCGAGGTCTTATCCTACCAATTAAGCTGTTCTTTTTGTTAACTCGCATGCCCATACCATGTATGCGCACAACCACTTAGAGTGGTGTAGAACTTTTGTACCCAGTTGATGGCGGTAAAGCCTCCTACCCCTTCGTTCGAGTCTCTCGTGCTTCGAACATGATGTGTGAAGTAGAATCCCTCCCATGGTATTCACATATCTCATTAAGGTAAATTGTTCCTCAAAAAACCTAGTAGAGAAGGTGATTCTCACTTCTCTCCATAACAAAAGGTTATCTCTGTGTGTATTCCACCAAAGACACGCTTTTCCTGCATAGGGTATAAACTAACATGTTTCTTATTTCTACTTGATATTTCCACTGAGCTTCCATGGCATGAAGAAATACATTGGGGTTTCTACACTGGTACTGGTTATGACCCCAAATGCCTAACCATGCGTGACCTAATTATGTGAGTATCTCGTATTCTTGATCTCCCTCCCGACCATTTCATATGTTCCATGCACCCAGTTATCATAGGCAACACTAGTTGAATCACTCATGACTGAGCTTCATCCCACTAAATAACACCTTCCTTAGATGGCTCGACCACTTCAAGATCCCTAACGTACGTGCTTATATCCTGTTCAGATCCTCTTCACTCAAAGGTTATACATACGGTGAAGCCTTCCCATCTATCAAAGGAATAATTGTTGAGTTGTGGAGCTCAATTGCTTAATTTTAGCATTCAATTGGAACTTGCTAGAAATACGATGAACCGACATTGGTTAAGGTCAGACCGGTATCGGTCATGGCGGTGATCGCATCGGTCGGGTATGACCAGGTATCGGTCAAGAAAGGAAGGAACCGACAGGTGGTTAGGAAGAACGCATCGGTCGAAGAAAGTAAGGAACCGTAGTGGTTAGGCAGAACCGGCATCGGTTACCTATGCAACGAAGTTTTAATTAACTCTCGAGGAATTATATCTATTTTTAGCATTAAAATAGATTTATTAATTGTAATTGCATGGCTAAGTGCCCTAAGTCTATAAACGACTATATAAGCATAAAAGCTAGGGTTTAGAAGTAAGTGTATGGATCATAATTACAAGATAATTATGTGAGAGAGAATTCTTGGTGAAGAAGAAAAAGCTTGATGGAAAGAAAGTACTGAACATCTGAGAGGTGTGGAAGATTGTAAATCTTCATTGTATATCTTGTCAAAGCTTTGGATAATAGATTGGCTTGTTTCTTGGTGGATGTAGCCCACACTGGGTGAACCACGTTAAATCTAGTGTTGATTTATATCTCTTGTTTTATATATTTCTTCTGTAGAATATCTGATTTTATTTGTATGTATGCTTAGATCTAATATATTGTCTGTACAACTGGTGTGCTAACCCCAAAAAATGGTATCAAAGATTTGTTTGAGGGTTTTGTGTGTTGACAAATTTACTCACAGAGGATTTTCTGATTGAGTGGGAGCTACAACAATGGCAGAAGAAAATAAATACAAGGTAGAGAAGTTTGACTTCCGAAATGATCAATTATGGAAGATGCAGATTCAGGATTATCTGTATCAAAGAGATTTATACTTACCATTGGATGAGAAGTCTAGACCTACGAAGATAACTGATGAAGAATGGAAGATTCTTGATAGAAAGGCTTTGGGATCTATAAGATTGAGCCTGGTAGCATCTGTGGCTTCCAATATTACAGAAGTAGCTTCTACGGTAGACTTAATGAAATCTCTTGCTAATTTATATGAAAAACCTAGTGCTTCAAATAAATTTTATTTGATGAAGAAACTATTTAGTTCTAAGATGCATAAGAGTGAATCTGCCTCTAGTCATTTGAATGATTTTGATCTATTGTAAATCAGTTAAAATCGGTTGCAATACCGTTTGATGATGAAGTAAAAGCACTTTTATTCTTATGTTCTTTTCCTGATAGTTGGGACAACTTGGTAATGGTTGTTAGTAATATAACATCTGCTAATAATATTTTAAATTTTGATGATGTGGTTAGTATAATCTTAAATGAAGAAATTCGTAGGAAGAGTACAGAGGAAACATCATCTAGAAATGCTTTGAATGTAGAAAGAAAGGGAAGGCAGAAGGAGAGATCCAAGAGTAAGAGTAATGGGAAATCAAAGTCAAGGGATAGCAGATCTAAATCTAGAAGTAAGGGAATTACTTGTTGGAAATGTGGAAAGAAAGGACATGCAAAGAAATATTGTTGGTCAAAGGATAAAGAGAACCAACAACCAGATAAAGGTAAAGAAGTAAATCTTGTTGCATCAGAGGTAATGCAAGATGCTCTTATTCTTTCTTTAGATAGTAGAATTGAATCATGGGTTTTAGATTCAGGAGCTTCTTTCCATGCAACCCCTAATAAGAGTTATTTTAGAAACTAATGTCCAGGGAAATTTTGGGCATGTTTATTTGGGTGATGATGAACCTTGCAAAGATTCTGGTAAAGGGTAAGTTCATCTAAAATTACACATTGGAAATACATGGGTATTGAAAGATGTGAGGCATGTGTTAAGCCTTAGGAGGAATATTATTTCTGTAGGGCAACTAGGTGAATCTAGTTGCATGGTTACTTTTACAAGAGACTCTTGGAAAGTTACCAAGGGTTCTTTTGTTTTGGCAAGAGGTAAGAAGGTAGGAAAGTTATATTTATGTACTTGTATTACTTATTCCTTTTTTGCATTATCTACTTCAGATTCAGAGGCATGCATGTGGTATAATCGGTTGGGTCATATGAGTCAAAAAGGAATGTAAATCTTAAAGGCTAAGGGTAAGTTATCATATTTGAAAGATTTAGATCTTGATTTCTGTGAGCATTGTATCTTTGGAAAGCAAAAGAGAGTGATATTTCTTAAAGTTGGGGCAACTAAGAAGGAGCAAAAATTAGAGCTTGTACACTCAGATGTGTGGGGACCAGCTCAGTAGCTTCTCATGGAGGATCCCAATATTATGTTACTTTCATTGATGATGCTACAAGAAAGGTATGGGTTTATTGTATTAAACGTAAATCTGATGTTTTTGAGACTTTTAAAAGATGGAAAGCCCTTGTTGAGAATGAATCAAATTCTAAGTTAAAGTGCCTTAGATCTGACAATGGTGGTGAATATTGTAGTAAGGCTTTTAATGATTATTGTTCAGTGAATGGGATACATAGAGAAAGAATAGTTCCAAGAACACCACAAGAGAATGGTGTTGCAAAAATAATGAACAGGATAATCATGGAACATGCTAGAAGTATGAGGATACATTCTGGATTGCCCTTGCAGTTTTGGGTAAAAGCAGTTGATACAATGGTTTATTTGATTAACCGTGGCCCTTCAAGTTCACTAGATGGAGGAATACCAAAGGAAGCATGGATCGGAAAAGAGGTAGATCTTTCTTTTCTTAAATTTTTTGGTTCAAAAGCTTTTGTGTATGTTGATAAGGAAAATAGAAAAAGTTAGATGCAAAATCCAAGAGGTGCACTTTCATTAGTTATGGATCTGGTGATTTCGGTTTCCATTTTTGGGATTTAGAGAATTTTGAAATTATTTGGAGTCATGATGTTGAATGGAATGAAAAGAGAATGTACAGGGATCAATTTTTAGTACCCAAGGATGAGAAAATTGAGAATTTTATTGATGAAAATGAACTCTCGAGTTTTAAATAAACACCTACAGAAATACACAAAGATCAATTGTGGTCGGTTAGTCACGACCGACCAGCATCGGTCGGATGAACTGCTAACGGTTACTGAAAGGATCCAAACCAGCATCGGTTAGCAGAACCGACATCGGTTAGAGGTGACCGACGTCGGTCACTGTCAAAATTTGGATAGGAATGTCCAGGAGGCCCAGATTGAGTCTCTAGTACCCCAAACTCTTGTGAGAAGGTCACAAAGGGTAAGTAAACTTCCAGAAATATTTACACCTTCTCTATTTTATTTATTATTGACTGATAGTGGTGAACCAGAGAGCTTTGAAGAAGCAATGTAGGATAAGACTCACGTTCAGTGGGAGCATGGCATGGATGAGGAGATGGACTCCTTGGAACATAACCAGACTTGGGATTTGGTTAAGTTGCCAATAGGTAAGAGAACATTACAAAACAAGTGGGTTTACAGGATCAAGGAAGAAGAGGGTGGACAAAAAAGGTACAAGGCAAGGCTTGTAGTAAAGGGATTTACACAGAAAGCATGTATTGAATTTGGTGAAATATTTTCTCTTGTTGTTAAGATGACTTCTATTCGTATTGTATTGAGTTTAGTTGTAGTAGAATATTTGCATTTAGAGAAACTAGATGTGAAGATGGATTTCCTTCATGGTGATTTGGATGAAGAGATTTATATGTAGCAGTCGCTTGGGTATGAAGTCAAGGGTAAGGAGAAATTAGTGTGCAAGTTGAAAAAGATCCTATATGGACTCAAGCAAGCTCCAAGGCAATGGTACATGAGGTTTGATAGTTTTATGCATGAGCATGGTTACTTAAGATGTGAATTTGACCATTGTGTTTATTTCAAGAAACTTGAAAATGGGAGCTATATTATTTTGTTATTGTATGTGGATGATATGCTTATTGCAGGATCTAGTATGCAGGACATTGGTGAGCTTAAGAGAAATCTAGCTCACACATTTTCTATGAAGGATTTAGGAGCTACAAAAATAATTATTGGCATGTAAATACATAGAGATAGGGAAAACAAGAAGTTGTATTTGTCTCAGGAGGATTATATCTACAAGGTGTTAGAAAGGTTCAACATGCGAGAATGCAAGACCATGTTAGCACACATATGGTGGACACTTAAAATTGAGTAAATATCGTGTCCTTCATCACATGAGGAGGTCAAATACATGACACGAGTGCCATATGCTTCAGCGAATTGGAAATCTCATGTACACTGTGGTTTGTACCATACCAAACATTGTACGCGTCGATGGGAGTTGTGAGTAGATATATGGCTAATCCAGGTAAAGATCATTGGAAAGTAGTCCAATGGATACTCAAGTATTTGAAAGGGACATCTAGTATGTAGTTATGCTATAGAGGTTTAGATATTTCATTACGTGGATATGTTGATTCGGATATGTCTAGAGATCTGGATGGAAGGAGGAGCACTCTTTGGATATATTTTCATAGTAGGTGGAGCAGCGAGTTAGCTAGATTTCTATATTGCGAAGGTTGTGTCTTTGTCTACTACAGAGGTAGAGTATGTTGCAGCTACAAAGGCTAGCAAGGAGATGATATGGATGATTAGGTTAATGGAAGAGTTAGGAAAGGAGCAAGGTGATTGTAAATTGTTTAGTGACAAATCAGTGTAATTTATTTGGCAAAGAACTCAGCATTTCATTCAAGAACGAAACACATTCAGTTGAGGTATCACTTCATACGGTAGGTATTGGAGGATGGACAGTTGAATCTGAAAAGATTCATATGAGCAAGAACCCTATGGATATGCTAACAAAGCCATTAGCAAAGGAGAATTTGGAGCTACACTCCACTTTTGTTGGTCTTCAAGTTTGAGACTTGAAGAGGAAGAAACAAATCCAAGGAAGGATCCAAGAATGACATTGTATAGGTATGGTGTAGTAATTAAACTCCAAGTGGGAGATTGTTGAGTTGTGGAGCTCAATTACTTTATTTTAGCATGCAATTGGAACTTGCTTTGGAAATACGATGGCATCGGTTAAGGTCAAATCGAATCGGTCAAGGTAGACTGGAATCGGTCAGGGTATGGTGGCATCGGTCAAGAAAGTAAGGAACCGGAATGGTTAGGTAGAACCGGCGTCGGTTACCTATGTGATGAATTTTTAATTAACTCTCGAGAATTATATCTATTTTTAGCATTAAAATAGATTTATTAATTATAATTGCATGGCTAAGTGCCCTAAGTCTATAAATGACTATATAAGCATAAAATCTAGGGTTTATAAGTAAGTGTATGGATCATAATTACAAGATAATTATGTGAGAGAGAATTCTTGGTGAAGAAGTAAAATTTTGATGGAAAGAAAGTATTGAACATCTGAGAGGTGTGGAAGATTGTAAATATTAATTTTATATCTTGTCAAAGATTTGGATAATATATTGGCTTGTTTCTTGGTGGACGTAGCCCACACTAGGTGAACCACGTTAAATTTGGTGTTGATTTATGTCTCTTATTTTGTATATTTCTTCTAGTAGAATATCCGCTTTTATTTGTATGTATGCTTAGATCTGATATATTGTCTATAACCGTGGTGTGCTAACTGCTAAACAATAATCATGCACTCCTCTTTGTTCTCAAAACTGATATACCCTTTATTAAAGCGCGAGATAAACATTATTTGCATAACACCAAAGGTGCTTAAGAAATACGGGGAAGCTATCTACTTGGCAGAACCAAGACCTCAAATTCCCCGGTAAACTTGGCCCCTTGTATAGTAATAGTGGCATCCTTCAATACTCCAATGGGCATGGCTTTAGTCATGTTTTCCATATACAACACATTTGAATATGGTTGTAATGGTGGTCTCCCCATCTAATTCCATGCATCCAAAGTGAGTACATTTACTTTTGTACCTATATCAATCGTATATTACTTAACAGCCAACCATCAACAATTGCATTCAAAGTGATCTCTTTATCATATTCAATATTGTGTGGAGGTAAGTTCCCATGCAGGATATGTCTCTTATGCCCAACTCCAATGTGGTACCTTTTCCCTTAACCATTCCCTAAAAAGGAATGATGTTTTCTTGGCAACATCTTACAAACCTCCTTTAAGTCATCAACATATTTATGGGGGAGCTCAACTACCTTCGTATGCTCCATCTTTCACAACTATTCCTTTAAGCATTGTATTTCACCTTGTAAGTTTCTAATAACCTCCATAGTCCCCTAATAAACTTCCTTCTGATGAGAGGGATCTGGATATTATGCATACAATACTTCCTTTTTGTAATAACAGGGTTTTGATTCGAGAATCTCACAACCGCACGTAACCTCAGCACATGTAGTGACTAACACAGGTAACATCTTAGGGTCAGTGCTAACTTTGGCATCCACTGATCTTCCACAGTGTGCTATACTCTAACCATTCATGCACCCTTATCTTGCTTGTGTTGCTTGCTCATATGCTCATACAAATCTGGGCATTCCTCAAACTTGTGATTCTTTCCACACCATGAGAAAATAATGTTTTGAGGACACTCGCGCCTATAATGATCAAGGAATCCGCAAGTAAAATAGGTTCCATGAGAGAATTCACTTCTTCCACCACCGTGACCACAACCTCTACCTCGACCACCTCCATTAGAGTGCCATTCATTGTGATTATGATTATGATTTTCACCTTGTTCCTTAGAATTGTTTGTAACACTTGTCGACATACACCCGGTCTCAAAAGCCTCATGAATCTAATAAATCAATCAAAAATTCTCCACAACATGAGTGGTAGACATAAAAATCTTACAATAACAAGACAGTTCTTCCTAATTGCACATTGCGTGAGGGAAACCTACTTGAATCGTGATCCAAGTGACGGATCTCACAATCCAACAATAAAACACTCATCGACTTACACAGTAGCTATCCTTGGTATGTCCTTCCACCTTGTAATTTTTACACCAAATACCACTACGTGTCTCATGAGATGAATTAGCTGACAATTTTTCCAACTGTTTCGCCATAGATGTTATCTGCTCCTCCAATAATGGGATAACTCTAGTTTCTATGGCTCTAATCGCCTCGCACATAGAGATGCCTCCAATGCCTCATATTAATATGTAAAGGTCTTATAAGAGAGTTCCCTTCTAAAATGTGTGATCAGTTCACCAAAAAAGAATTGAGCATGTTGGCTAAGGTGAATATCATAAGACAAATTTGATAACAAATTTTTAAAATGGGAAGCATACTCCCTGACACTCTCAGCCATGCCCTACTTAATGTCCTTCAGCGTGCTAATGCTTTTCTATTCAAACTCAGGTATATGAAATTTTTCCAAGAAGGCATCACATAGCGTGTTATAATCTATAACAGTCTGGTTTGGATCATACTTCTTATACCAACTATGTGTGTGCCCTTGCAAAGTAGTAGCAAACTAACTTACCTTACACTCGGGGTCGTAATCCCTTTAGTGCACCATAGTATTTCACACATATGCACATGTTCGATTGCATCCTTAATACCTTGTTATTACGGTAGGTAAAGAGACATATCGTAATAAGCTTGTTGGGGTTGGTGCGGAGTGTGCCCACTAGACCCAAAACATGTATTACCTCCAGTATTTCCTCCACCCCTAGAACCACTAGATCCACTAAATCTCAAACCACCTAATCCTCTTGATCCTCCCCCTATAGCGGGAACGAGACCATAGGATGTGTTTCCTTTTGTTCCAACAGTTGTACTAAATTGAACTCACATGGTCTGCGAAGTCGTGCTATTTATATATGTATTACCAATGGTGCGTGTGCCCACATTCTACCTTGAAGACACACCAAAAAATACACCGCCAATAGGACCACCAAAAAAGAAGATTGTGTGGCCATCTAAAAAACTCTTGTATTGAAAGGAAAAAGAAAGCTTTCTGTAGTTACTAAAGCACCTACACTAGCTTGATTCTTAATAACTATCTCAGGAACTGGAACACCGAGCATAAGGTCTAGGTCACCAGGTTGGATCAGATGCGTTCCCGTGGCTCTTATTCATTATTCCTTAGACGTGCTCTCATAAGAAGATGAAGGGGACCTTCTACCATGCTTTCCTAAGGATGGGAGAACTAGATGCTCTGGCTCCACGTCTTCCATGTGAGCTCCAAATCCTTCCCGAGCCATCTCTCTCCTCAATTCCAAAGACTCCTCAATTTTGTGTCTCTTCATCAATTCCCTCTCTCGCGCTTCATTATAATTAAGCCTCCTTTCTTCTCTCTGCCTTTCCGCCGCCAGGTCCGCCATCTCTCACCAAACCTGCTCCTACCCCTACACGTGGTGGGGTTTAGCTAGCCATAGGGAATTCTTCCAAATCTAGAGTTACAATCAAGATCTTAATTGCTAAAGGGATAACGTGAAAATAAGATCCTCTAGGTTCATGCAAGAACTAAAACTCAACAACCTCTAGATATGAATAAGTCAAAACAACATACTCCAAAGTGTAACTATACAAAACACCACTCCACTAATGATCTACAATGTGTGTCAAAATAAAATTATCATCATGCAGAGCCTAGTAATCTTCTTGTGTCTAAAAAATCATTCTATACCTCCAATTCCACTTTGATGTATATGTTACCAGCCACTCTTACAACTCTATAGGAAAATAAGAAAAGAATGTCTCACAAAGTTCATGATATAGATGTTCCTCCACCCATGCACGTGCATCAAAATTAGGTTTGGTGTTATATCTGTGAGAAAAATATTCCTCTAAATTCTCTAACTTGACTCTCAATGTTGTCCAAGCTTAACCGATACGTATTCATCATGCAACATCCTTGCAAAAACTTGAAAATAGGTCCTAGAAACGAAACCAAAATGTAGTTTGTTTTATTACTCAAACCCTATATGACCAGCCCATCACTTAGACAAATCTTAGTGCTCACCCAAAGCATGCAAAGGTACTAGGTCCCTCTTTTAATACCAAATTTTTTAAGGTGTTAGCATGATCATACAAGTATTCCATACATGTAACAAGTAATTGATTAAAGGTAAATCACAACAAGAATCATATTACAACCATAGTGCATAATGAATCAAAAAATAATCCAGATCAACTTTACCATACAATAACTAGTAACAGAGATGTCAACAATCATTATCCATCCACAAATATCTATTATATTAATCCATAGTAAAACCAATAGTTGAATACATCATAATAACCATCACCGAGTTAAGTTAAGCACGCAAGTACAACAACAACATAACTTTATTACATCCAGTCATACATGATCTCCCTAAGACGTGCAAATTAATACATATGTGTGTGTGTGTGTGTGTGTGTGTGTGTGTGTGTGTGTTTTCCCTTCACTACTCATACACTCTCAAAAATAGGTTACATGCTCAGAATAGCCATGTGCCACTACAAAAGCAACTAGGAAGCATGCAAGCTTTGCCTAATAATAGATTACCTATAAATAACTCTAGTTCTAATCCTATTATTAGCTTGAACTTTGCATGAATATTGATCTCCTTCTTGTTCCAAACATGTCGTAGCATATCTTCCAAGTCTTCTATAAAAATATTGTCGCATTCAATCCATTCTTAGCCCGTGTATGCAAAATGACTAAGTCTCAAACTCCAACTTTCCCCTCAAGACACCTTATATCCCATGTTCTTAAGTGCGCACTTATGTGCCCGCTTCCTGTGCACCCTTATCTCATGCACCTTTAGTAATTAGGCATAAATAATTCTATTCAACACCTTTAGATATGATCTGGGGATGATGCACTACTCATAGGAAGGCTGACGATAGCCCTTCCCAAAATAGCTCAAAAATCCATTGTTGAACACTTTGCTCCAGAAGTTCCTCGAACCATGTTTGCTTCCTAAATCACCTATGGGGATACATGAAAATTAATTAGGAATCATTTGAATGAAATGATAGGACTAGTTACGGGGATGGACTAACCTAAGGGTGTCTTGGGAAGGTATTAATTTCAAAAAAAATTAACACTATGGTATGGTTGTCTTGTTTTCTAGTAAATATTGCCTCTGCAAAAACACGGGACAACACTTCCATTCTCCTTTTCTTGTATTTCTTCTACTTCTCTCTTTTATGCACTTTGCAAGCATAGTGATGTGGAATGGTGTTAGAGAGGAACTTTTCTTCCTCGATAAATGAATTCAAAAACTTTTTGTTTTAATTCATTGGTCCCACTAGCTTCATTTTTGCTTTAATCTATATTGAATGATTAAACTAATATAGTTATTGAGTGTGAACTCTACAATTGGCCTACTCACAACAATTACCTCCCTTTCCTAATTTCTCTCCTTCTCCCTACATCATTGTAATTTCCTCCCTTGTACCCCATACAAACATCTTGCCACGGAGTTCGGTGGAGTGTCCCCTGTGTGATCCCAAGCTTTTTGTGACCCCACGGTAATAGATAGGATTATATTAGTTTTCATTGGATAATGAGAGTTGCACCATTCAATGCAGAGGGGCGTAGCCCCATGAACATTGGTGGAGATACCTAATTTTCCCAACTAACAAATTTTCTCACTAACACATCCTAACTTGGACATTGTTGCAATGAGTGAAGAGTTGTAAAATTATTATATTACCTCCACGAAAATATTTCCAAAAGTTCATATAATCCATCAAATGGAGGTAGACTAAATAATAAAATCTTGTTCTAATAACTTTCAAAAATGATCGGAAGTTACCTTAAATGCATCTTCCATTCCAAAACAAAAAACATTGCATATTTCTATTAAAACTAGTTCAAATGTCATTACATAAAATTTCGAACAGCAATCAAAACTATAAAACCACACAACTGAAACAATATCAAGCTCTAAGTCCATAAATAACAAAATATAACCAAATTTGACCATTAAAGAAAACAAGTTATGCCCATAAACCAATGGAAGCTCTTAATACCAAACACCATTCACATGACTGATTCCATGAATTAAAATGATTTTAAATAACAATACATGCAAAGGAAACCAAAAAAATCTAGGTTCCCAATTCATTTTTCAACTTAAACAACGTATACCGAAAAAGCTTTCCACAAATTGCTTAAAAAAGAAGAGCCCACCACACAATCACCATGACCAAAGAAGCTTGGAAAATCTTCCAAAGAAATAAAAAAACAAAACCAAATGCAACAATAATCCCAAGACTCAAATTTTCATACTTCGAAATAACTGGTGATGAGATTTAATGCTAGCATGCCTTCATTTATTTCCACTACACAAAGAATTCAAAACAACAATTAGGGAAAACACTATTATAACCAACATGACCTTATACAACATGCCAATAAACATTGTCCACAATTTATTTATAATTCATTCATATAAACATGGTCCTACCTCAAAGTGATGTCTCCCAAAGCATTGGTGATCAACCAATCCAAACACTACTCCAAATTTAATCATTCACTTGTATACACATGTATACCTAACTCTCAATTAAATGCAAGGTGGTATAGTTAAAATAAACAAAAAGGATCAACAAGAACCTATTCAAAAGATCAATCCACACTCTACCCTAGGACCACTAAATTATGGAAAGAAGGTATTTGAAATGAAGATAAATGTGAAAATATGAAAGGAGCGATAACCGAGATCATACCAAGCCAAGAACACAGATGCTAATCAAACACCACGATCTATAAGATGAAAGCGAATTCGCCAAAATAACTTTACATAAAACCTTTGTAAATGAATGAGAAACAATATCATATATTATTATGGAACTCGATGCATACATTGAGAATGGGCCTTGCTTAAACAAGCAAGGAATAACAATCTAAGAACCGGTCAAGGTCGTAGATCAAGCCATAAATCAAGGAAATAACTAGTCATCAAAGAACTAGTCAAGACCATAGATTTAGGAGAGAACTAGATATCAAGGATCTAGTGAATACCATAGATCAAGGAAAGAACTAGTCAATACCATGGATCAAGGAAAGAACTATATGTAACAACTAGATAATATCTCTAATATCTAAATAAGATAAAAGATATATCCACACACATAAGTGGGTGAGGATAAACACAATAAAGGTAAATAAAGTACCTAGGGAACATGAGCTAAGGTAAATACCTACTCTAACACACGCCCTCAAGTGAATCTAGGGGCCAAAATAGAAGTGGCATGTCCACGTATGATTCCCAAAGAACTAGGCACGATGAGGTACTCATGTACAATAAGCTGGAAAAAAGGGACACATGAAGGTACCCAAAACCAAGAAACAACAAAGTAAAGAGAGTAAATATCCGCTCCAAGGCATCCCAAGAAGCTCAGCTTAAAAAATGCATACAATGCTGAAGAATTTTGGTGTGCATTGTGGTCTAAATCCACTGCTCAATCACAAAACTCAAAAACAACTAACATTGGGCTCCACCAGAATAGCTCCATATAAGGAGACTATCAATAGAGTGATGTCAAAAGTGCAAAAAAAAACACCAAACATAATTTGATCAATTGCTTCAAATAGGTGTGCCACGATCCAAGAATAATAACCAAAGCAACAAGGCTAGGACACAAACTCCAGACTGTCACGATCCAAAAAAGCCCAAGGTAACAGGCAGGACATGAAACTCGAAGAAGCAAGATCAACACCACACCCTCTCATACTCTTGAATGGGTGGGTGGCCTTCGCTGAAATCTATATGAGTTGTCAAAACAACTACTTCAACACTAACAAACTAATACTTTGGAATGCACTAGAATAGATCCCTATAAGAGATCTTGTCACATGCCAAAAGTGTCGAAAATACGAGATACAAAATCTCTCAACAAAGAAGAGAGATACACTACATCTGCTAAAGAAAAATGCTCAAAACAAGAAGCATCACAATGCATAAGGTATAGAAAGTGGAGCAAGAGGCCTAATGGTGGAGGAGCTGCCCTGTAGAGTCCTCTCAACGAATGCCTATGTCACCGCCACAGTGATCGAGATATCCATCCCAAATCAACACGGATGGATGAAGAAGATGCTTGTATATGACTTGGTGTAAAATGTACAATGGGTGCATGCAAAAGAACATCAGAATGTGTGTCAAGTTGATCATGGTGACGGCTGAAATCTCGGGTTTCTCAAGCTGAGTGAAGGTTCGAACTCATGTGTTACTCATGATTCTCGAAAAGAGTCGAGCTAACAAAAAAAGGAGCTCTGTCAATGTGTGATCCCAATGAAGTATCTGCTTGAAAACCAATGTCATGACGAGAATTCCACTTAACATGTGGAATAGAGGAAACAATACCTTGTGAATGTCTGTCAATGACTCTGCTAGTGACACCCATAGAGCGGAGCATGCGAAGGCGAATGCAGTAGTATGCTTCTCAAAAAATCCATGCTGAGAAGAAATAGGATACACAACATGTGGTATTGTAATAGGCACAGATGTGGAAGAGCATGCAATAATAAGCTTCGTAGGTGTATGAGCATCAAGAGCAGGAACAGACTCAAAGGCGAGAAATCAATGTCGGTGGGTGCAGGAGCAATAGCTGCAAGTGGACTAGGAGCATAGATATGGTTGTCCACAATATGATGGTGATGTTGTAGGCTAACAAGTTTGTTTTACAGGAAGTGTATTATTGTATCCTTATCGTGAATGAGTGATTGTAAAAGATAATTTCACTTCTTGAGTGATCTATTTTCTTCCACAAATTTTACAATATCCTCTTGAAGTCCACACACTTCAGAGAAAAGCATATCATTCTTAGAATCCATGATAGGTATAAACTGTAACTCCCAAAATTTTAGGACGTCGAGCTCAGCCAAAATTACGTCCATAATTGATTACAACACTCCTCCATATTTGGCACTTTATAATTATAGTGCAAGTCTCAAAATAAATATTTCCAATGGAAAGATCATGAAAAAACAAGCACTTTTGCAAAAAATGGCACTCAAAACCGAGTTACCGATCAAAAGTTACAAGCTTTTTAATATTTTTCTCTGTTATTTATTTTAGGTGCCACTAAAACAAAATAAAATGTTGTTGCCTTCACCACACAAAC
The DNA here is from genome assembly GCA_018340775.1 of Taxus wallichiana var. yunnanensis. Classification (NCBI taxonomy): domain Eukaryota; kingdom Viridiplantae; phylum Streptophyta; class Pinopsida; order Cupressales; family Taxaceae; genus Taxus; species Taxus wallichiana. The sequence continues at coordinate 857,082,849 of CM031234.1, forward strand.
AAAATTAAAGGGGGCTGAAGTTAAGCACCTACTAGTAGGAATCACAAGCTTTAAGCCCTCATATTCATTTGCAAAAATAAAACTTATAGACAGATGTCAATAGCAATCTCCTGCTCTGATACCATGAAAGGAACGATAACCAAATCGTACCAAGCCAAGAACATAGATGCTAATCAAACACCACGATCTATAAGATGAAAGCAATTCGCCAGAATAACTTTACATAAAACCTTTGCAAACAAATGAGAAACAATATCATATATTATTATGGAACTCAATGCAATACATTGAGAATGGGCCTTGCTTAAATAGGCAAGGAATAACAATCTAAGAACCAGTCAAGGTCATAGATCAAGCCATAAATCAAGGAAATAACTAGTCATCAAAGAACTAGTCAAGACCATAGATTTAGGAGAGAACTAGATATCAAGGATCTAGTCAATACCATAGATCAAGGAAAGAACTAGTCAATACCATGGATCAAGGAAAGAACTATACCTAACAAATAGATAATATCTCCTAATATCTAAATAAGATAAAAGATATATCCACACACATAAGTGGGTGAGGATAAATACAATAAAGGTAAATAAAATACCTAGGGAACATGAGCTAATTTAAATACCTACTCGACAAAAATATAATCCTTTCAAAACTCAATAATATATTCACTATATTAATGTGATAATATTATTTCCAAAATGGAAATAAAAAATATACCATGTAACAACCTCATTATTATGCTTCTCAACCGGGATTTTTTTGTTCTTTTTTTCTTTTTTTTACTTCATGCTTCCCTAATTTAAATACCCATATATTTAAATCCATCATAAATCTTAAATGCAATCCATTCAATAATAGTCATAAACCATGTATATTTGCATGAGTCGGTTAGTAATTGTCCCCTCATAGATTACTCTTTACGAGTGTGTATACAAGGTATATTGTTGGTTTCCTTTTTCAAGCATTGATAATCAAGTGATGATTTCTAAGTGTATACATAGGTATCCACCAATCAAATCCCATCTAGTATCCCTACACATTAGATCTTGGTGAAATCAGGACAATGTAATCAGACTTACACTACTTTGATCAAAGTTTTAGAGACATGTATGCCATGCTCGGTTCCGTGACAACACACTCATCATTAGGAACTTTTCATATCACCTAATCACATTGTCCAGTTATATGGATTATTTTCCATTTCTTAAGTTATTAAGTTCATAGTTAACAACTTAAGCATTCATTGATGTCCATTCCTATTCACTAGGTTGATTTAGTTTATTAAGACATATGAAGGAGTTTTGATTAGATACAAGTTTCGTACAAAGGTACCAATTTTGATCATCTGCATGGGTAAATGCCACGATGACAACTTAGGATGACTAAGGGAGAGTAAGCGTCTTCATAATGTTTTTCATCACTACGAGTTTGATTCATTTCCCGTAGTAATCATAAGATGACATTGGGTACTTAACCATACAATGCAATATGCATTCGTACCTAAGAATCAAAATGAGGGATTCATAAATATCAATAACATGTTTAGAGCAATTCCAACATGATCAATATGCTTACTAGTTGCAAACTTAAATCATCCTACTACATATCATATTTAATCATTTGCAATAGTAATGTATTAAGTCTAAAATAGTACTCAATAGGAACAAATAGAATTACCAACAACAATCCAATCATGTAAGTCACTTATGTGTAACATTAATTTCACATACATCATTTAGTATATGCACTGTATTCATTTACTAAACACATAAGTATATACTACTTAGAACCATTAATAATGCAAATGTGCATGTATCATTCATTAAGTACATAATATTTATTTCTTCTTACTAATACATAATATTAAATCATGTAAGTTTCTTATCATATAAATAATTAAGATAAGGAGACCTTTCATCTATTTTTCCGATGCAAATCAAATTTCAAGAAAATAATGAATACATCATATTTATTCCTTTCTAAAATAGATACATACAAAATAGGCTAAGTTAGCCTCTTAATCATTAAAAATGTACACCGATATTCTACTTGATTACAATTCCCTTATTCAATACATTGCAACATTTAAATAATCAAATTTAATAAATAATTTATTTCAACAACATTCACCTTGTAGTTTTAAATCACTCCATCTCGTAAAATGTTAGCGGTGGACGAGTTTGAAAGAATTGTCATGATAAGATCTATTTCCCCCTTAATAGTTTACACCATCTAGTATTTACATATATGAAATGTTGCATTAAGTTTAAATAACATAAATGACCTCTGAGGACATAAATTCTTATTTGAAACATTTCCAAAAAACACTCTAAATAAACATTAATGTTTACTTCCTATTAATCTAATTACTTAAGAATAGAAATGTAAGTGATAAATTACATATCAGTTTAGCTACAATCGACCATTTATAACTTACCATAATTAGGGTATTAGTTATATCAATATTCTCTAACTTCTCATTATCGAATTATTGACATACTATATAATCACAAAATATCATATATAAGTATCAACCAATATTTAATCTTACAAATAAATACAAGTATCGAATGATGTTAACTCACTCTTTAATATAAGAATCAAACATTATTAAAATGCTCAATGTTATTCAAGTATAAATAAAATCTTATCACCGTATAGAATACCACCATATACATTAACAAAGACTAACCCATTCACAAAAAAAAATAACTTAGTTATTTATATGATTAGCTTCCTTCCCCATCATCATATATTGCATAATATTAATAATAATTTATTATTCATGCATGGATTCTGATCAACACATCTAACTCCTGTTTATAATCCATCAAAGAACCCAGACAAGAATCTTTGACCAACATAAGAATGTGGTTGTCAATAATATTATACCAACAACATCGTAGCGGAAGGAACATGTTCAACCATATAATATTACTTCCCTTTACCTTAAAATTTTCAAAAGTACCCAAGCCATGAAGTCTCTTTTCAACGAAGCCATATCACACATTACAATCGACACCATAACTAAATACTTCTTACCATAGGTGAGTTGAGCCCGAATACATAGGATCACAAAAAAAAATTGATATTCCATGTAAGCAATGAATACAAATACCACTATTGTTAATGTTACACAATCATTTTGTTGGCAAGGGTTGACAAATAAAAAGATGCTTTAGAAATAGAGACAAATATCGTACAACCAAAGATGATTAACCCTCAAGGTTGATCAAGTTTCCCCTTTGTCAAACAAGGGTTCAAACTAAATTTAAAATAATAAACTAGAAGAACATCAATAGTTAATTCATGAACCATTCCTACCAAATAGAGTCCTAAGATCGGCAACAAGGGTTTAATAACGATAAAGCCCAAATTACCAACACTTGCACTAAGGATTCACATCAAGCCTACTTACATATATATCTATTGACTCCCATAATTTATGGGTTTAAATTATAAGCCAAATGAAAATATCAAAATAATCCCATAGGTCTAATTGCATTCACCATAGGAAAAGCACAAATCAAAGTCATAAGAACACTTTAAAATCCCAAGGGATCCATTCATCACAAAAGCCTCATAATAATACCTAGAAACCACTGTAATCAAATGCAAAGATTTGATACACTAAATAAATACAACTCGATCCAAGCACATTCTTGTTGGAGGGTTTGAAACATACACAAGCCATAGTATTTCCAAAGAGAATTCGAATAAAAGGTACTTCCATAATGGCATATCACTTAGTTCAACCATTATGTATTTTTCAGAAGTTCTATATTATGCCTAGATTCACTTGTTAATATAAAATCAACCACACTGAACAAATTTACACCCAAAACCATGAAAACCCAAATTAAAAAGCAAGGAGAACTTATCACGAGTTTTGTCCTTATAAATAACAGATAAAACAAACTATTAGTGAAGAGATAGAGCGTATCATTCCTAGTAATGTGATCTGTTACCTTTTTCCTTCTTTTCTTAGCTCTCTTTCACATCCAAAATCGAATCCATAGAGTAGAAAAAACCTCTATCATTCATCATTTTATTAATAAAATAGGTATTAATATTTCCCTATAATTTCCAAGCCATAGTTACATATTGCATGCTATAGTTCAAGTAAAGGTTGAGAGAATAAAAATAGGGTGTCATTAAACATGCAGAGCTCGAACCACAACCCCCAAAACATGCAAAGTAATAAAAACAACCACATTTCAGTTTTCCCCAAAAACACCTTGTGGTTTCCCAAGGTAGTGGAGCAACCTACAAGGCATTCAATGCATGCAAGAGGTGAGTACCCTTTTCCATCCATAATTCATGCCACCCACTTGTCCCCATTCAATTTTAGGAATGACTTAAATTTAACTAAACAACGACAAACCACGGTTAACCAAAAATTTAGTTAGGATCTCTAATTTTGCTTATCTCTTTCCCCAAATAGGCCGACAATGGTCATTTAATGCACTCTCCATTACTATCTATAATGGGTACATGTTATGAAGGGAGTGGTTGACATTTCTCCCTTTGTGAAATAGGTCCCATATAATTCAAAACCATAGGCCAAAGTTTATTTTTTGATTTGGTCCATCAAAATTCATGCCCGATCCTTATTAATGTAGGCCTTAGCCTTGATAAATTTAGAGCCATAAATCTTAATTCGATATATCGTTAGGTTCCTCCCAACATTTAGGTTTAGTTTATAAGATAATATTAAAATATAATAACATTAGAACCTTCCACATAGTTAGGACATTAGGAATTGAATATAATAACTAAGCTTAGCCTTAGCTAGGCTTTGAGTATTAGTGCTTCAACTTTCATTGTTAAATTAGAGATAATAATATTGAAATTTCATTATATCCCCTCCTATTCAAATTTATTTCCTTTTAATAATATGATCATCACACTAATGCCACTATTATTTAGCTTGTTGACCCTAGATCCCAACAGCAATGTGGGACTTAGGAAGTTCAACCTATTGCTAGTGATGTACGCGGGAAAGGTAAACTACTCTAACTTGTGAACAGAAAGAATGTAAAACACATAACAAACTTTTCTCACCCGTTGAAAAATAGTTCCCATATAATTTGAAACCATAGACCAAAGTTTAGTTTTTATTCGGTCCATCAAAATTCATGCCCAAGCCTTATTAAGGCGGGCTGAGCCTTAATAAATTTTGACCGATAAATCTTAATTTGAAATATGGTTAGGTTCCTCACAACATTCACGTTTAGTTTGTAATATAAGATTAAAGTATAGTAACGTTATAACCTTCCACATAGTTAGGACATTAGGAATTGAATATAATAACTAAGCTTAGCCTTACCGAGGCTTTGAGTATTAGTGCTTTAACTTTCATTGTCAAATCATAGATAATAATATTGAACTTGCATTATATCCCCTCCTATTCAAAGTTCATTCCATTTAATAATATGATCATCACACTAATGCCACCGTTATTTAGCTTGTTGACCCTAAATCCTAGTAGCAGTGTTCGACCTATTGTTAGTGATGTACGTGGGAAAAGTAAACTATTCTAACTTGTGAACAGAAAGAATGTAAAACACATAACAAACTTTCCTCACCCTTTGCAAATTAGTTCCCATATAATTCAAAACCATAGACCAAAGTTTAGATTTTGATTCGGTCCATCAAAATTCATGCCCAAGCCTTATTAATGTAGGCCTTAGCCTTAATAAATTTGGACCCATAAATCTTAATTCGATATATGGTTAGGTTCATCACAACATTCGAGTTTTATTTTATAAGACAAGATTAAAGTATAGTAACGTTATAACCTTCCACATAGTTAGGACATTAGGAATTGAATATAATAGCTAAGCTTAGCCTTACTTAGGCTTTGAGTATTAGTGCTTTAACTTTCATTATCAAATCATAGATAACAATATTGAACTTGCATTATATCCCCTTCTATTCAAAGTTCATTCCATTTAATAATATGATCATCACACTAATGCCACTTTTATTTAGCTTGTTGACCCTAAATCCTAGTAGCAATGTTCGACCTATTGCTAGTGATGTACTCGGAAAAGTAAACTATTCTAACTTGTGAACAGAAAGAATGTAAAACACATAGCAAAATTTCCTCACCATTTGCAAAATAGTTCCCGTATAATTCAAAACTATAGACCAAAGTTTAGATTTTGATTTGGTCCATCAAAATTCATACCCAAGCCTTATTAATGTAGGCCTTAGCCTTAATAAATTTGGACCCATAAATCTTAATTCGATATATGGTTAGGTTCCTCACAACATTCGGGTTTAGTTTATAAGATAAGATTAAAGTATAGTAACATTAGAACCTTCCACATAGTTAGGACATTAAGAAAAATTGAATATAACAACTAAGCTTAGCCTTACCTAAGCTTTGAGTATTAGTTTCTCAAATTTCATTTTCGAATCGGAGATAATAATATTGAACTTGCATTATATCCCCTTCTATTCAAATTTCATGCCTTTTAATAATATGATCATCACACTAATGCCATTGTTATTTATCTTGTTTACCCTAAATCCCAATAGAAGTGTGGAACTTAGGAAGTTTGACCTATTGCTAGTGATGTATGCGGGAAAATTAAACTACTCTAACTTGTGAACAGAAATAATGTAAAACACATAACAAAATTTGCTCCAAAACATCAATTCTCATTCATATCTCAATATTCATTACATTAGTCTCATTCTCATACAAATATTTCTCTTACTCTCTCATATATCTCTGGTGATGCTCACATACATTTCTCGTGGCACACCCATATACAATGGATTAATTACAATAAATATAAAAAATACAAAATATTCCAAGATTCACTTCTATTGATTTACGAGTCAACGGATTTTCTATTGTGCCACGATTTTCACTATCTTGCAGCTTTCCTCTTACTACATATGGCTTGTTCTAGTCTTCCGCGTGTTAGTGCTCATTTTGATCTCACCCTTCTATCTTGAATGTGCCTTCAAAATTTTCTATGTCTGGTTTGTTATAATTGAAAACACATATGCTTGAAGAATGAAATCATGTTGAATACAAATGAAGTCCCATGTTTGAGTCGTGAATCCAATATGAATCCTCTTTTTGGTCGAGGAATGTGATAACCATGTCGTCCCTGAGTGATCCTTGTGAAAAATTGATGATTGATCGTGTTTAACCATGTAAATCCCTCATGTATATCGTCCCTTAGATATTCACTACAAATTACATATTTTCCTCTAATGTCTGAAGACACGTGGTGTATTTCCATTGGTTGCACTATAGTGGGCTTTGTTTACAAAGTTACACAATTCACATATTAACTACAAATTGCAAACCTAGCCCCGAAGCTCGACGAATATTCCCACAAATATTTGAGTCAAATAATGCAAAAGGAGAAGTTGACCCCGCTCCCAAAAAGGAATATGTGTCAGAATGGGATAGGAGCAGGGAATTGGATTAATAATAAACTTTTACAATAATGAGACAATGGAGTGCAAAATGTAAAGAAACCTCTGAGGCCCGCTTGAACCGTGACACGTGCCATATTCTTAGAAAAATTCAAGAGGCGAGGTTTCGGGTTAAATCTACAAACTTGCACTTGTTTAAAAGGTAATGAAAAATGCAAACAAACACCTTGATCCCGTAAAGCACCAAATCAAGCCATGTGGACAATCCACATTCAAATGAAGGAAATAAGTTGGACGACCAAGATATGGCACATTTATGGCTACCACCATTAATGTATTTTTTTATGAATCAAGGTAGATTTTTAAGAAGTTTTCAAACATTTCAAATTGTTACCCTTGTATGCGAAGAGATTTGGATGCCCTAGCAGCGCAAATTCATAAAGGAGTAAATAAAAATCAACCGAGAATTGGTTAAATTACGCTAAGGAACTCGAAGTTTGAGAGCAGAGGAGAATTTCACAGAGTTTGTAAAGAAATTGGTAAGTCCTTGATTTTCCTTTTTAATTCTTGATACTCAAATTAGAATTAGAAGGAAAGATAAAATTCAAAAGATGAGATCTATGGGATTGGGTTTCCACGTAAGCTCCAATATTTCTAGTGATTTAGACAAATTCGTGGACACAAAATTGTTAAATGTGGATCTAGATGATTTTTGGAGGAGGTTGCATGCTCTGAATAAAATACAATGGATGGCATCCATTCATGTCACCATATAGCCTTAACAACTACTTTCCCACCATCCATACATTCTCCTGAGCTTGTATGGTTGTGTGTTGAGAATTATGACCCAGAGAAGAAGGAAGTATTGGACGGAAGTGGGGAAAGGGTGATAAATTTAACACTAGAGGCTTTTAGGGAAATATTAGGGTTACCAAGATTGGTTTAACCAATAATTGCTACTAGTTGAATCAACGCAGACTGATTATGAGGTGAGACATGATGAATATGTGGGAATGTTAAATGCCCAATGGTTGAAAGAGAAAAATCCATCTGTCAAGAGAATCCCCAAGAAATTGACTAGGGCCATGTTTGTTGAAGAAGTTGAGGACCTCATTGTGCTACTAAGCAAAATGGCAAGGTTAGAAGGGGCTAATGATTTTCAAGAGTGGATGTGCCCTTTCATAATGGTTATCCTAGAAGAACAAGGAAATTTCTATTGGGTGAGCTTTATATCAGCATCCATTCATGCTCAGCTTATGACAATAGCTACAAATATCATGTTAGGTGATCCAATGATATTAATTCTATATGATGTCCTATCTCATCTATAACATTGCATGTTTCAAATCATTCCCAGGTCTCCCACCACAAGAAAAATTTTGAAAATCATAGGGTGTATGATGTGTATCCACAATTGAGATTGGACAGATGGAAAGGGAATGTCAGGTTAGTAAATGATGCTTTCATTTCCCTTATAATGTGCCTTTTCAAATCAGAATGGGAGCAATACAGATTATTTGCTAGTGCTAGGGCAGTAATTCTAGAGTATGGTTGTATTTTTATACAATACAAATTCTTCACATATTTTAGGGTAAGCATATTCAAGGACAACATTTTAATTTACCTATATATGTGAATGAAAAGTGGGATTTAATGGAACTGTCAAGACAATTGGCCCCTATACACAAAAATATTGCAAGAAGGCACAAAATAAACATAAAATTCCCTCTCCAAATTGGCAGATATTCATGCCAAACCATAGTAAAATCTAGATTGATGGAAGAAGAAATGGAGAGGTTTCAAATGGATAAGTTCACACCAAGACCTAATTATGACATTTGGTGGGTTATTTTTACAGTAGAGCATGAGCATAATTTCAAGGATTATTGGATGAATTGTATGGATGAAGAAGAATTCAGATTGAGGGACTATTCCAAAATGACCTTAAGGAAAATTATTGATTTCAAAATTTTGTAGTTCCCCAAGGAATTGTAGATGATAAAGATGTGGTAGGGAAATATTACCTTGACCAAAATATTGAGTCAAAATAAATTATTTCTATAGATTGGAAAGAATTAGAATCGAATGACCTCATATAAGAATTTCCAATGTAATAAGGAGAACACTAACTTGGTTGACTGGAAAGGGTTTGGACTTATCTTTACAAAATACAAAGGTATTAAAGGAGTTTCAAGAGAACTGAAAGTTTTGGAGGAAGATCTTCCTCCACTAAAGGAGGGATCAGACAAAATAGATCCCTTAAATGGACAAGCTCCTCGAGATTATTGGACATCAATAACAAGAAATACTAGAACTTCAAAACTTGTCTTGATCCAAAATCCTGAGGGATACTCTTAAAAGCTATGTAAGATGCCTCCATCACTACAGCAGTGCCAATCCATTCCAAGGGGAAAAGCTTCACTACACCAAAAATTCCCTCTGAATTATTACCAAGGTCATCCAGTGCACCCAAGAAGATGAGGGGTTTCTTCCAGGTACTAATCTAGCACCCACAATACAAAGTGCTAAGGAGAGGGAAGGCCCTAAAATTAAGTGTTTTGAAAGAGATGCAAAAAAGACTAAATTGGTATTAGAAAGGGATATAGGTGGGCATAGTGCAAGGAGACACAAAATAAAATAGCCTAAAGTAATTGATCCTCTTGTTCTAACTGAAGCTCAAAAGAAAGTGGTTACTTCATTGGCTCACCAAGCAATGCCATTTCAGACTCATGAAAGTATTCACTCTACTCTAGTTATACCACCACCAAGTGTAACTTCATCTTTATCCCCACTAAAGTTGTTCCAGAAATAGTTTGTAGTGCTCAAGTGTCTATTCAATTAGATGATGTTATGAAAAAACAAATGCAAAACAAACCAGTGGTTGAACAACCTGAGAAACAATCAAAAGAGGCTATTGAGGGAATTGATTTGGAATTACTTAAGGAGATTCCTAAACTTGAAATGGTTGATGTGAAAATTGAAACTTATACAACTGAGGGTATAAGTGTCCCCAAACAAGAAATACATATTCAAGATCTTGATCAAACATCAAGTGCAATATTGGGGGCTCAACCTCAAAGTTTTCAAATCAAAGGCACATCCTCTGTTATGGATGTTGAAACAATGACTCAAATAGTTTTGAATGAAACACATGTATTAGGTGTTGTCTATATTGAAAACCAACCACCCAAGGATTCAGAGGTAGTCAAGGAGGGTGAGGTTTCTCAAGGGACAAATATCACAAAAGAAATTGTGACTGATATTTCAAAAGAAGTAAGCAAACCTACTGAGATCAATCATGAAGAAATTACAAGTAAAAATCAGGAATCAAACCTTGAGTCTCAACTGAAAAATCATAAGGTGGTTGAAGAGAAGATCCAAGAAGACTTATCCACCAAACAACCACTTACAATGGGTGAAGATATTTCAAAATACAAGGATCCATTTAAAGCTCCAAGTCTGGATAAATATATTCCAAAGGAGGTTACAAATGTGATAACTACTTCAAGAGAAACTTAAATACAAGCACAATTGCCACTCCTGCTTTAGAAAGCCCAAAGGAAACATTAAATGAACCTATAGTTTCTAAGAAGAGAAAGGTCAAGATGAATAATCATTGACTGATAAGGGGTCAAAATATATCACTCGGTATCTCAAATTCATAACCAGGACAAAGGGAAGTTAGAGATAGTAACATTGGAAAGTGAAAAGAAAATGGTAAGAGTGGAAGAAACATCAAAAGAATTAGTGGTGTATTCTAGAGACTCCACACCTCACACCACAAGAATAAAAGAAGGGGAATGCCCCTATGACTAGTTGGTTAGGAGGACTTCTTCAAGAAAGGGAGAAGGAAATTATTCAAAAGGAAGTATTAGATATCACCAACATTGCATTCCCGAAACCCAAAAAGGCTTCAAAGAAAGCAAAGATTCTTACTAAAACACATATAGACTAGCATGGATTCAGGACCTTGGAAATTGTAACTCCTCACCAAGGAAAATCAAAGGATGATATTACAATAAGTGATTATGATATCAAACACATCCAATTGGGAGGCCTACTAGGGAAGCATTAAAGCAAGAAGTCACAGTGGTAGTTGAAGGCCTCTTACAAAAGGTTGATGAAGATAAAATATCTAAAAAGTAGTTGAAAGAATAGATAAAAACACTTGACTTCATGCTTGCAAAAATTAGTAGAGTCCACAAAAGGAAATCAAGAAATTTCCACTACTATTACCCCTGAAATGCTGGATAAAGTAGAAAAGGCTAGTAAGAAAGCTAAAGCAATGGATAAATGGGTGGAGGAATTGTCTCAAAAAGGTAGAAAGGTCATTGAAAAACAATTAAAAGTATGTAGAATTGACCAAAACACTCAATGACATTAATGAAATCAATGAGCAGTGTGAAAGAAAATTGTATTATTGGGAGGGGATCTTTCCCAAACTTGATACAATAAACCAACTTGATGAGGATTTGGTAGAAAGGGAGGGAATAGTGCCACCTGAAGAAAAAGGGAGTTAGTATGTAATGGAAGATCTAGCCAAAATTAGAGTAGAAGTTGTAAATCAGGTTAAAGAAAAGTTGTAAATTGAGAAGGAATGGGTAGGAAAGAGTATTAATATCACAGATAGCATTGTGGAACAGATGGTATTTGATAAAAATAAATCTACTTATGGGGATATGGAAGTTGATACCCTGATCCAATATTTTGACCAGTACATCAAGGAGGAACATTGCTCTTATGAGGTTATCAAAAGGCTCATCTTTGTGGAAAACAAGATTCTTGAGCTAACTAAAAATTGAGAGAATATAAGCAAAGAATGGCCAAATGTATTGATGTACTAAATAGGCATAACTTGATATTCAAATATCACAGGGACCTAAAGAAGAAGAGTTGATATAATTGTTCCAAAGATATGATGCATATAGAGAAAGACAACTAGATAAAGAAGAAGATGACAAAGATGAAGATGTGACCATGTTAACTAGTGAGCAGGCTTAGGCTTGTTTTTCTTAACAACTCTCATCTTTTCATAATTGATACTCTTGTTTTATAATAGTTGAACATTACTTTGAATTGTTAATTTCAAGCATGAATGTAACATGATACAATATAATAGACTTTTATGTTGCTTTAATAGAATTCTAAATCTATTATGAAGCATGTGAATTAATGTAATAGTTTGAATTTTTGTATTGATGAAAAAGAAAAATGGGGTTCTATAGGGGCCCCAGACCCATGGAAAAGTTACATACATTCTTTTGAATTACATCAAAAAGAAACTAGAGAAAAAGACACCTAATTATCTTCCACTACCACAAAATCCTCACTGAAAGGAGGAATTTTTTCAAAAGCCTATTTTTCCTTGGAAAAACTCCTCTAACCCAATAGCCATTTGTGTAAATAGAACTTCCCCTGCCAAGGTGTGAGACATCCCCATAGCCATGAGTTCCTCAATATTCATCCTAGGGCCATCCAAGATACTCATCAATTCCATCTTCTTTTGATAAGAAGAGACCCAATTTAGGAGATCCAGGCCACCTATGGGAAATTCTTTCCTCCCTTTTGATTTGTAGATAGAGGGCTGAGCAAGAACAATTGATGTGGCTGGAAGTGCAAGTATAGTGGTCTTTAAAGTTGGTTGATTAAGAGCTTTGGAGATGGACTCACCCTTGCATTTCTACATAATAGATGGTGATACTTCAAGAGGTGAATGGATTCTTGTGGGCCTTTTTCCAAAGAAGAAACACGTTGTTCCAACTCATTCACCTTATGAAAAAGAGTAGGAATAGTGTCTATAGAAACCCCTTCACCAAGCTCATAATATTATGAAGGAATATCCTTCATAGTGAACTCTTCATTACAGATGAAAGGGCATATGTTGTCAATTACACCTTTCACAGATGGCATACTCTTGATCCATAATTGCTTTAGTACTTTGGGAGTCTTCTGATGCTCCCACCTGAAAAGATGAAAGTACATCATTTGGAAGGTGGAAAACACAGGACTGATTCTAATGAGCCTTTGAATCAAAAACACACAACAACAACTTGGGTGGTATCGGTGACCCATTATAGTCCTCTCGATCCATGATTTTGAATAGCATCCTCACAAGTGCTAAATCTGGGCCTGATAAATCAAAAACTGAGTTTAAATTTTAAGAGGATATTTCCATCAAGCTGAAGCTAATGTCACTCCCGCCATGTTACAGAAAGAGAAATTCGCCAAGCTTTTCTACACTCAAAACATATGATGTAAACTTGTAGGAGAAGTGATGGAAATTTATAGTAAAAATAAATTTGGTGAGTTAAGTTGAGAACAATCATGATGAGTTGATAAGATTGTCTGTGATACCCACATGAAGGTGAAAAGTGTGAAACAGAATGATATCATACAAAAAGGAGGAAATTTACTTAATATGATACAACATGTGAAAATTCTCGGTCAGAAATATATGACAATGATTGTGTGTATTTCGAGGCGGATTCTCAAAAGGTGGGAATGATTAAATATCAAATCAAACCATTTGGGGTGCTCGAAATCATTAAAAAGTCTCTCAACCTACCTGAAAAATAAATAATTAAACAAATGATACTAAAGGGTGACATGGCATCCCAGTCATTCTAAGATAATGAAAAAATACAAATCATTTGTAATTCCTCCACATGGCATCACGAAATTAGAATATTTTCAAAGGAATGATAGTAGATCAGATTGTGTGCCGAAAAGAGGAATATTCTTTTGAAGATTCACATTTTTGGGGGAAAATGCAAAGGTGAGAGAGAGAGAGAGAGTTGTATATATATGAGAGGAATGTTCTCATATCGGGGGTTAAATTTTTCTAAATTCTTAGAGAAAATAGAGCAAAACCAATTATACTTTTCTTGAAGAACCTGAATCGAACCGAGAGATCTGTGAGTTGTTTTATTTTGTCCAAACCTTCTCATGCCAAGATGATTTCAAGTTTACAATCATTGGAAAGCATTAAGGCCATAGGCTTTATGGCCCCTTGTTGAGAAATTTGAATTTCTTAAAATTAATTGTGTGTTTTCTCTTGAGCAATGTTGTCTTTGTTCTTAAGGTAAAATACTTTGAATCAACTACTTGCCTTCCCTGTTACAATCTTATGTTGATAGTTTCTTTGAATTACACTAGATATTGTCTTAATTAGTGGAATTTTGGAAACTGCAATTGCACTGTAGATAGATCTTTCTTTTTGTGGTGTGATAAACAATTTTAAATTCATATTGCCTTTGTTTGGTTTAGAAGATCTTAGTAAGCTTTTGAGTGTATCTTGAGCATAGTTGAACAAGAAATGTTAGTGTTTTATTGAGAATTTTAGCATGAGATTTTGTGTTTGGATTCTCAAAGGTTGTGTGAAATCTTGTGCTCTTAAGATTCCATGAGTGCATACATTCTGGTTAAAGGGATGCTACTAGTTGTGTGATGTGTTCCTCTTGCCTTGGGGAAATTTCCAAACATTTGTAAGGTTTTCTTAAGAAACTTGTATAATCAACTTTATCCTTCTTTAATCTCCCATTCATACACAAAAATTACAACCTACAACTATTAAATCCTTCTGAATTACCCATGTTTTCCTTGCCTATAAACATCTATTAAGGGACTTTTCCATTTCTATCATCCCTTTCCATAAATATGTAGAAGCAAGATAAAATTTACACTGTCTAGAGTAACCTAAGTCCTATTTTGAAAGACATCTGCATTATTTAGTGTGAAAACTCATGAGAGTTAAATGATGCTTGCATTGATCGTTTATATTCAAGGATATCCTTCATATTTCCAAGAGAAATCTTAGAGACTGCAATTTCATCCACCTTTCTCACAATTACAGGTTACAAAATGGGTCCTCTCACCTTGGTTAAAGGCAAAACCTAAAGTATGAGGGAAGGTCATCCCCTTTGTGAGTGCAATCCAATCTCTCCCAAGTCAAGTCTCAAAGAGTCTATCAAACATGTCCCCAACTACAAACAACTAAATCTTCGGTTTGTCTTTCTCTAAGCATCCAACTTCATTTGTCAATGTTGTTTGGCTCTCAAGGTGGTGCAGAATTAGGTACCAACATAACAGATATATCCTCGGCTTCAGTGGGTTTTTTTAACTCGGTGGTTATCTTAAAATGTTATGAAGAACCTTGTCAACTTCATCCCCCAACTTAAACCTTGTCTTGTCTTCGATACAACAACTAATGAAGAACCTTTTCATTTTCTCCAAAAATGGCCTATAGACATCAACCCCTAGAACTTATACGTCTTGCATAGGGAAATGTTCCCTCACTTGACTCATCCGACTGGACTTTATAGGACGCCAATTATGGAGGAAAATACATCAACCCCTAGAACTTAGACGTCGATATAAGGAAAGATTCCCTCACTCGACTCCCCCGACTGGGTTTGTGGGATGCCCTGCCTCTTATTCTTCTTTATGGTGGGGTTGGGGGGATGTACTTAATAATTATGGGTATAATTTTCTTCTCAAAATTATACCACAATTATATATGTGTATCTATTTGCTTTGTCCACTCTTATAGTTGTGCATTCTCCTAGATCAACTGAATAATGTCAAATGGTGTTGACTTTGGTTATACTTGACCCCATATATTTTTGGCGTTTGTGAGCTCTTGTTGCATTTTGATTATTGATTTGTCCATCATAGTGCTACATTCTTGCATTTCGTGATTTTTTCAATCTGCGCCCTTTTCTTAGTTTGATATTTTTACGTAAGTTTGACAAACTTGGTTCTTTGAGCTCCATCTTTGTCTGTGCTAATGTCATATGGCGTTGATTGAATATGTTTTTTTCCAATTTATCAATTTCTTCCTTTTCTTGTTGGGTCTCACTAGGCCATCCTATTGTATAAGTATAATAGGCCGTGGTATTTTACAACTTTGTCTCCAACTTAGTCACCGCAGCTTGTATTTCTTTCCTTATTTTCTGATTCTCCAAATTTTGTGGCTTAAGAATTTGTTGTTTATACTCTTCCACAACACTCTCATGGATTTTCTTCTTTTCTACTTCAAGATTGATTTTTCCTTCTTTTAAAATGTCACTTACCACCTTCTTTATAGCCACTTATACTTGTAGAGTTGGATTAGTGGTGATGTGTGGTTTTGTTGTTTGGATGGAGGATAAAATCTTTTGCATTACTTCTTCCAACTCTACGCACCATTGCATCTAGTCTTATTTAACACTTTGTTCTAGTATTTGACTTAAAGTTGTCTTTTTGCAATGGGAAAAGTTTTTCTAAGTGCACCTTATAGGCCTCTCTAGTTTTCCACTACCCCTTGTTGTAGCTATATTGAGTGATCCTTTATCCTTTGTTGCAATGCTTGTTTTATCTTTACCAAAGAGTCTTTAGGTGCTTTTGTGGGTACCATACTCGTAGATTTTTATGTGGTTAGTGTTGATGGTATTGTGTTCTTTTGTTCTCCTTGTTTCTTTAGTTATTCCTTTTTCTTCTTCTCTTCTGCCTCTTTTTCTTTCCTATATTTTTCCTCTTGTTCCTTCTGTTGTTTTTGTTTCTTTTCCACTTCTTCTTGTTCTTTCTTCTCTTTCTCTTATTTTCCTTCAACTCCTTATCCTTTCTTTTCTTTTCTTTTCTTCTTCCTCATTTTGTTTCTTTTTCCCTTATTTATTTTTCTTTCCTTTCTTATGCTTCTTCTTCTTTCTTTTCCTTTTCTTCCTTCTCTTTCTGCTCTCTCTCTCTCTCTTCCTTCTCCTTTTTATTGTTTTCCTTATTTTCCTTCTCTTATTTATCTTCCTTCTCCTTCTTTTCTATTTCTTCTTTTTGTTTCTTTTCTTTCTCCTTTCTCTCTTCCTCTATCTTCTTTTGTTTGTCTTGTTCCTCTTGTTCTTTATTTTTCTTCTCTACTTCTTCCCTTTGTTTCTTTGCTTCCTCTTCTTGTTTTTTTTTCTACTTTTCTAGTTATTTTTTCTTTGTTTCTTCTTTCTTCTTCTTCTCTACATATTCTATGGCTTTTTCTCTTGTTCCTCTTTATCTATATTTTTAGATTTTTCTAACTCCCTTTGTTTGTCTTCTTTTTGTTTCTATTTTTCCGCTTTCTTTTCTTTTTCTTAACTTCATCTGTGACTTTTTGTTTTTCTTCTTCTATCTGTTTTCTCTTCTTTTCCTCCTCAATTTTTGTAACATCTGATTTTTGGATTGTGTCCTTAGTGGCTTCCTCTTCTCTTTATTTCCTTGCCTTAATAAGAAAGCCAATTATTTCCTCTACCTCCTTTATGTGGTTTTGATCCACGATAGTCTTTTTCTTCTTGTGTTTCAGCTTTGTGCATTCTTGTTGAAGAGATTGCAAGCGGCTTGTTTCTTCCACTTCCACTTGTTCTTGGATTTCCTTGATTAACTCAGGTGGAAGTAAATGAATGATATCTCTTATTACTAATCACAAAAATTTCAAGTAGTATTTTATGGCTTCTGCTTTATAACCATTTGTTCCCTTCCTATACTTTGGCTTCATACTCTTGAGCTACTTGTGATATATCGCCAGGAGATAGACATTTCTTATAATATCCATAGGTTGTCTTTGTTAAAGATGTTTCTATCCATGGTTCTAGCCTCCTCTGAAAATTGGGGCCCTTCTTGTTCTTGTGATGGTGGGGGAGATGGATTTTCTCCTCTTCTAATTCAGATATTTCTTCTATTTCTTGAGAGTCTTTTGCGTCTTCTTCTTCTTCACTAACTTGAGCTTCTTTTAGTTTTGCTTTGGTTGCTAATGCTTTTTGGCATTTTGTGGCAGGTGCTAAAATAGTAGATCCTCTTTTCATTTTATATGTTTTTGTACCTCATTTTCTTGATTTTGTTTTTCCATATTGAGCTAGGTATGTTTGTCTATACTCTTCAAATGTTTCTTCAATGACTTGATCAAATTTTGGAAGCTTAGATTTTCTAGGGTCCACCAAATAGTTTCGATTACTTCCACTTTGATGTAGTTATTGAATCATTAGAGGCTTCATATGGTAGTGGGGGTATATGAGATGTACATGGAATTATAGGCCAGAGGAAGGTATAATCAATATATATAATAAAGATTTCTTTTTTCATATTTTACCAATATGAGAACTATGAGAGTTCTTCATGCATTAGACCCCAATATGGTTGGGAGATTCACCAAATGGATGTTAAAAATGCTTTCTTAAATGGTGACTTAAAAGAAGAAATCTATATGAGTCATCCTAAAGGTTTTGAAGAACCTGGTAAAGAAATTTATGTCTGTAATCTTAAAAAGTCTTTGTATGGTCTTAAGCAAGCTCCTAGAGATTGGTATGCTAAAATTAATGGTCTCTTTCAGAACTTGGTTTTTCTAGATTTGTTTTGATAATGATTTATTTGTTAAGTTTGATAACAATCATATTATCATTATTTTTCTCTATGTTGATGATATTTTGATTACTAGCAGTGATAGAAATCTAATTGTTAGAATCAAAGAAAAATTTAAAAAGTGTTTTGAAATGATTGATTTAGGTTTATTAAATCATTTTATTGGCATGATTATATTTCAAGATCATAAGTATATTGTTGCATCTCAATCTCAGTGTGCTATGAATTTATTTATAAGATTTAACATGATTGACTATAAGCATATTTCTATTCCTATTGAATTTGGTGTTAAGTTAGACCCTAAACCAACTTGTGCTAAATTTGATCCTACTCTGTATGGTAGCTAGTTGGTAGTCTAATTTATTTGACCATTACTAGACCTGATATTTCTTATGCAGTAGGAGTAGTTTCAAGATTTATGTAAGAACCTTATGAGGTTCATTGGAAAATGGAAAAGATAATTTTGAAATATATTAAAGGAACAATCAATTATGGTATTTTTTATTCTTCTTGTAATGATGCATAATTATTTGTTTATTGTGATTCTGATCATGTTGGTGATGTTGTAGATAGAAAGTCTACTTCTAGATATCTTTTCAAGTTGGGTGCGGTGCCATCACTTGGAGTAGCAAGAAGCAACCAACAATGTCTATATCTTCTACTGAGGCAGAGTATAGAAGTGTTATGAAATCGCCAAAGAAGCTATGTGGCTGAAAAGAGCATTTGGATGAGTTGCACATGGGCATCAAAGGGAGCACTACTCTTCTATGTGATAGCTAGATTTACATTGCTCTTGCAAATAATCTAGTTCAACATCAAAGTACCAAGCATATTGAAGTTCATATGCATTTTATTTGAGAAAAAGTCCTAAATGGTGATATTGATCTCAAGTTTTGTTCTACTGAAGATCAAGTTGCAGATATCTTCACCAAGCCTTTGTGTGCTGTGAAGTTTTACAAGTTTTGTGCCTTGTTGGGCCTATCAAATTTTCCATTGAGGGGAGTGTGCATGAAAATTCCACCTCTTAACGGATGTTGTAAACTTCCAATACTTCCTCCACTTTGTAATAAGTAAATGTGTCACTCTATGTGAAGTTACTTGTAAATCCCAACGAAGCTTTAGTTATGGGTATGCCTTAATTTATAAAAGGCTCCATAATCTGATGTAAGTCTTCATAAGTAAAGCACTTGTTCTTAAGAATTTTTGTATGGGAAGATCAGCTGATCTCCCTTGTTTGCATGTTATCTTGAATCATTGTTGTTAATTCAAGGATTTGTAAATCCTTTTGTAGAAAAAGGTTAAATTGGCATGTCTATTTTTTTCTTCCCACTTAACATTAAGGGGGAGTGTTGGGGTGTTAATTTCAAGTGGGGATAGCCACTTAGACAACCCCTTGTCTTAAAGATTATTTTTAATAATCTTAGTCTATCTTTCACACCTTGAAAAGAGTGAAGCAATATAACCACTCACCCATACTATATAAATAGGATGATCCCTCACGGATTGGACTGCTTGGTAATCTATATTTTGCTAATGTTTTTCATAGACCGATTGATCTATACTTAGCTACTTATGTGAGTTGTTATACAGTGAGATAGAATTCTGTTATTGTTACTTATGAGACCGAGGAGTGAAGTGGAAGTGTTGGGTTAAAACTGATAAATTCTTAATATAAGACAATGTTTTTCAGTGGATTTTTTCCCTATGGGTTTCTCCACTTAAATTTGGTGTCTCTTGTCTCATTTACTTTTAGCTATTGATATTTGTTTTCATTCATATGTTAACTGTTATATGCATTTGTAAAACATCTAGTTAAAATGTCTACACATTATAATCTATAATCCTCAACTGTTAATCTGTGGATCTATAATTCTTCAATTATATCTTCCCATATTTGTTCTAACATGGTATCAGAGCTTGTGATTATGTGTGTGCAGAGATAGATTTGGATGTTTTCTAGCTTGCAAGAGCGAAAGAAGCTTGAAGATTGTTTGATATGCGAAACCCTAAAAATTCAGCCGACAACTTCAAGCTAAACCAGGTGTAAAGTTCTAATTTTCATCCCAAAATTACTTGGATATTAGTCGATTGACTATTTAAATCATGTTAGATTTGTTTTTAGGCTTGATCTTTTCTTCTACATCTGGTTTCATTGTTTACGGTTTAAATTTGTTGTCTGTGAGCTTATTTTAAGTTTTTGCGTCTTTTATAGCCATTAGGATTATTTTTTTATTGTGGACCTAAAATATTTCCTTAGATCTAGTTAGTTCAGAGCGTTTAAATCTGCCCTATCTTTATAAATATATTTTTTCTAGATCTACTTTTGCAAAGCCCATCCAATCTTTTTTTGCTATCTGCTTCGTTTTGTCCATTTTGCAAAGTTTGGACCAATAAAATTGCTCCAAATAGTTTCTCTATCCTTTTTTCATGTTTGCATGAAGCCATACCCACTCTTAGAGTGCCAAGTGGCTTCAATCTGACATCCTTTTGTCTTTGCAAAGTTTGATTCAATATTATTGCTCTAGATAGCTTCACTTGATGTCAATTTTTGTGAAGCCCAAGCCAATCGAAGGCTTCATCTTGCTTCGTTGTGTCAATAATATTGTTTATCTAATTTTTAGTTGTGAAATGCAAGCCAATAAGGGATTTATATGTGTCTTCACATTGTCAGACTTGGATTAATTGTCCTCTGTCATATACAAAATTTGGGCTAATAGGATTGCTCCAAGTAGCTTCGTATTTCACATTGTCAGTCTTATTTTTAACTTGCTTCTGACATATGTAAAGGAAAAACCAATAAAATTGCTCCAAGTATCTTCTATTTTGCACTTTTCAAATTTGTGAAATCCGAGCCAATAGAATTACTCCATATTTTCTCATTTTTCAGTCTTTCATTTGTGGCAGTTGTTATCCAATTAAAATTTGCCATCTTTTCACATTTTTCAGTGTTTGTCAGTCTTGTGAAAAGTGAGCCATTTTAAAGGCTTTGCATGTCCTCAATTTGCTTTAGTCATTTTATTTGCACTGAAAAGTGTGAACCAATATTATTTGGACACTTACATATCTTTTTCACATTTGTCAATCTCTGCCATTTGTGAAGTGCGATCCATTTAAAAGGCTCCACATATCTACTTTTTTGACTTGTCTTTGTCAGATTTGCGAAGCACAAATCAATTGTTTTTTGACACGTATTTTAATTATGTTAGCCTTCATGCAAGTGTCAAGGTGTCGATTTGCTTTGCTTTAGCTTACCACTTAAATTGTGACACCTATCTTATACCTTTTTTGGACCCAAACTTTATTTCAAGTTTGGTTTATTTCGGGACTTTAAGCCCTCAAAGCTATATATTTAAAAGTTTGGCGGAAAAAGCGCCAAGTGTATTTATTTTAGCCATTAAACTTTCAACAAGTGGCCTCGTTTGACTAAGACTTTGATTTTGCATTATGTCAGAGTGCAAAAAGCAATCTAATTAATTTAAGACACATGTATATGGTTCTATTTTTAATTAATTGTCTTTTGTCTTATTAGTTGCATTGTGAAATGTGAGCTAATTAAAAGCTCCACGTATACTTCTTTTTTTTTCACTTGTTGTCGCGGACCCAAAAAGGCATTAACTTTAATCTTTAAATATTTTACATCCGCCCAAGGATCTATTTTAAAGCTGACACATGCCCTTTCTTGGTATTGTCGATTTGTGTTACGTGTCGTCCCCCATGCTTGGTTGTTTATTAACTTGTTTTTATTTTTAAGTACCTCATTTTTTAGCTCACCTCGTCGAGTTGTTAAATAACTTGTCAAAATTTCTTTGTCTTGCGTTTGCTAATTTGGCTTTGTCATCTCGAGCTTTCTAAAGTTTCTTTGTCTCGTGGATTCCAAATTAGACCTCGAATGACTCTGTGTCAAATTGATCTTAAATTCGACCAAATCAAGTTGTTTTTTTACTAAATTCAAGTTGATTGCATTCGTATAGCTAATAAAAAGATCTGTAGCTAGTTTTTTGTCTCTATTTGGCTTCCTTGCCTCGTTTTTAGCTGAATTTGTCTCCATTTTTGTTTGAACATTAAAAATGGCCAAATTTGCCAATTTTTGTTGGATAAGTCTTAGCTTTTAAATGGAACGAACTATAGTATCTGGAGGGTAAGGTTAAAATATTGTTTCATGGATAGAAAGCTCTGGGATCTTGTGATTGGTATTGAAAAATGTCCCATATGGAGACAAGCTACCCCGAAAACCTTAGCTCCTTCTCTCAGATATCTCAGGAAGCTCTATCCATCCTATTGCAAAGCATTAGAGATGAATTCTTAATGCATATAGGTCATATGGACTCACTGCAGATACATGGAAGAAATTATAGACCATGCATGAAGGCAGTAGGTTGTCTAAAATTATTAAACTAGTTTTAGAGTTGTTTACAACACCCATGAAGGGGATGAGAAAATTGTCAACTATTTGGCTAAAATTAAGAACATCAAAGCTCAATTAGATGGTTGCAATTGTGAATTATTTCAAGATAAGCTTTTGTACTTCATAATTCAAATCAATATTCATGAAAAGTTCAAAACTACATCTCAATTCTCAATTCTAAGTATCAGAATGATAATTATCTGTCCGATCTAGAAACTTTGTCTTCTTTATTGATTCAAGAAGAGAGAGTCATGGAGAACTTTGATTCAAAAGAGACTACTTCTCAAGCTCTATTCTCACAGAGTCATAAGTCTTCTCATAATAGAAATAACAACAATCATAGTCAAAAGCCTAATATCAGATCTAGATTTAAATCAAATCCTAAGACTAACTCTAAGAACAACCATATATTTAAAGTCAAAGTTAATGGTACTTGTAATAAATGTGAAAATTTTGGGCATAAAGAGTCTGATTGTAGGGTGAAGACTAACAAATCAGCTAAGAATACTAACAATATAAGCCTAATAACCATAAGAAAAATCAGAAGCAAACCCAAGCAAATGTGGTTGAGTAGTCTATTACTTTGTATATTTCCCTTTCAACTTCAAATGAAAATGAATGGATTCTTGATAGTGGTGCCTCTAGGAACATGAATTGTACTCCTGATATCCTCTTAGATGTAGTTAAATGTGAAGAGAATATCTATCTAGGAGATAACTCAATCATTAGATCAGAAGGTTGTGGCAATGTTAAGCTTTCAAATGGTGTAATTAGGAATGTCTTGTATGTTCCTCAATTGAAAAATAATCTTTTGTCTTTCTCTCAGCTAACTAAAGAAAACTATAAAGTTGTTTTATTGCAAGATAAGTGGTTTGTCAAAGATATGTTTAAAAATGTTATTGCTTCTGGCATTCAAAAAATGGCTTGTATATCTTTGATGGTTTTGTGTCTGAATCTTGTTTTTCTTCCTCTTCTAGGAATGATATTCAACTTTGGCATGAAAGACTTGGTCATGTAAATTTCAAAATCCTATATGATATGTCTAGACTGAATCTTGTTGTTGGTCTTCCTAAGATAAAGACAGTCATGAAACTTGTGAAATTTTCCTACGTGGTAAGCAACATGCTCAACCATTTCACAAACATCATGATCCAAATTCCTCTCAGTTATTAGAATTGATTCATAGTGATGTGAGAGGTCCACTTGAGGTTCCTTCTCTCAGTGGAGCCTTGTATGATATCTTTTTTTTATTGATGATTACTCTAGAATGACTTGGTCTTATTTCATTAAGAAGAAGTTTGATGTCTTATTTAAGTTTTAGGAATTTAAATCTCTAGTTGAGAATGCTTCTAATCTAAAAATTAAGAGAATTAGGACTGATAATGGAGGTGAATATGTCAAAAAAAATTTTATGAGTTTTGTGTGTCATGTGGGATTTAAAGAGAGTTGACTACTCCTATTCCCCTCAATAAAATGGCATTGCAAAAAAGAAAGAATAGACTGTCTTAGAAATGGCTAGGACTATGATTCATGCTTCCAATGTGCCTAAATTCTTATGGGCTGAAGCTATGAACATTGTTGTCTATATTCTTAATAGAGTTCCTACTAAAGCTCTTCATCAAGCAACTCCTCATGAAGTTTGGACAAAGCAAAAACCAGATATTTCTCACTTAAGAATATTTGGTAGTCATGCTTCTATCTTCATTCCAAAAGCAAAAGGAAGAAGCTTGATCTAACCTCTTTTTCTTGTATTTTTTGTTGGCTATGGATGTAAAACTAAAGGATTGAGATTTTATGATCCATTCAAGCATGACATTGTTGAAAACATAAATGTTCAAGTCTTAGAAAGAACTTTCTCTGATGATCCTCATGAACCCTCCTCTGTTGCTCTCTAGAGATAGAGCCTAATAATTCTTCTCCCATGGAAACAAAAGTTCAAGAGGCTGATCATTCTGATCTAGATATGATGGAGATTGAGGGGGAGTCATCTCAAAATTTCTTGCAACCTAAGATTCCTAAATGGGCTCAAAGTCTTGTTCAAAACTCTCAACCTAATAATCTTAGAAAGCTAACTAGAAGTCAACATACTTATCATGCCTTGATGACCCTCTATGAGGTAGAACCACAATCCTTTAAAGAAGCATCTCAAGATGATAGATGGCTTCAAGCTATGAAGGATGAATACAATGCTTTAATCAAAAATGACACTTGGGAACTAGTCCCTCCTCCTTCTAAAAGAAGCATTGTAGGATCTAGGTGGTTGTTCAAAATCAAATATAACTCTTTAGGAGAGATTGACAAGTTCAAGGCAAAGGTTTGGTAGCTCATGGTTTCACTCAAACCTGGTATAGACTATGTTGAGACCTTTTCTCCTATTGCTAAGATGATCATTGTGAGAGTTCTTCTTGCATTAACTACCCAATATGGTTGGTAGATTCACCAAATGGATGTTAAAAATGCTTTCTTAAATGGTGACTTAAAAGAAGAAATCTAAATGAGTCAGCCTAAATATTTTGAAGAACACGATAAAGAACTTTATGTCCGTAAGCTTAAAAAGTTTTGTGTGGTCTCAAGTAAGCTCCTAGAGCTTGGTATGATAAAATTAATAGGTTCTTTTAGGAACTTGGTTTTTCTAATTGTTGTTCTGATAATGATTTATTTGTTAAGTTTGATAACAATCATATTATCATTATTGTTATCTATGTTGATGATCTTTTGATTACTAGCAGTGATAGAAATCTAATTGTTAGAATCAAAGAAAAGTTAAAACAAAGTGTTTTGAAATGACTAATTTAGGTTTATTAAATCATTTTCTTGGCATGATTATATTTCAAGATCATAAGTCTATTGTTGCATCTCAATCTCAATATGCTATGAATTTTCTTAGAAGATTTAACATGATTGATTGTAAGCATGTTTCCATTCCTATTAAATTTGGTGTTAAGTTAGATCCTAAACCATCTTGTGCTAAATTTTATCCTACTTTGTATAGGTAGCTAGTTGGTAGTCTAATTTATTTGAATATTACTAGACCTGATATTTCTTATGCAGTAGGAGTAGTTTCAAGATTTATGCAAGAACCTTATGATGTTCATTGGAAAATGGCAAAATATAATTTTGAAATATATTAAAGGAAGAGTCAATTATGGTCTTTTTATTCTTCTTGTAATGATGCACAATTATTTGGTTACTTGTGATTCTAATCATGTTGGTGATGTTGTAGATAGAAAGTCTATACGGATATCTTTCAAGTTGGTTGGGTGCCATCACCCATCACTTGGAGTAGTAAAGAAGCAACCAACAATTTCTATATCTTTACTTTGAGGCGAGTATATAAGTGATATGGAAGCTGCCAAAGAAGCTATGTGGTTGAAAATACTATTGGATGAGCTTCAAATGGGTGTCAAAGGGAGCACTACTCTTTTATGTGACAACCAGATTTCCATTGTTCTTACAAAGAATCCAGTTCAACATTAAAGGACCAAGCATATTGAAGTTCATATGCATTTTATTCGAGAAAAATTCCTAAATGGTGATATTGATCTCAAGTTATATTCTACTGAAGATCAAGTTGCAGATATCTTTACCAAGCCTTTGTGTGTTGTGAAGTTTTACAAGTTTCATGCCTTTTTGCTCCTATCAGAGTTTCCATTGAGGGGGAGTGTGCATGACAATGCCACCTTTTAACGGCTGTTGTAAACTTCCAATACTTACTCCACTTTGTAATAAGTAAATGTGTCACTCTATGTGAAGTTACTTGTAAATCCCAGTGAAGATTTAGTTGTGGGCATGCCTTAATTTATAAAAGGATCCATAATTTGATGTAAGTATTCATAAATAAAACACTTGTTCTTAAGAATTTTAGTATGATCAGTTAATCTCCCTTGTTTGCAAGCTAGCCTTAATCATTGTTGTTGATTCAAGGATCTGTAAATTCTTTTGTAGAAAAAGGTTAAATTGGCATGTCTGTTTTTTGTTTTCCCCACTTAACATTAAGGGGAGTGTTGGGTTGTTAATGTCAAGTGGGGATAGCCACTTAGACAACCCCTTGTCTTAAAGATTATTTTTAATAATATTAGTTGGTCTTTCATAGCTTTGAAAAGAGTGAAGCAATATAACCACTCACCTATCCTATATAAATAGGATGATCCCTCTCGGATTGGACTACTTGGTAATCTAGATTTTGCTAATGTTTTTCATAGACCAATTGATATATACTTAGCTAATTATGCGAGATGTTATATAACTGAGACAGAAGATTATTATTGTTACTATGAGATCGAGGAGTGAAGTGGAAGCGTTGGGTTAAACTGATAAATTCTTAATATACGGTAATGCTTTTCAAAGTGAAGTTTATTTCCCTACGGGTTTCTCCACTTAAATCTGGTGTCTCTTGTCTCATTTAATTTCAGCTATTGATGTTTTTTTTCATTGATATGTTAACTATTATATGCATTTGTAAAACTTCTCGTTAAAATTTCTGCATTATAATTTATAATCCTCAATTGTTAATCTGTGGATCTATAATTCTTCAATTATATCTTCCCACATTTGTTCTAAAAATTTGTGCGCTAAGCCCGTGGGCATCATCTTCTCGATTAGTATGATAAAATTTTAAGCATATGGCCTTAGCGTCATACTTGAGTGCATGATTTTCGATATCCATAATACATACTCTGTAATTTGTCTTCATAACCCCCATTGTGCAAGTTGTATCTTTTATCTTAGTTTTCTTCCTTGTGATGGATAACGCCATTGTGCCCATAATATCGTAACCCTAGCCATGACCTTTGTGTTAATAACGTGTGTTTGATCCACATATAACATTTGATTGTGAATCTGGCTCAAAAGAACTAGAATTGTTTCGTCAACCCTAGAAATATGGAATTCGACTCCATGCATCAATC
The DNA here is from genome assembly GCA_018340775.1 of Taxus wallichiana var. yunnanensis. Classification (NCBI taxonomy): domain Eukaryota; kingdom Viridiplantae; phylum Streptophyta; class Pinopsida; order Cupressales; family Taxaceae; genus Taxus; species Taxus wallichiana. The sequence goes on from CM031234.1 coordinate 857,110,920, forward strand.
TTCAATTCATTAATCACTTTGGTATTCTTCTTATACACCAATTCCTTTGTATTGGGGTCTTCTTCCAATAGTAATGCTCTTTTTACTTTGAGTCGTACATGATCGTATTCAACTATCTGCGATTGAATGTATTTCTGTAAATCTCGTGTATGGATAACTTTTAATGGTATATGCGAGAAAGCTTCCTCGGGATCATGTTTGTTTGATTTGAGTGGTCGCTTGTGAAAAAATAGTTTTGGGAGCTCGTCTTGTGCAACCTCCATTGGAGTATCCATGCTTTCTTCTCAATTTTCCCTAGTTTTCCCTAGCTCTCTTCTTTGCTCTTCGTTGGTGAATACGCATTTCTTTGTTTTAGCTTTTTGTGCCTTAGCTTGTTGCAAGTTGAGGCCTTTTATATCCTTTCTCCTTGTACCTACTTGTATTTATTGTGTTTTTGGTGGGATAACTTGTTGTTTCTTTCTTGATTTCGCTTCTCTATTCCGTGTATTTTTCGTGTTCGAGACTTTTTCCTTTTTAGTGTATTTTCTTCCTTCCTTCATTCCGCAACTTTCCATACCGTGTCTTTTTCTTTCCTTTTTTCATAGCTTTATTTCTACCTCGGTCTACCTCCTAGTACCACGTTTTTAGTTCTCTTTATTGTGTGGGTTTCCTTCCTCTGTGACTTTATTTTTCTTTATTTCATAGGTATCCCTCCTCTCGTGGCTTTATCTTTTCTTTTTGTTTTACTTTAGTGTGTGGGTATTCTCCATTTGCATGCTCCTTCCTTCTCTTTATTGCGCAGTATCCTTCCTCTGTGGCTCTCTTTTTCCTTATTTCATTTTTCTTGTTTTCTTATATTTATTAGAGGAAAGACGCCCTTGCAGTTTTCATCCTATCCTTTGAATTGTCGAGTTTTCAAATAGGCTGGATTTTATTTCTTTATATATATATTATATTATATTTATTTATTTATTTATTTATTTATATATATTTTTATTTTAAAGTATTATATCTTTTTAGTCTTGCACCATTCACATAGCCTGGTAGTTCTTTCAATTGCAAATTTTTTAGCTTGATTTCTTTTAAAGGTACTATTTCTTTGATGATATATGGTCCAAGCCATCTTACCTTGAGTTTTCCTAGATGTTTCCATTTATTGTCATAAAGAAACACCTGATCTCCAATGTCAAATTATTTTCTCTTTATGTGGTGGTCATGCCAAGATTTTGTCTTCTCTTTTCTTGGGTTTGGTTATAAGTTGTTAGGAACCTTTTCTCATCCAGTTTCTCTAATTCAATCAACCTCTCATGCAGTGAAGAATATTCATTCATTCTAAATGTGACCACCACTCTTAAACTTGGGAGTACAAACTCTATGGGACTGTGGCTTCCAATATATAGACCAATATGAAAGGAGAGTATTTTGTCAATCTTTTGTATGTGGTGTGGTAAGCCCATAAAGTTATAGGTATCTTCAAATCCCAATCCACTTGTTGTAATGAACATATCTTCGTAAGAACCTTCTCTAATACCTTGTTGAATGCTTCGATTGTCCCATTTACTTGTGGATGGTAAGGCATACTTCTATTATGGTTAATCATGAAGTTGCTTAACAATTCTTGGATGGTAGCATTGACAAAATGTTTCCCTTGGTCACTTGTGATACTTAAGGGGCATCCAAATTGTGTAATGATATTTTCATAGATAAATCTAGCAGCTTGTCTTAGTAGTACAATCCTTAGTAGGGATAACTTCCACCCATCTTGTTAAATACTTTGTCCCTATTATTATAAACCTTGTCTGGGAGTGTCTTACAACAGGTTTGATTGGTGCAATTAATTCTATTTACCACTTTACAAATGGTGTTAATGTTAACATTGGTTTCAAGATCATTTCATCATGAGCATTAGGTTTTCCCACCCACTGAAAGATATCACAAGACCTCGCGATGTTTATGTGCATCTTTAAAAAGTGTAGGCCACCACAAACTAGCCATCATCACTTTCCTAGTTGTTTGATCTCCTCCATTATGTCCTCTAGCTACACCTTCATGAGCCTCTATCAATATGTTCTTTCTTTCATGTTCTAAGGCCACCCTCCTAGGACATCATATTTTCCTTTCTTATATAATTTTCCCTGAATCAATGTAAAGGAAAGGCTCGACTTAACAAGTTCCTCTTCTACTACTTTATGAATTCAAAGTGGGGAATTCTCCCGTGTGTAATAATGTGTTATCTCATCAAACTCTTTGGGAATTGTCTCTAATATGAATAGGTGTACACCAAGGAAATCATCATCTATTGGTCCTTCATATTCTCCATTTTCTATTCTTGATAGGTAATTTGGCCCATTGTTTAATCTTCCTAGTTTTACTGCGATGGTGAAGTCAAATTATTGAAAAGCATCAACCAATGGCATATCCTTCCTTGTAACACTAGTTTGTTTAACAAATATTTTAATGGCTCATGATCGTATAGAAAACAAAAGAAGTAGCCAATAAATATTGTCTATATTTTTGCAAGGCATAAACCATGCTCAATATTTCTCTCTCGTAGTGGTATAGTTCCTTTTTGCTTTGGCTAACTTCGTGCTTGCAAATGCCACTAGATGGTCCATTTTTTCTTGAGGTTGTGTCAATACTACCCCAATGGAAATGTCGATGCATCTACATGGACGTGGAATGGAACTTTCCGGTCAGGAATATCACGATTGGTGCATGCAATATTTTTCCTTTAATAATTCAAAGGAATCCACACATTGTTTGCTCCATTGTATTTGCTTGTTTGTTATTTTCTTTAATAACTCCTCCAAAGGTGCACTTATCTCTCGCATAGTTTCTTATGAATTTTCTATGGTATCTAGTATATCCAAGAATTGTTTTGACATCCTTATGTGTTTTGGGAGGGGGAAAATTAACAATCATTGAAGTTTTTACTAGATCAATTAATAATCCTTCTTTACAAATTATGTGTCCCAATAATGTGCCAAATGGGGTTAAAAATATGCACTTCTTCAAATTCGAGATATTTGCAATGCTCTACATTTTTGAAACATCAATCTCAACACTTGAATGTGGTTTTTCAAGTAATCTGTAGACTATCCAATCATCAAGGTATACCTTCACCTCAAGGAAATCATGAATGAATTACATTAATGCGAATCATTATTCTACTAAACACTATGGGTGAATTCTTGAGTCCAAATGGCATAACAATGTACATAAATGAACCCCATTCCGTAGCAAAAGTAGTCTTTGGTTGGTCTTCAAGGGAAATTCTGACTGATGGTATCCAGAGAACCCATTAGTGAAAGAATAGACTTCTCTACCTGTAACATTTTCCAACACTTCTTCTGTAAATGACATCGGGAATGGGTCATGTACACAAGCTTTGTTTAACTCTCTATAGTCTATGCATATCCTTATTTCTCTAGTCTTCTTTTTTGTATTACCATTGGACTTATCCATTCTGAATCATCAACAAGCTTTATAATTCCAACATTCAACATTTTATCTATTTTAGTCTTCACCTTGACTTTTAGGTTAGGATTTAACCTATATTTTCTCTTTTCAATGGTTTGAACCCTTCCTTGATCTATATCTTCATTGTGCCAAATTATTCTTTTATACCCCTCAATTCCTTGAAATCTTTGGGAATATGTCCTAGAATTCTTTAAGAAGTTCAACTACCTTTGCCACTTCTTCTTCTGACTAGTAGTCTCCTATCTTGGCAAGTTTCTCTTCTCCATTGGTCCTAATGTTTTCTATTCTTATCTTCAAAGGTTGATAATAATATTTTTCTTCTTTTGACTTAGTCTCCACTACTTCCATTTCTCCTTCAATTGTTTGGTATTTTAAATTCTCAGGCCTTTCATCTCTCTCATGTTTTTCTACTGTAAAGCAATGTGCCATTTCTCGAGTTTTGTTTAAATTTTCTTTCCTTGGTGGTTCTTTGGTCTCTAGTGTCTTTTGTGAGTATTTATTTGTGGTTACTTATGGGATCGGGAATAGAAAATTCCTAATCTTTTATAGTTCACTAATGATGTTCATATCTGTATCCCAAAAATTAAAAGTATGGAAAAAATCCTTGACGATCTAGTCCCAACTTCTTGTTTCTCTTCTGAGTTCTGGTGCATGTACCAAGACCACGATATGGGTCCAAGTGTCCATATAAATAGTTGTGTCCATACCAAGGGAGAATGTTCTCTACATATTTTCCAATGCCTTTCACAGATCTGGATGTGTCTTTGAGGATCACTTTCACCAGTATATTCAAGTATTACCGTGCAAGAACCTTCACTTTCTAAAAATTGTGTTTTGAGCAATGTGGTTACCAAATTCTAGTGAGAGATGTTTGGTTTATGTGTTTCCCACCAACCTGTGGCATTAATTGTTAAAGTGTCATCTAGAGCTTCCATTCTTTTTTTCTCATTCGGGAATATTCGCTCCATTTTCTCTAAATAACCCTCTAAGTATCCAAACCCTGAGTACTTAGGTAAAGTCTGGTGGGAATCCCCATGGATTAATCTATATACCCTTTTATTGGAATTTATTCTATTTATTCTTTGGCATAATTTTATCCATATCCTTCTTCAAATATATCCTTTGCACCAAAAATATCATCCGCGACATCATCTAGTGTAATTACCCACAACGGTACTCTTCTTGCATAATGTATTTTTCTTGTTCTGGATTTTGGGAATCCATGTATCCATACCTCTACAACATTGTTTGAATATTTAGTTGTAGGTGTAGATAACAAAAATTTACATCCCTCAACTCGACGCACCTACGGTCAAAAACACCACATTTACAACATTACGCCCTCTTAAATCATCTAAATTATTTAATTAATTAAAATAATCCCCATTAATTAATCACACATCCCTCACATCTAAATTATTAATAACCCCCTTTTACACCTTCTACACACCTCACTACGACACCTCATTAACCACCTAAACCACCTTCCAAACACACTAACTTACTCCTAATTAACTACACCTTCCAAATACACTAACTTACTCCTAATTAACTACACCTTCCAAAAACGCTAAATTAACTAAACATTCCAAAAACACTAGCTAATTAAACCTACTAAAAAGACTAACTCCTCCTATCCTAACCAAATTTACCCACGCCACCACTTTAACAACCTCAAAGCTACCATATCTCATTTGAAATGGAAGAAAATCACTTGTTTTCTTAACTAAACTAAGATCTTCCGTAATCACTGGCACTTTTCCCGATCGACGGCAATCTATAAATACAAGAATTTACACCTCCTTTCGAGAGGAGGAAACACGAACTCTCAATATTTACAGGTACACTCTATATTAATCCTAGCTCATCAAGCATTCAAGCACTTCATGCCAACTTTATTCGACATTATTGTTCAGGAACGACAAATTCATCAACTGGATTGTTCATTTTCACTCTCCAACCACCTTCTTCCATTCATTTGTCACACCAATCCATTCTGCAAGGTAAATCACTTGTTTTGATTCATTTCAGACACTAGGAATAGGTACATTCTTGCTTATACACCATTTACATGTCGATAACACTCTATCTTTATTAAATTGGTATCTTAGTCAATTGATTTTAACTCTGTTTAGGAAATTGTTAGATTTCACAGTAATCGTTAGCGATTACCCCAATCACTAGCGATTCCTATATCTTTATATTTTTTCATAATTTTTCATTGAATCTAACCAAAATGCAAAGCTTTTTCTTGTTATCTACCAATATCTTGTCTAACATGATGTCTTCAGATGGCATTAAGAGGCTTTAATTATCATGCAGCTGATATTGGTGCATTTCCTGTCATCCAACACCCGCTCTACTGGGAGCAATAGAAGCTCATACATGATCTTGAGCTCTGTGTGATTCAAAACACACCCTTTCAACTTGTCTGGAGGATATCTTCGCAACAACTCAGTGCATACAGGAGGCCACCAAAGCATTCTAGGACACGTATAATGAAGCTATAAGGCTTCATGTAGACCTCGCATAGTATGAGCATGCTTACAAGATGGGCTTGGACTTATCAGACGACCGCAACACAACACCTGTAGTTGAAGACCACAGCCACATCGTATATCAAGCACCAACACTCCCCTCGCTCACCTCTTTGACACCCCAGAAGAATCCTCTGATTTATTTTCGAGGATTACATTTTTGTTCTAGATACTAACACCACTACAGGGGAAGAAGAAATAATTGATTCTGTAGCCTCTAACGTGACTGAAAACCTTTACACAGACTAGAGTCTGATTTATGGTTTTAAACCATGACTAATATTAGCTATATATGTACCTAATCTAAATAAGTGATAGTCACATTTCTATCTCAGTATCTTGTAGCATGATCAAAAAAATCAATAAAATCTTAAGCCATCCTTCTAAGAATAACATTAGCTTATTTAAATTTTATATTTGTAATTTTGTTTACAGGAAGAGAATCTTTGATCCATTACTTCACACAGGTGTAATAAAAACACAATCAACATTATGGGTACCCTAGAAACCCCGCCATATCGAGGTCAAGCTTAGTTGTTACCCCTTGAACCAAATCAAGAAAACCAAAGGTAAAAACCATGCAAGACATTCTCATGCACACGTGGGACACTAATCCCTGTCTAATTTCATCAATTTTTTCATCATTTTTATTGTTGTTTTCACTAACTTCCAATCGCTAACAATCGGCTCAATCACCTGTGATTCCTCTGAATTGCTAGTGATTTCCCTATGTTGTTTTCTTAACATATTATCATCAATCTGCAATATATTTCTCTCTGTTTCCTGCTTCTTCTAATCAAATTGTAGGCTCTTTTTCTCTGGAAATTGTACCTTCTAGATTTGCTAAGCAAACATTTCGATAATTTCCAAAAAAATTAAAAAAATAAAAGAAACAAGGAGCACTTTTGCGGTAAGTTTTAGAGCCATCTCTTTAAATTTTCATTTTGCATTCTTGGTTGTTTGTTTTCATCAAAATCAACACTTCATTTCAGGACCTTAAAATAGAACAATTGCATCCTTTTTGCTTCACATAGTTTAATTAGGGAGGAAAAATTGTTGCATTCACTTATTCTCCCTCACACACAACTAAATCACTATCAAAATCTAAAACGTATTAAAACATCTCCCACCTAGGTGAAACTTATTGGGATTTCATCACCTAACAGGAAGTTGACTCGGTGTTTTGGCCGAGTATAATCTCAAGTCTGTCGGTATATATTGGCTCAGCACTTGACTCCCTTATCGTAGCGGGACTGTGAAGTGAGGGGTAGGCCCTAATACCACGCCCGTACCGATAGTAGTATAAAATTGGACCTCATGTACCCTTGAGTATATCAAGGACTCCACCCTTTAACACACCTAAAACCATCCCTAGAATACCACTTCCTAGGACCCATGTTAGCCATTTTACACATTTCATTTTTTTGTAACTAATCAAGATAACTATAAAATCACTCTTTGATTGTTCTTGCTTGTTGTTTGTAAAACAACACATCCACTTATTTTCCTTTCTTTTTGGTGTTTTATGTGTGTTTTATTATTATGGTACTTACTAGACAACAAGCCCGTAATCAAATCCTAGAAACATGTCCACCCCACCTACATATCAACAAAATCTCCCATTCTGCACTTCAACACCTTTTACCCCAACACAATAACAACTTCCATACTATCAAACAAACACATCTAACCCCTTTTCAGACCCTCAACAAACTTGGCATGAAGTAGGGGCCAATTATAGCAATACAATAGGACAACAAATCTCACATTCCCCACATCGATATAATAATCAAATTCTCCCCCTAGATCTCAAGAAGAGGAATACTCCCTTTCTTCTAGTCCTCAAACATCTGAACTCCCTTTCTACAATAGGGGAGACCCCATCTTTGAGGAAATGTTAGATTTAAATCCCATTTCCCTTAATTCTTATCTAGCAAATAAGAAATGTTCAAATGCAACCGTTCATGCCTCCATCCATCCAACACACCTACAATCCATCTTTTGCCATTACGGGCCTTATTGATCAAAATCAAGACCATGTTGTCCAACAGTTATATCCATACACCTCGAGTCCATCTGAAACATCAAAGTAGTCAACCTCAAGCATCTCTCACCTCTACAAATCCATTTGAAACTTTGAATGAACAATTTTCCATTAGTCAACCAGAGACATCTAAGGTTTTGTCAGCTCCCACCTACAACCTTCACATGATCTTGTCACAAAACACCTTTACTTAGCAACCCACATCTTCACTAGGTCCTTCTGTAGGATTCACATCACCTTTAAATAATTCCACTACTTCATCATCTACTCCTCCGGTTCCTCGTATATACCAACACTTCCTTTGAGTTATATCGCCCCTTCAACAGTTATGTCTTCCCAACAAGTTACTGCTCCTATCCAAAATATCACTATGTCTATCCCCACAACAACATCGTTGGTTAATACTAGTGTTATTACTAGTACACATCCTATTTCACAATACATACCACAACCTTCACGACCACTAATATATGTATCACAATATGTACCTCTATAGAACATTCCACTATACGATATCCCACAACAAAGTGTTCCACAACATGCTCCATCTTTCGCCACTCCGACTATCTCTTCTCAAAAAACACCCATTTATTCACAACCTCTTACGTATGTATCAAATTCATTGCAATACCAATATATTCAAGCCTCAAAACCTATCACTTTGCAGCAAGGATCGTCATCCCATCAGAACATTCCACAACACAATATCCTTCATCATCAAAACATTCCCCAACAAAATCAACAACACATACCTCAACAGTACGGATATCAACAAAATATTCCATCATACCATTCCCAGTAGCCAAGAAAACCCTATTAGCATAATCTCTCGTACCAACATAACATATCCCAATAGAACACCCCCTACCAATAGAACATTCCACAACAATATCAAGTATACTCACAACCCAATCAGTCTTCGTATCAGCATATCTTGTCCTTATAACAATCAACACAATTTGATCCTCTTCAAGCCCTTCTAAGCCACATATCTAGCCTAGAATTTGCTTCATCAACATCCAAGAATGCACTCTCTTATGATAAAATTTGTAATGAGCCCATTCATCCTTCTATACCATATAAGCCATATCCACCTCATTGGGAGCTTCCAAAACTTACTAATTTTTATAGCAAAGAAGATCCCCAACAACACATCCGCACCTTTCATCACACGTGCTATCTAATAGCTCATGATCAAGACCTCATGCTGAGGACCTTTCCTATGTCCCTTGTCGGTCCTACCTTAGACTAGTACAACAACATCCCACAACACTCACTATTCTCTTTCACACAACTTACACAATTATTCTTAGACCACTTCTCCATAAACGTAGCCCGTAAAATCACTATTAATGATTTGTACGCCATTAGACAAATTGAAGATGAATCCATCACTTATTTTGTAGCTTGTTGGAGGGCCACTTCCAATCAGCTATCCTTTACACTACCACAGCAAGAGTTAATTGAAATTTTCTATCACGCATGCACCAAACACATTTTGTCTACTCTGTAAATCTAGTCATTCCAAACTTTCGATGAGGCTTTTACCATGGCCTGTAAGTTAGAATTGAGAGCCCTAAAAGATGGATGAGTAAAACTTTTTCCTAAGAAACCAAAAATGGATTTCCCATCCAAGCCACCATTCAACTCAAATAATTCTAAATCAACTACCAATGCCATTGTGGTTAAGTCCGCTCCCAAGGAAAATTCATCCACCGAATGCTTGCATCAATAGCGCAAATATACACCCATAGCTGAAACTTATGGTGCAATTTTTCATAAATTACTTGCATCTAATCTAATATCACTTCCACCCATTCAACCCATCGACATATCAGTTTCAAAACCCATCTGGTATCGAGATAATGACTTCTACAAGTACCACAAGGTCAATGGTCATGATATTGAAAGGTGTCACACATTCCGCAATGTGCTTCAAGACTTGATTGACAAAGGTGACCTTCACTTAGATAATCCAAACACACCCCCAAACTAAGGCCTCGATATATTCAAACAACCTTTTCCAAATCACCCCTCTTCCTCCTAACAACTACAAAAAAATGTTGTTCATACCATTAATATGATAACCAAAATTGATCTTGTCTCTCTAACCACTTCATCACCCAATGAAACAGAATTTGTAGAATCAATACCAAAGACTCGGTGAGCTTGAAACTGTCAACATAGAAACCTCCCCTATTCAACACCTTTCTGAAAGTCTCCCTATGTCTCTATCACCTATACCTGTGGATTCTAAGCTAGAATCTCGAGAAGATTGAAAGCTGTCAAACAACCACTTGTTGCTAATGACATACTCGTATCCTTGTTTGATTTCATCGCTAAGTATATACCCTTACCCTCCAACATGACTGTATTAGCGCATGTACCTAAATTTGTAGATATAACTATGATACCACTTAAAACATTCTTAGCGCAATCATCCCCACCCAAGCTAGCCATAAGACATGTCTATCCCCAATCTATGAAAGTAAAAAATCCAAAATCTATAAATCATTTAGACCACACCATCAAAACTTCTTCTCCTTTGTTAATGTCAACTTCAAGTAATACACCTAGTTCATCTAAAGTATCAAGAGGACCTAATAAATAGAGTGTCATTCAAATCTTTAGGATTCCTTATTATGATGAAACTTATCATTTTCGTGGTCCTCCTCCTTCTTTTCCTTCATTCCATGCAAGAGGCATACCTAACTTTTGGAAATCCTCTTGTCATCTCAAACCTAAGACCTGTCAAACCACTCGAATCAAACATTACTCAAGATCCTAAAAACCATCCTTATCTCCCCTTAGACTTGGATCCTCTTCATTAATCTTATTTTACCATACCGATTAATCACCCTCTCATTACAAGGGTAAACCCGGTACATCATACCCCACCATGAGTCCATATTTTACATATGTTACCCCGATATGGGTGTTGGGCCCCTACTATAGATACCAAATCTTAAAGGCGCATAGCACGCATGGCCGAAGGAAGCGCGCAAGTGAAGGCATGCAAGGTAGAATTCAAAAGGCTTCTTGGAGAACTAAGGACGTGTGTGCCACGCGAAGAACAATTTGAGACTTAGTCGTTTTCGACCTTTTGACGAGAACATATGAAGAACGTGTTACGATTGGATAAGGTTCCACTGCAACAGGGGTGTCCTGGAAGGAATATACCTTGTGATAGAAAGATCCAAAATCTAATCATGACATGGAGAGGCATGCGCTGGGGCGACCCACATCTTAACACTTGGGGCCGGATCGAGGGCTGCAAAGGAGTTTGTTAGAGCTCAGATGCCTATTTATATGCGTGCCCTTGGAAAAGAACAGACACAAGTGAGGTAACGGAGCTCTGCAGAATTACTACGAGAACTATGGGATAAAATGGGTAGATGATTCTAGGAAGGATGTAATGGGGAATGAAAATTTTATCTTGTGAGCATACATGTATGGGTCCAGATATGGCACATGACTATGGTCTGCCACTCTGTGATGCTTTACAGTAAGACTATGAATGAATATGATAAGGTTACCACCGTGTGTATTTATTAAGATATCCTTCTGTATTATTTGCATGTTTTTACTAAGCTTTTAATCTTGTATAATCATGAACCTTAAGTGAATGTTAAGTATATTATGGATTTACAACTTCCTAGTTCTAGTTAATTCTGTTGCACACTTTGTTTCTGTTATGATTGAAGGGGTGTAGAAGCCGTCCTGAGCTCTATAACTTTTTCATGTCTGTTAAATCACTAAGTCAGAATCATGAAGTATGCCTTCCATTGAACTCACATAAAAGAGAGACTCGGCTCCCTCTCACGCACCTCGGGTGAGCGCCCAGCCTTGCACGGGTGATAAATTTTGCGCATGCATGAGGTTCCCTTGTTCTTGGTGGGGTGCAAAAATGACTACATCTTGGTTCCGTTGCTGAGACCTCTTTTCGAAGTTGTAGTGGAACATGACATACATCATGATCTATGCAAAAAGTGATGGCAGAGTGCTTAACACTTGAAGGTGTTGAAGATTGGTTTACGAGCACGGAGGATGAATTCACTCAGAGATTCAATACTAGACCTGGGTTTAACACGCGAAGATGGGTGGAGGACACTCTTTATCATGAGTTATACGAAACCTTCTTCTATTGTTTCCCAGTAGAGTTATTTGAATGGCTCTCGGCTTATACATCTAGATTGGGGTGGTATTATAAATCACACCCTTGGACCCAAGAAACATATCAGAACTTGCAAGATGTTGATCTAACATGGACCCGTGCTATAGATCATTGGTGGAAGGGAGTATTGACTAGCTACACTCTAGAATACGCCATTTCCATGTATTCCTGTCTAGAAGTTACTGAGTTTGAGTTTTTACGAGAGCCCAGAGGATCATTTTTGCGTGTTATCCCCCTTGTGATCAAAATCTTGATGGTAACCATGGGTTTAGAGGCATTTCCTATGGCCGGCTAAACCACTCTGAGCACTTGGCGAGGAAGCTAGGTTGGGGATAGATGGCTGATATAATGACTAAAAAGGAAAGGGAGGAGAGACAGGCTCAAGTATAACGAAGCGCGTGAAAGGGATATCGGCAGAGCAGGTGTGGGATTACAAGTGGGTTATGGAGCCAGACATGGTGGAAAGGAGTTGAGGTTCACGTGGAGGATGTGGAACCTAAACAGTCTATGATACCCCATCTTGGTAAGCGTAGGAGAGAAAACCTTGCGGCTTCTGATGAGAGTCTCATCATGTAGAGAAAGAAGAGTTGTTGGCACGTATCGACCCCACCTATCGACCAAACCTTGGTGTTTGTTTTGTTTAAACGAGGAAAAGTACAATTGATACATTTGATATCAATGGAAGCAACCGATCGGAACCTAAAAGGTACAACTTCTCATTTGGGACTATATGACTTCACACACTATTCCAATATTTGGTGGAATGTTTGGACAAGGCACATACCCACTAGTTTTGGATGCGCGTTAGCAAGTGGTGGAGGAAATACAACCGGGAGTGGCACTAGTTCACAAACTGTCGGCACGCAATTCGGTGGAATGACAAGAGTGTTTGACACGACGAACACAGCCTGTACCTAACACGGGAGGATCTGGAGGAGGAAGTGGTAGAGTTGGTGGCTCGGGATCTAGTGGGTCCGCGGAAGAGGAAACACTTGGAGGAAACCAAGGGACCGGATCGGGAGGATAAGGACCTTAGCCACCTCCACAAGTCTTCTTCGAGATGTCTCTACACTTACCGTTATAGTGGGATAGAAGATGCCACGAGCATGTGCATAAGTGCGAGCTCTTTGTGGCACACAAAAGGGATCACGACCCGGGATCGAAAGGCTAGTCAATTTGTGACGACCTTGCAGGACACGTGCATATTTGGTATAGAAAGTATGATTCTCATTAGACTATTGTGGATTATACCGCACCGAGAAATATGTTCTTGGCGAGAATTCCACATACCCGAGTTTGAACATAAGAGTATCATCTCTCTCAAAGAAATCCAAGCAAGGAATGGCGAGAGAGCATGCGGGAATATGATGTGTGCTTTAAAACTCTATTGTCTAAATTGTATTATGATATCCACCCTTCACAAAGATGCTCGGTGGTTTGTCGGAGGGTTGATCACACCCTTTAGGAAGGCTTTGTCTCATAAAACATTCACGGACCCCGTGAAGCGTTGGAAGTTGCTTTGCGCTAAGGCGGTTGGTAGTTTTGACACTAGTATTAGCCCATTTCTGGAGGCTCAGATTGCTGCCATGGCTAAGCAATTGGAGAAATTATCTACAAACACATCTCCAGATATTCGCGGTGGGATGTGGTGCACAGATTGTAATGTAGAAGGGCACACAAAGGATAATGGTGGGATATGTACTCGGAAGGCGGTACGCGCCGTAGTAGTAAACTGTGAAATATGTCACGGGGACCATGATGCAAGTAGGTGCCCCCTGTTGCAGCGCGTGATCCATAAAAATGTGTCTTGTTACTACAAGATATGTACCTCAACCACACATGACACCAAGGATTATAGATTGATTGACCAGATTCATGAGGCAATTGATCTTGGTGTGCACCAGACTGGCATTGCCAGTAGTTCCAAAGGAGATGACCGTGGGTATGAAGAGCATGGAGATGGAGGTGCACATGGAAGAGGGTTTCACGAGAGGATTTCATGGTCATGATAACCACGAGGGTAGAAGTGAGTTCCCGCGTGGAACATGCTTTAATTGTGGAGCCACAGACCATTATAAGTGCGAATGTCTAGATCTTCTACAATGCTCCTGGTGTGGAAAAAAACATAAGTACGAAGAGTTCCCAGAGTTATACGAACATATGAGTCAGCACTATCGGAAGGATAAGGGTGCTGCCATGGTGAGTATTAAGAAAGCTGACGTGCAATGGCTCCCACGAGTAATACATGAATCAGAACTAGAGCCTATTATGGTAACAACAAGGGTGGAATCCGCGCACACAAGGGAAGCGCCTAGGTAGAGACCTCTAGTTTCGAGGGAAGAAGTAGTACATGGGAAGTATCCAAATCTAGATAACCAAAAAGAAGTCTACCAGGAAACCATGGACGTACTTTGGAGCTTACAAGGGGAGATCTAATGCTTAAAAGAGCAAACTAGAAAAGATGAGCAAAGAAGACCAGTAGAAGCACCAAAGGATGACTTAGATGAGGTTAAGGAGGTGTGTAAATTGTTGAGGTAGGAGAATATTATCCCCTTGCTAGGATCCTGGTTAAGAGAAAAGGTACCACGCACCGGGGAAGAGCACGAAAGGAAAATCCTGCATGCAAACCTCCCACCTCACAGCCTTGATTATGACAAAGAGATTACCTTGAATGCAGTAGTGGATGGATGGTTTCTTAGCAACATCCTCATTGACACAGTGTAGAGGTTAATGTTCTCACTCTGGATGCCTGGCATCAAATGGGAAGACCTACATTATAGCCATCTTCAAATGTGTTGTATATGGCAAATAAAACAAAGGTAATGCCCATAGGTGTCTTGAAGGATGCGGCCATTACCATTTAGGGGACTAGGTTCACTGGGGATTTTGAAGTCCTGGCGCTTGCCAAGGTAGATAATTTCCCAGCTTTACTTGGGCACCCGTGGTGCTATAAGAATAATGCAGATCTCTGGTTTAACAAGGGGTATATAAGCTTTGAAAATAAGGAAGAGAGGGTGATTATACCGCTTGCCGATGGAAAGTCCACGCCTATCTTTGAACCCCTTGGGAGGAAGTCCTGACAGAATATATGTGCACTCCATAAGAGATCCGAGAGACCATCCACCCTATAGAAGGAGTCATATAGTTTTATGATGCTTAGTCTCATCGGTGATACTACCATGTAGCGTGTGATAATTGGGTGCATGGGACTTATGAAATGGTTGGGCGACATCTGAAAGGATCGGTGACCAAAGTAACCACAAGTGCGTACGGTTTGGCACCTAGGAGGAAAGGTAATAACCAAATATTAAGGGATGCATACCCCCGAGGTCTTTTTAGGGAAATGGAAGCTCACTAGAGGGAGAACGAGCGATGAGGTATCTTTGAGTTATGTTTTGATAGGCACGCAGAAAGAAGTGGTGGGCCCCGCATAGCAAAAACTTATTGGAGTGGTGTGAGGTTAGAATTGCGCTCACTATTTGATTCTTGAAGAGCAACATACCCACCACTATCAAGGATTACAATGGCAATGGACCCACCTCTTCCCACATCTAGGCATGTGAGAGGGTCTGGGAAGAAGGCACAGAATCTTTACCACCCTCCCTTTGGGTGCACAAGCTATATTCGACACTATAAGGTTATGTGCATGCTTGGTACATCCATTTTGAAACTCGCCGCCAAACAGGAAATTGGCAAGAATTAGCAGTGACTTTGGTCCACACATTCAATCTTGAAGTACCATGCAACCTAGGTTGATGAGGCATTGCAAGCTATCAAGCACCTCACTCTGGGGGATTGCGCCATGACGGAAGATAGGTTAGTAGACTTACTTGGTGGACCTATCTTAGAAGCGTGATTCGAAGGGGAGGAACTAGAAGACATATAATTCGAGCACGCGTGTGCTGAAAAGGAGAAAGGAAAGATGGTATATGTTGTTGATGGAGAGGAGATGGAGAACCTGAATGTTGACCATTCGGTTGGAATGCGCAAAGTAGTTGACAGTGCGGATGCATGTGCGTGCGTGTATCATGAACCACTCAAAACCAAGAAAGTTAACATCGTCTCAGAGAAGGAGCCCAAGGAAGCTATCATTGGGGACTATTGGTCGAACAAGGAAGTATCAAAGATCATCGATCTCTTACATGAATTTGAGGATTTATTCCCACGCGGATACCATGAGTTGAAAGGCATCCACCATTCATTAGGGGAAATGAGGATAAAGTCGAAAGATGGTGCGCGCTCGGTCAGGAAGAGGCCTTACAGGATGAATCCCAACATGCGTGTAAGGGTTAAAGAAGAGCTAGACAAAATGATAGCATCCGGTATCATTAAGGTTATGGAGGAATCAGAATGGATAAGTCCAATGGTGATTAACATAAATAAGGATGGGCGGATTAGGATATGTGTGGATTACAGGGAATTGAACGTTGTTTGTATCATAGATCCTTTTCCCACCCCCTTCACTGAAGAGATTTTGGAAGGAGTTGTTGGGCGCGAGGTCTATTCCTTTACGGATGGATTCTCGGGATATCACCAAGTAAGGATTGCCAAGGAAGACCAAGATAAGACAACTTTCACCATCGAGTGGGGAAGCTTTACATACACGGTCATGCCCTTTGAAATGAGGAATGCACCACGCATAGTGGTACAAGCATTTCAGGACTTCATCCATAAGTTCCTTTAGGTATATTTGGATGATTGGACAGTGTATGGGTTAGTCAGGGACCATTGTGATAACTTGAGATTGATGTTTAAAAGATGTCGGCAGTTGAGGATTTCCCTAAACATCAAGAAATGTGTCTTTGTAACTCCTTTTGGAACGTTGTTGGGGCATATCATATGTAAAGAAGGCTTACTGGTGGATCCCACAAAAGTTGCAGTTATTGTGGGATTAGGGAGCCCACCAAACCAAAGTGCTATGCGTGAATTTCTTGGACACACTGAGTACTACAGAAAGTTCATTAAAGGATACGCCAAGATCGTCGCACCTTTGGAAATATTGCTCAGACATAAGAGTGTCTTTCAGTGGGGAGAGGCTCAACAAAGGACATTTGACACTCTAAAATAAAGGCTTATCACCACACCTATTCTATGATTCCCATCCTCGATAAACCTTTCCATGTCCACGTGGATGCCTGCAGTACAAAGAATGGGAGTCATTCTTGCTCAACTAGGAGAGGGGATTGTTGATCATCCCTTGTGTTTTGCAAGTAGAAAGTTGACACCAAAGATAACGAGAATTATACAACGACCGAGCGTGAGGCATTGTCAATGATCTATGCGCTCCACAAATTTAGGCAATATATGCTAGTGACTCCCTTCATATTCTATAGGGACCATATGGCCTTGAAGTATCTAGTAAACAAAGCAGTGTTGCAAGGGCGCATATGTCGTTGGGTACTTTTATTTCAAGAATTTGAATTCAAAGTGGTGGTAAAACTAGGAAAAAACAATTGCGGGCCGGATCATTTATCAAGGATTGATTCGGAGAGGACACACAAAGTATCGAGGAAACCATGCCATATGCACAACTATTCAGGTTACGGCGCGCGCCCTCGGAGTTAGAATACATTGTTGTTTTTCTCAAGAAAGGTGTGGCACCCGAAGGGATGAATGCACTGGAAAGAAAAAGGTTAGCCATATGCGCCATGCCCTTCATGTTGATCAATGGGGATTTGTATAAAATGGGCCACGATGAGGTTTTATGCCGGTGTGTATTAGAACATGAACGCGTGGCCATAATAGAAGAAGCCCATGGTGGGATTGCTGGAGGACACTATACGAGGAATGTAACCGCGCGTAAGATCCTAGTCACCAGACTATGGTGAGAGATGATTCACCGGGATTGCATTGAGTTTTGCAAGGCCTGTGACCACTGCCAGTGCCTTGGCAAACCTGGATGAAGGGATGAGATGCTCTTGTGCCCCATCACCAACGTGGAACCTTTTGAAAAATGGCCAATAGATTTTGTCAGACCAATCTCACCAAATTACGCGAAGGAATAACTCGTGGTATATTATTACTGTCATCGATTATCGACAAGGTGGGCAGTGGCCACGCCCACTAAGGATTGCACCGCGACCCACAATTGCTCAATTTTTGTGGGAAAACATTATCATCATGTATGGTTGCCCATTAAGTTTAACAAGTGATAGGGTCACTCACTTCTTAAATGAAACCGTAAGGATTATATTGGCAAAATTCATGGTAGCCCATCATAAGACTACCCCTTATCACCCTCAAGCAAATGGGATTGCAGAGGCATTTAACAAAATCCTTAGTCACACATTGACTAAGATACCTGATGTGGGTAGGTAGGATTAGGATGACAAGGTATCAGCAATTCTTTGGGCATACAAAACAACATATAAAAGGTTGAACAAGGCCACACCATTTCAACTGGTGTTCGACGCGGAGGCTGTTTTACCAATCGAATTTATGCTACCATCGCTGCATATAGTACGCGCAGGAGGATTGGACGATGAACAAGCACTGGAAGAAAGAATAGATGAATTGATAAAGTTGGATGAAAGGTGCTCACTAGCAAGATGGAGCCAAACAACTGAAAAAGCTAAGCAAAAGGCATGGCATGACCGCCATATTAAGAACAAATAGTTTGAGGTTGGCCAGATGGTATTGCTATATGATTCAAAATTTCTACGCCATCCTGGAAAGTTGAAGGTGCATTGGTTGGGTCCTTATGTAATTTCATACATCCTTGATTCGGTGCGTTCGATTCTGCTATGGATGGAACAAAATTACCAGGACACTTCAATGGGATTAGGCTGAAGCCCTATTATAAATAATGCTTCTTAGTGTTTGTAAATAAGGTAGTTTTGCCAGTTAGTTTAGAATTTCCTTTTATGCTTTTCCTTTCTTGTATTTCCCTTTCATGTTGTTGTTTTGTTTTGCACCTGCGTTGCGTGCAAAGAACCTTATTACTTTTTAAACTTATGAATGTGCAAAGGACCGCGCATCAATTTAGTGTGGGGTGAGGTGACAAAGGGAAACATGGAGTTATTCCATTAGAGGATTGGGTTGGTAGACCATTTGAATTGGCCCTATTGAAAATATGCATTAGGAGAAAAGAAGGCAGATGGGTGGCAAAATAAGGTTACATTAGAAATCCACGTACAAGGAGAAAAAGTGCAAAAACACGAGGTAGGAAAAAGAAAGAATCATGAGGATGGAAGAGGTGCCTTTGGCACTGGTAACATGTGCACAAGAGTCTTCTATCAAGATGGATTGTTTGCGCATAAAAAGGTTGGAAAAGTTTTCATGTAAGGATTGGGCGTGGGTGAAAAACTTTTCACATAAGGATTGGGTGCATAAGGAGAAGCGTTGAAGTTAGGTTTTTTTGGAAATGTCACATTAAACATAGTCGTACGGTGGTAGGTAACCTAGCCTTTAATGCGTAAAAGTGGAAAAACCTATAAATACAAGAGTGGGCATTTCATTATTTCACTTTGTGAAAACAAGAAGAGTAATTTTCTTTCAGAAGCTAGGGTTTCAAGAACTGACTCGTGCGAAGGAAAATCCCAAAAACTTAAGCGTAATCGGTCCATTAGATCTACAAACCAGATCGAAGTGATTCACGGGTGTGAGGAATGTTGTGAAGGAGTGCCATGATCAAAGGAGGAAAATCAAAGATTAGGGTTTGTGTTCTAGGGCACGGGGCACGTGAGGAAAACTCTCAAACAAACTCACAAGTTAACCGGGAATGAAAGCAAAGGGTACAATGATGGCCAAAAAAACTAGTAGGCAAACCTATATAACAATCTAAGAAGGGAAAGGGTAAAGGAAAAGGGAAGAAGAAATAAGAGGAAATACCCTTGGATACGAACGAAGAATGGTATTCGGAGATGCAATACCCATATGGGGTTTTGTTAGGGCAAGAGTGGGAGTCCCACATAAGACAAATGACCGTGATTGACTACAATCATCGGTCAAGCATAATCACGAAGGAAATGGCGCTGGAGCTAGTGTGCCCAATAAACAAACAAACACCTAACAGTTGCCAATCTATGATGTGGTCAAGGTCAAAATGGAGAAGACAGGGCTCCTCCAACTTTATGAGTTGCCATATTTCAAGAAGCCCAAGCGCTTATACCAATGGCTGATGACGCGCGTACACGAAGACTTCTTCTACTTCATAGGGTGCAAAATGCTTATAACTCCCCAGTTAATTTCACACTTCACAGGCCTAACCTGTGTAGGGGATGCGGTCATTGATGACCTCCAAGACAAGGAGGCAATCAAGGAAACCATAACATCCTAGGAATTGAAGAAGTGATCAAGGTACTATGATGTCTCTGATTTCAGTGATCCAGTGATGAAGATGGCCGCGCACGTTGTCTCCAAGCTGAATGGACAAGAAAGGTGGACCCAGGTGAGCAAGTCGTGGTTGAATGTCTCGTAGGAAGGTCACGGAGGGCACCGTATACAACATCTCCTAGTACATAGTAGATGAAATCATAAGCAGCACGGAGAATGGAGGAAAAATCCTATTTGGGAACATTTTGTTGACTATTGTGTTCTTAGAAATCGGGGTGTCAGAAGCATTTGACAAATTTGTGTGGATTACCCTATTGAAGACCCTTTGCCCATGGACAAATTCCAGAAATACGCGTGTGAATCAATGACAGGGGTACACAAGGTGCACTTAGAAAAATGGTATAAGCGCCTAAGGAATGCATTCGGGGCTGAATGGCGGGTCCCAAAACAACTCCCCACAGCAACCAAAGGAGAAGTAGAGTTCGCGGTCTACCAAAGACTTCGCATTGGTAGGTTCATCTTGGTGGATGGCGGTTGGAGTCCATGGTGCAAACTCCCATTCTCAAGCATCGCCCCAATTTTTCCAAGTAGGAGTAAACAGATCTGAGGAATCAAAGAAATTAAACCTAGAGTTGTCCACCCTTGACAAAGAGGACAGGGAAATGAGAAAGAATATGTTCTACCCGGGGAAGTGCGCGTACGTTGAGAGGTATGTATTGCAAGATGTGCATATTTTAAGGTCGTTGACCTTACCTATTGCTGGGAGTAATGCCACAAGAATCTACCAGCGCATAAGGCCAAAGTTCGAAAAGGGTGCGTACGTGGAAAATGAGATATCCATCTGGATGACCCTATGGGAAGAAAGAAGCCAGTGCTAAATCACAAGGAGAGGGAAGAAGAGGAAGAACAAAGGGTGGTGGAGAAGCAGAATGTAGATACCATGGGGCCGAGTACCTATGTCTAGAAGAAGAGGAGAACGGTGGTTAGGGAGAAGACCCCGGAGCTTATGAAGCCACCATCCCCGAAGAACCCTCCAGATGAAGAAAGGACAACATCCCCAACTCTAGAGTTTTCTGTAAAGGAAGAAACACAAGGAATGGAGGAATAAGAGTCTGAAGATACAGACGACCTGAACGCCTATATAGGCAAGAAGGATGATGATGAAGGGGAAGAGTTGGAGGTGAATCAGGAACCGGTTGATGTCCATGATTTGGAGGAAGAAGGAGCAGAGGATACAAATGATGCTTTCATCTTTGTAAGGAGGAAGGGCACCCAAGGGGAGGAAGGCGCACGGCTCGAAGAAAGGAGTGAATGGGCAAGTACTAAGGGGTCGGATATGCAAAGCTCACTCAGGAGGAAGTAGATGAGAAAGTGACAAGGGAGGCAGAGAAGATAATTAATACCTTGGTCGAAGAGGAGTTGGAGCACAACACGGAGCTCGTACTCAGTGAGTTCAAAGAAGAGCAGAGGGAGAAGAGTATGGGTAGCACAAAAGGCCCAACTCTTTCAAAGAATTATTCCCAGGACGTGTGCATGGGAAGTAAACATGCGGAAGGGGGAAGAACAACGATGGGATACATTGATGACCCTAACAAAGTTTTACACGCGTGTTTCCAGAGTACCATGCCCACCAAGGAGCTCACCACCATGGAATCCTTTGACCCTGAGGGTGGGTACTGCGCACAAGGAAGATGCTATCATGGGCATTTGACTCCCACCTCGACGAGCCTGAGTTTGAAATTAACCAAGGAGTGGTATTAGCACTATCTAAAGGAAAGGGGGACAACCCCATTGTAAAAACATAACAACTATCGATGATCAAGTCTCAGTAATGCGCTAGACAAAGTCTCCGTGGAGATTGAGGCTAGGCTCTTCTGCGGGAGTGACAGGGTAAGAGTATTGGAGGACTTGTTGGAGAAGAGGAAGGAAAAAGTAGTGAAGCTAACAAAGGACCTCAACCTTGATAAATTAATCGGTGTTCAACTATAGAGGGAGCTTCAGAGGAAAATGCCAGGGTACGTGAAGTTTCCAAGAAGGTGGAGCTCATCTCCCAAGCTATTATCATGAAGCACCCGAACCTTAACCCTCCCACATAAAAGTATGGATCCTCCTTGGAATGCCTAGAGGACTTGACTCGGATCCTCACCATGGAAAGGCAGCCTTTGGCCTTGGAGTCAGCAGAGGAGGTAGCTGCATGCTTGGAGAAGGAGGACAAGCTAAAGGTCGTCGCGCTTGTGGCTGAATACAACAAGGTGCTCGCTGATGTGAAAATAGCTGCACAAACCATAGGGGTCACCTACGACCATTACACGGATCAAGACAAGGTGACAGGCATGCTGCTGCCAGCGACGAGGCCGAGCTGAAGGACTTTAGGGAAAAGAATAAGGGCAATAGAGCCGAGCGAGAAAATATCATAGCCGAAGTGGAAAAGAAGTTTGAAGCTATTGAGAACTGGCGAGTCTCAATCAAAACTCGCTAAAAGAGATATAAGGTCATCACGAGGAAGATGGATGCCCTGGAGGATCACGCTAAGGAACTGGAGACTGTGGTGGAGACCATTAGCATGAAGGGGAAGGGTTAACCTTCGACAAGGTGAGCACCTTGGTTGGCGATATCTCTGCACTAGAGCGCGAGGATGAAGTCGGCATCTAGAGTACACTAGAGGCCGACCTACGGCAAACCTTCTTCTTCTTTAGGTAATTTTCCCTTTATTCTTTCTCTCCCTCATTCTTTATTCTTTCCCTCCATTCTTTTCAAGGCAAGGCCTTGCATTTTTGTACTGCATTCTTTGAAAAGGTTCTTGAGGATGGAGAACAGGTGAAGTGTGGGGTAATGTTGGGCCCCTAATGTAGCTACCAAATCTTAAAGGCGTGTAGGCGTGCACAGCCAAGGAAGCGCGCAAGTGAAGGAGCACAAGGTAGAATTCAAAAGGCTTCTTGGAGAACCAAGGACGTGTGCGCCATGTGAAGAAAAATTCGGGACTTAGCCATTTTCAGCCTTTTGGACAAAACACATGAAGAACGTGTTTTGATTGGATAAGGTTCGAGCCTGGCAAAAGGGTGTCCAAGAAGGAATATACCTTGCGATAGAAAGATCCAAAAAGCTAATCATGACATGGAGAGGCATGCACCTAGGGTGACCCACACCTTGACACTTGGGGCCAGATCTGAGGTCAGAAGGAGTTTGTTAGAGCTCATATGCCTATTTATATGCGCACCCTTGGAAAAGAACAGACACAAGTGAGGTAGCAAAGCTTTGCAGAATTACTACAAGAACTATGGGATAAAATGGGTAGATGATTCTAGGAAGGATGTAATGGGGAATGAAAATTTTATCTTGTGAGCATACATGTATGGGTCTAGATATGGCGCATGACTATGGTCTGCCACTCTATGATGCTTTGCAGTAAGACTATGAATGAATATGATAAGGTTACCACTGTGTATATATTAAGATCTCCTTCCTGTATTATCTGCATGTTTTTACTAAGCTTTTAATCTTGTATAATCATGAACCTTATGTGAATGTTAAGTCTATTATGGATTTACAACTTCCTAGTTCTAGTTAATTCGTTTGTAAGCTTTGTTTCGTTATGAATGAAGGGGTGTAGAAGTCGTCCGAGCTCTATAAATTTTTCATGTCTCATTAAATCACTAAGTCGAATCATGAAGTGTTCCTTTCACTAAACTCACATAAAAGAGAGACTCAGCTCCCTCTCGCACACCTCGGGTGAGCACCCAGCGCCCATTGGGTGATAGGTCGGCACGCATGAGGTTCCCTTGTTCTTGGTGGGGTGTAAAAATGACTACAATGGGCATCCACATTTGATCCCCGCCTCCGACTCATGTATAACCTATCCTTCACAACCATTACGTCCACTTGGTGGAACAACTAAAATACCTTCGCATCCACCAAGTAAGAAAATTATTGTCAAACAACCCGTTGCACCTCTCCCTAAGAAAAATGAATGCCCAGCTAAATTTAGACCTAAAGGACGTTATGCCACCATTTTGGATAACCTATTACAAGAAGCACTCATTACGTTACCACCCCAAGTCGTCAAGTCACCATGGGTGGAAACCCACCTAGTATGACTTTGCTACTTTTTGTGATTACCATAGAACATGAGGCCATACCATAAAGGATTATAGAGCCTTTCATCAAAAATTTCAAAATATTGGTAGTTCACTCTTCCTTCTTTCTCATGCAACATCGACATCAACCTCAATACCTTCATAGGAGTCTACCCCTGAAGCATCTAACCACCAAATCAATGTTGTCCATGTCACCACATGCATGCAAGACTATAACAAAGAACCATCTAGATCTAAGAAAGATAGAGACTTTGTTGTCATACCTTCGCCTCTAGAACTATCAGCACCATTTGATAAACCTAAGGTCTCCATTTCATTGAATCTTAGAGAGCCTAATAAAACAACATCATCCAAAGGCAGAATCTCAATACAGTGGCTACATCTCCACTCACCAAAGTTCTTTGAAAGTAACTATTAAACAACTACACCAATCCCCATTAGGATGTCACTTTATGAACTTGTGCAGACTTCACCAACTCACAAATAGGCCATGTTAGAGGCCCTCCAATCCATCATTGTCCTAGAAATGATCCAGCCCCTTTCATAAATTTTGTAGGTGCCTTAAAAGCATCTACTGCCATCTCATTTGAACCATTTAAAATTCCCTCCCTTAGACTAGAGGATCATGACCTACCACTTTTCATCACTGCACAAATCAATGACATATCCATCAAAAGGGTTATGATTGATAGTGGTGTTACCATCAACATCATATCATCCCTTGCCTTTGATCAACTCAAACTTCCCAACATTGTTATCGCTCAGACTGGTTCTATTACGCTCTTTCAACGACACTATCACACCTACCATAGGCATGGTTATACTTCCACTCAAGGTTGGTGTTAAAAATCTACCCAAACTCTTCTACATTATAGAAGGAGAGTTTCAGTACAACATGTTACTAGGATGTCCCTGGATACGAGACCATGCGATGCGTTCCTTCCACCCTTCATCATTGTCTCAAGTATGAACATGAAGGCCGACGTTCACTATTTCTACCGATCTAAATCCATTCGATGACTACTATATGATGTATCACCCAAATGACGTTCTTGTACCTACGTCCATGCCTGAATCATCTGATCAAGCATCTACTAGCACTTCTATCCCCTCTTCCAAATTATTGGAAGATTCTTCTCTTAGCGAAGCCGTGAAGTGCCTCATGCTTGGGGAATATTGCCTCCTCATGCTCAACTTTATCCCTTCACCAAAAACATATGGTCATCCCGAAAAACAACCCATATATGACCCTAACATAAGAGATATTATCTCTTATGGTCCCGCTTATCTTAAAACCAATATTGTCTATGGAGGATGTGACCATCCACCATCTCACATTATCAATCCACATCACACCATGCCTTTCACATTGGATTTCAAATCCCTTGATAATCCAAAATTTTCTTGTATGTATCTCCATCATTGTGCATGGAAAGGATTTGGTCTCAAGCGTTATGAACAAGGGATCCATGATCACCGGTTCTACGTTCCATTAAACCACATGAGAAAATTGGTCTAGGTTATAAGAACCCCTTTTGTATCATGTGAAGCTGATACCTCTAAACCAACTGCCTCCACAATTATTTCCAAACCAAAATCACCACCCGTAAACCCTCAAGGTTCCATAAACACAGACGATGTCATACCTATTCCACCTAACATTTTTTTAATCAATGTCATATCATTGGGACCACTCACATATCAATCCAGCCACTCCACTAAATCTCTACCACTTGTTCACCCAAGAATGGTTGAAGAAGACTCGTCAACCATAGACATCCTTTAATGTTAGGATGACAAAGATATCCTCTCTCATATGGGAGTTGAAGATCATTACCTTCAAAAATACCTACCACCCAAAACACCTACTCTTCTTAACGAATCCACACTCGATATTAACTTAGGAACACCACAAGACCCTTGCATAGTCAAGTTTGGTCAATCCCTCAATCCATAATAATTGATTGGTTTTACTGCATTCCTAACAAAATATAGTCAAGCCTTCACTTGGTCATACAGTGATATGCCCAGGATCGATCCCAACATCGTCATACATAACATTGTCGCATATCCTAATGCTAAACTGGTCAAACAAAAGCTTCGTAAGATGCACCCACGTATAGCTCTCCTTGTCAAGGAAGAATTGTAGTGCCTTTTATCTGCCAACTTCATCATACCTATTGACTATCCACAATGGGTCTCTAACATCGTACCAAGTAACTAAAGTTTCGGAAAAATTTGTATCTGCATGGACATCAGGGATCTCAATCTTGCTTGTCCAAAAGATGATTTCCCTCTGCCAAACATGAAATAATTTCCCTTATGGATGGAAATCTGGTTATAATCAAATCCTTATCACCCCTGACAATCAACACAAAACCACCTTTATAACCCCTTAGGGAACCTTTTGCTACCGCATTATGCCATTCGGTCTCAAAAATGTTGGGAAACATACCAATGCACTATGACGTACATTTTCCATGATCTCATTCATAAAATTGTTGAAGATTATGTTGATTATCCTTGGGAAATCTAAATCACGGAAGGATCATCCCATGTCCTTGAATCAATCTTTGTCCATCTCATTCATTTTTGTCTCTCGCTTGTATCTGCAAAATGTGTTTTGGTGTTCTCACCGAGAATTTTTTTGGGATTTATCATACTTCTTCATGGAATTGAAGTCGATCCCACAAAGGTCGAGAAATCATCGAAATGCCTCTGCCCTCGATCTCAAATAATTACATATTCTATAAGGAAAACTACATTCCATATAGTGTTTCATATCACAACTTTCCGACCGTTGTCAACCATTTCACCATCTACTCCACAAAGACATAGTGTTTCATTGGGATTCTGACTATCAAAAATCCTTCGATGAAATCAAACAATATTTGTTATCACCACCTATACTGACGCCACCTCATGAAGGAGAGCCATTTTATCTCTACATATCCACCTCGGAGCATGCCCTAGGAGCCATGCTCGCTCACTATGATAATCAAGGTCGTGAATAGGTCGTGTACTACATTAGTCACACCCTCCATGAATACAAAACATGTTACTCTAAAGCTAAAAATTGTGTTGTGTGTTATACTTCACTACTTCCAAACTCTAACACTATCTCCTCAATCACAAAACATATGTTGTCACCAGTTTTAATCCACTTAAAGCCATGCATGCTAAACCCTATCACAATGACCGCATAACTAGATGGTTAATGCTAATGACTGAATTTGATCTTGAAATCATACCACAAAATTCTATCAAAGGTCAGGCCATTTCCAATCAACTTGCTAAGGCACCTCTTCCGGATAATCAACCACCCCATGAATACTTTCCTGACAAATCTATCAATAACATTAACGAATCCAACAATTATGAATCAGACTTCATCCCCATTAAAATGACCCTCTTCTTTAACAGTGTTAAATTTCAAGAAGGTAGAGGGGCGGTACCAATCATCATACCACCCTAGAACATTCCCATCCCATTATCGTTCAAGCTCAATTTTGAGTGTACCAATAATATGGTAGAATATGAGGCCTTAATCATGGGTTTAACTACTGTTATTCTCCTAGGTGTTCATGATCTGGAAATATATGGGGATTCACAACTCATCATCAATCAGGTCAAAGGAGAGTACCAATGTAAAAATGAGATCCTTCAAAAATACAAGGTCATTGTCAACTTTCTCCTTGGCACATTCAATCATTATACAATTCAAACCATTTCGTGATCTTCTAATATGTTTGCAAACACGATGACGTCTCTAGGGTCCCTTGTCCCTTTGAAATGGAAAAATCAAAGGATAAAACTAAGATGTATGTAGTCATTCAATGATTAGACCATCCTTCATATCAAAATGAGATACCTTCCATAAACATCATTGAC
Source organism: Taxus wallichiana var. yunnanensis (assembly GCA_018340775.1). NCBI lineage: Eukaryota > Viridiplantae > Streptophyta > Pinopsida > Cupressales > Taxaceae > Taxus > Taxus wallichiana. Next base: position 857,139,393 of record CM031234.1, read on the forward strand.
AAAAATCCATTAGATTTATGGTATACTCAAATGTTTGACTATCTCACTAAATTTAAACTTCCACCAGATTTGTCACAAGGAACTAAAATATCCTTCCTTCAACGTGTCTCATTAGGCCCCTAAAAGTAACTAAGTACCTAAGGTGCGAAGCCTGTGGCACATGGAGACAAGGCGCAAAGGCACATGTAGAAGTAGTCATCAAAGATGCACAAAGGGTCGCGCTTGAGAGAAAGACAGAGTTAGGACTTAGTGAGTTTTGGACAAACAAAAAAAGATGTGCATAGGGAGCGAATGGAAAAGTGACCAGATACAGATGTGGATAAGCCATGGAGACTTGTGATCCAAGAAAAGGATATTCCAAGGAATCATTATGGTTATCATGAGAGGATAAGGAGTCGAGGTTGTTAAGGATTAGCTAGCACATGCATGCTAAAGGCACTCGATTGAGGGAAATGCATGGTGACATCTAGAAGATTCCTAAGTAGTGGTAGAACAATCATGAGGAGATTCCAGCAGGCTTTCGCAGATGATGATGGATGGTTAGAAGAAGATTCCTTCGACTGCTTGTTATAGAGGGTCGTTTCTAGAAGAGAAAGAGAGAGAGAGAGAGAGAAGAAATTATGGTGTAATGGATGTAACAGGGAGCTCTATGATGAAAAGAAAGCTCTGCTACTATGAACATTGCCATGGATGGAACTTCTTGATGTAATCTTAGCTATTGTATTTGACTTATCAATATAATGAAGTAGTTCTATAACACTCTTGTAATGGATCTTGATCTGTGTTTTCCCTTTATGTTCATGTGTGTGTTATTGGTTTCCTCAATGTTATTCCATGGTTGATTCTACTTGTAGTTGATCATGTTAAGTCTGTGTTTGGGATACATCAACTAGGAGTAAAAGCTTACATCTAAAAACCTATGGATAATTGCATTTATTCTCTGGTTATACTATATCATCATGTTGATAAAGAACATTCTCACAAAGCTCACATAAAGGAGGGACTCGGCGCCTGCGCGTGCCTCGGTGAGCTTCCAAGCTAATACTAGATGATATGTTGGTGCGCTGGGATTAGTTGTTGAAATAGGCAGTGATAATAGAGACTACATTTTGGTTCATTGTCGGGACCTCTTTTCAAATTTTTCGTGAGAATGGTATGTGATGACATAACACTTGACGTTGGACAGTGTCGAAGCATGGTTTAAGAGCATGGAAGATGAGTTTGCTCAGATATTCGGTAATGGACCTAAGTTTAATGTGCGTAAATGGGTAGGGAGCACATGTATCATGAGCTATATGAGACTTTCTTTTGTTTCTTTCTAGTAGAGTTGTATGAATGGCTTTCGGCGTATGCGTCTAGATCAAGCTGGTACTATAGATCTCACTTGTGGACCCAAGATGAGTATCGAGGCTACAGGATGTTGATCTGACTTTGATACGTGTTATTGATCATTGGTGGAGTAGAGTGTTGATGAGTTACACCTTGGAGTACATGATTTCTACGTATTCATGTCCTGAGATTATTGAGTTTGAGTTTTTGAGGGAGCCTAGAGGATCATTTTTACGTGTTATCCCCTTAGCTATAAAGATCCTGATCATTACATTGAGTTTGGAAGCATTTCTTATGGCCGACTAAGCTTCTTCTGAGTGTTGGGTGAGGAAACTAGGGTGGAGGAAGATGGAGAACCTTGCGATGAGAAAGAGAGGGAAGAGAGATGACTCAAATATAATGAAGCACGTGAGAGGGAGTTAGATAGACAATGTGAATTTGCAGGAGTGATGGATTTATGGAGTCCGACATAACGGGAAGGAATTTAGGTTCACATAGAGGACGTGGAGCCTAAGCGAACAATGCTACCACATCTTAGAAAGTGCGGAAGAGAAACCCCTCGCCTTCTAAAGAAAGCTCATCATATGAAGAAAGGAGAGGAGTCATTGGTGTGCATCTCGAATCCTCCTAGTGACCAACCCCGACACTTAGATTTCCAAATCCAGAGATAAGTATTACTAACCCAGTTGGTATTGGTGGAAGTAACCGATCAGCACTGAGGAGGTATAACTTTTCATTTGGCACATCTATGGTTCAACAATCATTTCTGTGTTTGAGGTATATTGTCCGAACGAAATTTGGGCAAAGTACGGGTACACAAATCTTGGGTATCACATCCGAAGCAACGCAAGAAACACATCCGTAGCGGTGTAATATCACGGACTATTGGCGTGTAGTTCAAAGATGACGGTGGGGACACAAGGCATGACCAATTCAAGACCTTTACCAACTACGAGAGGTGGATATCATGGAATAGCACTAGTGGACCTCGCGGATCCGGGAGGATCTAGTGGATCAAGAGGGATAGGCGCTAGTTGATCTAGTGGATTTGGTGGTGGAGACAATATCGAGGGGAATCAAGGTTTTGGATCGGTAGGCACATGCCTCAACCACCTCAACAAATATTTTTCGAAATGTATTTATATCTACCAGACTATAAAGGTGTTGAGGATGCTACAGAGAACATACACAAATGTGAGTTGTTATGGCGTGTGAAAGGGATCACTACCCCGAATGGAAGGTAAGTCAGTTTGCAACAACATTGCAAGGACGAATGCATAGTTGGTACCGAAAGCATGACCCCCACCGACAAAGGTAGTATATTACACCACGCCTGCAGAATGCATTCTTAGTAGAATTTCATATCCCTAAGTTTGAATAAAAGAGCATTAGCACATTGAAGGAGATTCAACAAGGTATGGCAGAGAGTGTGCGGGAATATGACATGCATTTTAAGACTCTCTTATCAAAATTATCTTATGATATTCATCCTTCTTAGCATGCTCAGTGGTTTGTTGGAGGGTTGATAACACCTTTTAGGAGAGTGCTTTCACACAAGACTTTCACAGACCCACATGAGGCCTTGGAGGCTACCTTGCACGCTGAGGTTATTGGAAGTGTAGATACTATGGTTATCCCTTTTCTTAAAGCTCATATTTCTACAATGGAAAAGCAGCTAGAGAAGCTATCTGTGAACTCGGTGCATGAGACTTGCAATGGCCTATGGTGCACATATTATGAGGTAGAGGGGCATACAAAGGACAGTTGTCCTCAAAGATCGATATGCCCCATGAAAATAGGTTCTGAGATTTTTCATAGAGATCATGATGCAAGTAGGTGTTCACTACTGTATTGCGTGATCTGTAAGAATGTATCTTACTATTGCAATATTTGCACCTCTATTACTCATGACACCAAGGATTGTAGATTGATTGACCAGATACATGATGACATCGATATTAGTGTGTGCCAAACCAGCATCACAAAAATTCCAAGGATGATGCTCATCACTATGAAGGGCACACAGATGGAGGGGCATTGGAAGATTTTTCCGTGGAGGATTTTGAGGTCGAGGCAACCGCGGAGGAGGAAGAAGTGAGTTCCCATGTGGGACTTGTTACAACTGTGGGTCTACGGAGCACTATAAGCATGAATGTCTTGATCTATTGCAATGCTCTTGGTGTGGGAAGAATCACAAGTATGAGGAATGCCCAGAGCTATTTGAACATATGAGCTAGTAACAATGGAAGGATAAAGGCATAGGAATGGTAAGTGTAAAGAAAGCATACTCGCAATGGATGCCAAGGGTGGTGTGCGAGTCAAAGTTAGAACCTATACTGGTGACCATGCAAGCTAAGGTTGCACACGCCGTGGAGATACCAAAGAAAAATCCATTGGTTACTAGAGAAGAGGTGGTGCACGGAAGTATCCGACCCTACTCATCAGAAAGAGGTTTATCAAGAGACCATGGATGTAATTCAGATCCTACAAGGAGAGATCCAGTGCCTAAAGGAGCAGTCATGATAGTTAGAGTAGAGGAAGAGCACCAAGGCTCCACAGAAGGATCTAGATGAGGTCAGGGAAGTATGCAAAATGCTTTGAGGTAGGAGAATATCATTCCTTTTCTAGGGGAATGGTTACGGAAAAAGTACCATGCGCTAGAGGAGAACATGAGTGACAGGTCCTACACGCTAACCTTCCCCTCACACCATTGATTATGATAAGGAGATTACCTTGAATGTGGTTGTTGATGGGTGGCTCCTAAGCAATATTCTGATTGACACAGCTTAGAAGTCAATGTTCTTACCCTAGATGCCTGAAATCAAATGGGAAGGCCCCATTATAGCCATCTTCAAATGTTTTGTATATGGCTAACAAAACAAAGGTGATGCCCATTGGTGTCTTGAAGGACATTGTTATCACTATCCAAGGGGAAAAATTCACTAGGGATTTTGAAGTCTTAGCGCTAGCCAAGGTGGACAACTTTCCAGCATTACTTAGGTGCCCTTGGTGTTATAAGAACAATGTTGACCTACGGTTCAATAAGGGGTACATAAGATTTGAGAACAAGGAAGAATGGGTTATCATCCCCTTGACCGATGGAAATTCAGCACCCTATACTGAGCCCTTGGGGAAGAAGTTCTTGATAGGATCTATGTGCACTCTATCAGGGACCCTGAAGTGATTCACCCTATGGAAGGATTTATTCAATTTGAAGACACTCAATCTATGAGTGATACCACTAGTATAGCATGTGACAATTGGGTGCACGAGACTTATGAGTTAATTAGGCGGCAATTGAGAGGCTCATTACAAGAGTGACAAGGGCGCACCCACTTAGGCACCTGAAAGGGAAGCAAGTTACCAAGCTACATTAGGGATGGAAACCCTGACATTTTCCTATGAGTCGTGGAAGTCCAATAGAGATGTGAAATTGAACGAAGGAGCATGCTTGTCTATACTTTGCGTGGAACCGTAGCACATTGGTGGATGGTGCATCAGGACAATCTTCTAGGGTGGCGTGAGGTGAGAATTACGCTCTCTATTAGATTTTTCAGGAGCAATGCACCAACTAAAATTTATGTCTATGATGGGAAAGGATCCACCTCAGATCATGTCCAAGAGTGCGAGAGGATCTAGATGGAAGGTGTAGAGGCTTTACCTCCTTCCCTCTGGGTGCACAAGTTTTATTCCACACTACAAGGTTATGCGCATGCATGGTACATTCATTCGAGTTACGTCGTCAGATAGGGGACTGGTGGGAGTTAGATGACTTGATTCAGGCATTTGAATATAAAAGTGATAAGCCCTTGGTGAATGAGGTGTTGTAGGTTGTTAAGCACCTAACTATGGGAAATAGTGTCATGGCAGAGGATAGAATACTAGACTTATTGGGTGAGTCTGGATTATAAGAGCACTCTAATAAGGAAGAATCAGATGAGATACAGCTTGAGTGCGCTTGCACGAAGAAATAGAAGGGAAATATGGTTTGTGTGATAGATGGTGAAGAAGTGGAGAACTTTAATTTGCTAACCATACTATGGGTATACGTGAAGTAACAGATAGTGTTGATGAGCAAGCGCACACCTACCATGAACCCCTCAAAACAAAGAAGGTTAACATTGTCTCAGAAATGGAACCTAAAGAGGCTACTATTAGGGACTATTGGTCAGAAAAGGAGGTTTCAAAGATCATTGATCTATTGCGTGAGTTTCAGGATTTATTTCCACATAGGTACCATGAGCTTAAGGGAGTTCACCACTCTTTAGGAGAGATGTGGATCAAGCTAAAGGAAGGAGCGTGACTAATTCAAAAGAGACCTTACCAAATGAATCCAAATTTAAACGTCCAACTCAAGGAGGAGATAGACAATATGATCACATCATGCATCATTGACTGTGGAGGAATCAGAATGGATAAGCCCTATGGTCATAAGCATTAAAAAGGATGGAAGGATAAGGATTTGTGTTGACTACAGGGACCTAAATGCGGTATGTGTAATTGATCCTTTCCCAACCCCTTTTACCAAGGAAATCTTGGAAGGAGTAGTTGGGCACGAGATCTATTCCTTCACGGATGGCTTCTCAGGATATCATCAAGTTAGAATTGCAAAGGAGGACCAAGAAAAAACAACTTTCACCACTAAATGGGGAATTTTTTCCTACATGGTCATGCCTTTCAAACTAAAGAATGTGCATGTTGTATTTTTGCACATAGTGGTCCAGGCATTTAAGGATTTTATCCATAAGTTCCTTCAGGTCTACCTTGATGATTGGATAGTGTATAAACTAGTAAAATGTCATTCTGACAATTTTTGGTTGATGTTCGAGAGATGTCGGTAGTTGCACATATCCCTCAACATCAAGAAATGTATTTTTACTACTCCATTTGGAACCCTATTGGAACATATCATATGTAAGGAAGGTTTGTTGGTGGACCCTACCAAATTTTCCATTATTGTGGGATTGGGGAACCTACCAGCCAGAGCAGAAAGCATCTCATGCGGATTCCTTGGGCATACGGGGTATTACCAAATTTATTAAGGGGTATGCCAAAATCACCGTGCCACTAGAGGAATTATTGAAGCACGGATGTACATTCCATTGGGGAGAGGCACAACAGATGGCGTTTGATACATTGAAGAATAAAGCTTATCATTGCGCCCATATTACGCTTTCCTTCTTGGGATAAGCCATTCCATGTACATGTTGATGCTTTAGGAATGGCGATTAGGGCAATCCTAGCATAACCTAGAGAAGGAATTTTTGACCACCCCTTGTGTTTTACTAGCAGAAATTTGACACCAATAGAGTAGAACTATACTACTACTGAGTGTAAAGCACTATCAATGATCTATGCGCTACATAAACTTAGGCAATATTTGTTGGTAACACCCTTCATATTCTACACAGACCACATGGCATTGAAGTACTTGGTGAAAAATCTTGTTTTACCAGGGCGCATATATCGGTGGTCTTGTTGTTTCAAGAGTTTGAGTTTACAGTTGTTGTGAAACCAGGAAAGAGTAACTCAAGGCTTGACCATTTATCAAGGATTGACTCAGGGGAGGACGTGTAGAGCATTGAGGATAAAATTCTAGACGCACAACTATTTAGATTGTAGCACGTGCCATCCGACTTGGAAGATATTGTTGTGTTTCTCAAAATGGGTGTGGCACCGAGGGAATGAATACCTTGGAAAGGAAGCAGTTAGCCATACACGTCGCACCCTACATGTTAATTAGTGGAGATTTATACAAGCTAGGACGTGATGAGGTTTTGCGTTAGTGTGTGTCAGAACATGATCATGTTGTAATCATGGAGGAAGCACGTGGTGGGATTGTAGGATGTAACTATGCAGGAATGCCACCATGTAGAAGATTCTACCGCAAGGCTTTGGTGGGAAAGCATCTACCAGATTGTATTGAGTTTTGTAAGGCCTGTGACCATTGTTAGCACCTTAGCAAAATAAGAAGAAGGGATGAGATGCCCTTGAGACCGATAGCTAGCGCAGAACCATTTGAGAAGTGGGCCATTGATTTTGTAGGACCAATTTCATCTGTTGCGCAAAGGACTAGTTCACGTTATATCATCACTTGCACTGACTACTTAATAAGATGGACAGAGGCAGCACCTACAAAGGATTACATAGTAACAACAATGACAAGGTTTCAAGTATCTAAATAGATCTCCTAGTGATTTGGAAAAATTACATACATATCCTACTCTCCTTCACATTCTTCTATCTCCTTCCATTTTCCCCGCACGCCCGCTTTCTCTCCTATCCCATCGCGCACCTCCCCAAACTTACCTCCCAATCAACTAGGTCCCCGGCATTCCTCTTGTGTGCATCGCGCGTGCCCCTCTTCACCTCTTTCTTCAATTTATCTTTTACACCCACACTTTGCACGTTCACCTTCTTCCTAGTTAGCTCGGTGCATCTCCAAAAGTTAAATCCAAAGGGGCAAACCCAAATGAGTGCCAAGCTTCCACGCATCTAGAGCCCCAAAATTTGCATTGGTTGTTGAAAATTCTTCGACTCAGTAGAGGGTGCCAAGTGTCTTAATGGTGCACATTCAAAAGTGGGATCCAGTCAAGACTCAAACTTGTGCTAGCCCTCCATGTAGCAAATGGTCAATAGAGGTCAAAACCAAAAGCAAAAGCGGGCCTAAAAATGAATAAGTATAGAGAACCAAAGGGAATCCTCCACGTGGATCAATGGCGCAATGATCAAAAGGAAAGTCTAGAGGTAGTCCCCAAAGAAGCATGGGCCTTCCACGTGTCCCAAGTCCAAAAAGGAGGGAGTCAGGGGTTGAATAGTCAAAGCAGAGGTAGAACATCGAGAGGGCACCAAGTGTCAAAGATAGCGATATTTCAAAGATCAAATTTCAGACGGGTTTCCAAACAAGCACCAAGCCGCCACGTGGACCCTGTATGGACAAGCTCTTTAAAATATTGTGCGCTCACGATTCAAATTTCAAATGGGCATATCTTTCGACTTGGGGCTCGAAATCCAGCAAATCTGGCACCGTTGGAAATATCTCAATCTCATCTATGCCTTGAGGTCCGAATCTTTAATTTTGGAAAATTTAGGTGGGGAGGAAATGAAGAAACGTCTATTAGGCCATTAAAGTAGAATCAAATTTCTTCAACCACCAGATCTCGATTCGATTCGATCCATCATTCCTCCTCTTTCGAGGCATCGAAAAAGTAATTAATGCTAGACATGATAGATTTGGGGCAGCATTAGCGATGGGGGTTGAGCTTCGAATTAGTTTTCCTGCTTCTCTCTCTCTCCCTCCTCCTCCGTGTTGAATCTATAAAGGATGAGTTCAGGGCTCATTGAAGAGGTTGGACACTCTAGATCCTTACGCATGTTGCTAAGGACTCCATATTTTTGTATTTTGAGTCACAGACCTCCATGTTTGGCTCTTGCATGTGGATATTGGCCTCTTTATCATTAGAACCATTTTGTGCATTCTCGAAGTAATAGAAGCATCATTGTGTGACTATTCTCCATGTCCTAACGTGTTTGCATTCCTTCTTCTTACCTCTTATCTTGCATTGTGTATTGTTGCGCTACTTTAGGTCCCCTACAGCCCATATTTGGTTGTTTTCCATGAGAATGATTTGGTGAATGTGTGATTTGATGTGCTACTCGTGCCTAGCCTCCTCTCACACATTCCCCGTCATTCTTTCTCGTAATGTATAGTGTTCATCCCTCTTTTCTAGTGCTATCACCTTTTAGTGTAGTTTACTTTATGTTATCCTTTTTCCCCCGGTCCTCGGGCATTCTTAGCTTAGTTTCCCCTTTCGTAACTAGGAGTAGCAGAGTAGTAATAGAAATAAATAGAGGAACCGGCCTTCTCCAAAGATTCATCCCAAGCGCGCAAGGTCCCACAACTTGGGGACAGCCCCATTGTGGTCTCGAGACACCTTGGCCCTTTCGAGATCCGAGATGCGGTTGCATGTCCGAGAAACCAACAGTTCGCCATGCCTAATGGGACCAAATTGAAAGCTCAAATTTCATATCTCTAAGTTCTGGTGTGTGAACTTAGTGTTTCATCCTTTGAGGCTCATTTCAAACAAATCTGGTGACTCCCAATATTTTAAGATCTTTGTTTTGGCAAATCCGAGCACCTTTTCATGAGAAGAGTGCACACAAGAAGAAGTGCAATAGCTAAAGACTCTTTTGAATACCTCCAGCTATCCCTAAGAAAATTTCATTCCAAAAAGCTCACGCATGCATCTCTATCTCCAATGCATCGCGCCCACTCAACTCCTCCTGAAAATAGACAACATGTGTGCCCTACAATGGCACATCAGCCACCTCCTCCATTAAGAAGCTTTGCAAACTTTGATGAAGGGAGTCCCTTACTCCTAGCCATGCAGCATGATATCCCAAATGGTGCGCTCAAGAGTATTCCTTACTTTACTGGTGAGAATCAAGTCACCCCTCATGAGCATATCCAGGATGTGGAAAATGTGTGTTCACTCTATCTCATCACACATAATGATGTAGCAGTCAGGCTACTTGTAGCCTCTTTCAAAGGTAAAGCACTTCAATGGTACCGAGGCTTGAGACTTGGATCTATCACCACTGGGATGAGCTGGGAACAGCTCTATGTAGTTATTTTGAAGACAAATCAAATCACCTATCTTTGGTGGAGAAACTAACAACAACAAGGAGGGCACCCAATGAGCAGATGACTAATTTCAACATCAAATTTCGAAGACTTGGGACATAATCCCTCTTGTGGTAAGACCTACAACCCAACATGTTTTCCTTTATTATCTGAAGGTGCTCAACAACGATATTTTAGTTATGATCTAATCTATGGGAGGTATAACTCTACCAGCTACTTATAACATTATAGTTAGGGCAGAAAAAATAGTCTCATTCAGGCAGGAAAGTTGGCTCCTAGACCGCCCATGCCCTGGTTCCCAGAAATGTCACAAGCACCCCAGCCTTTTATAGCCTCTATTCCTACTCCTGAGAAAAGTGCACAACCGGTTGCTTCAACATCCTATTCTCCATCACAACAAAAGGAAGATGAAGAATTGAAGGCCTTGATCAAAAATTATCAAACAAGGTCATATCATTAGAAAAGCAGCAAGCGCAAGCATATAGAGGCAATTCCAATCAGGCACATGGCCAAGGGAATCAGCCTTGGCAGAATCAATATGGAAATCAAAGATATGCGCCCAATCAACAGAATGATAAGTGACAACCTAATGCATATCTACCCTTTTAAGTTGTCCCTCCCGCACCTTCTCTCCCAAACTACCTAGTGCAATCCGAGCACTCGTTCTAGTTCAGAACAACTTGGCACAAGAGTCAAAATGGTGCTTCCCTTGCAAAATTCCTCATAGTTAGTACCATTTTGCTAATCATTATCACCGAATCACAAGACTCCCGGATGTTGATCGATTTCTCTTTGATCACTCTAAGCATCCAAAGTGATTGGATAACATAGTACTATCTCCAAGTCAGTGGGACTTGCTACTTGAGATAGACCTCCGTGAGAAAGTCGGTTCTTGCTCCTAAACTACCCGCCACAATCTACTCTAATGCAGAGAAACTAGCTATTCTAACCTAAAATTCCAAGGGACCGAGAGAGAGAGAATGCATAAAATGAAAGCCTACACTAAAGCGGTGATACACCGAAAAAGAGGGGGTGAGAGTAATCTCCAAATGTGTGAAATACAGAGGCGAAGTGCACACTAGAAGAGGTGATGACAGTTCACCATAATCCAACAGAATGCATTCACAGCAATATTCCAAGCACACACAATAATAATGAATTCCTGCAAGAACATAATAAATAGACACAATATACTTGTAGAAAGATTAAAGGGGCAAGAAGAATGCAAGGAAACACAGCAGGGGAAGATATATCCACAAACTGATATTTTATTGCTTCATGATATGCACAGTTCAATCTATTACAAGATAAGGGCCTGGATCACCATGCAAGGAGTCCACTACAAGGGCCTGCAACACACTGGCTTCACAAAGCAATTTTGACAGAGCTTTGTTACCCAAAAACTCTCCTCTCTTTTACAATGAGCCCAACACTTCATTTTATAGAAAAATGAGAAGGAAAAGAGAAGGGAAAATGGAAATCCCGAAATCTGTCCTTCAACCACCTGTAAGAGGCATTAAATTGAGTGGAATGGGCATATATCACTTGGAAAAGGCTCCCCATACTGTCCCATGTGCTGCAGCAGAGAAGGAATGATGACCACGCCTCTTAATTGCATTCCCAGCTACCAAATAAAACACTGTTCTGAACCCGGCCACGTTTTCTTAAAAAACTCAATCAATTTCTGATCAAATCTGGAATTTCTTGATTTTTGTGCATCGGGCTTGGAACCACAATTCCAACGGTACCAATTTTGTGCGATTTCGTTGAGAAATGCAAAAGTTATGGCCTTCTGAGTGTGGGCAATGCTTTGGGCCTAAGCAGAGTTTTCATTGTCATTTGACGAATGAGCATTGATCGATCGGAGCCGAATATGTTTCTTTTATTTAAACATATCTACCCTCATTAAAAATAAGAAATCCAATTTTTGTGGCGTAGAGGACGTCGTGCTCGTTCCAGAAAGTCAAATTTTATCAAAATCGGAGCTCGGAGTCAAAAGTTATGGCCGTTTGAAGTTCCACGGGTCAAATGTTGACTTTTCTCCTCTGCCTTCGGCCATTTCGGCTTTTCGCGTCCCGCGCGTCCCTTTGTCCCATTTGGTTTTGGTGCTGAAATTTCCCATTTCGGCCGATCCGGCCAAGCTCACGTATTTTGGCCCGCGCGTCCCATTTGCTTTTGGGATGCTCCTGGGACAAATTCGCCCGATTCAATGGTTCGCGCCTTTTTGTCCCGCTTGTCCCAGACAAAAGTTCTCATTTCGGCCGGTTCGGCCGGTTCGCGTACTTTTGGCCCGCGCGTCCCATTTGCTTTTGGACTGTCTGGGACAAATTCGCCCGGTTCGGCCGGTTCGCGCCTTTTTGTCCCGCTTGTCCCAAAGGCGACCCTCTCAAAGAAGCTAGCTATTCGATTTTTCTCTCACGAACCGAATTTCGCGCCCGCCGCGTACTTTTGTCCCATTTGTCCCTGCTGCGTTTCGGACTGTTTGTGCTGATTTCGCCCGGTTCGGCCGGTTCGCGCTTTTCTGTCCCAAACGTCCCAGAGGCGACCTTGAGCGGGACTTAGCCAATTTTCACGATTTTTCCTGGATCAACCTATTTGCCTTCTGCAACCCTTTTTTTCGCATTTTCTCAGAACTTACTCTCTTCCTCTTGGACAGGGGAGTTAGACAAATATGAGGGGGACCCTAGAAACATGACCTTTCACTCTGAATCAACATAATTGCTTGGGATTAAAGAATTTGATGCATGTTATCAAAATTACCTTGAGGGGTGAATTTTGGATAACACTAATGTTACGCACACCCAAGCCTTCATGATCCAAAATGCTTCATCATGTGAGCCCTCAATAAGCACCCATGAATCGATAATCTAGAAGGACCAAAGTTCCTCCGAGTCAAATTTAATGTTCTTTGGTGCATAGGACTTCGTGCAATAAACCAAGTTGCAGAAGATACAAAAACCACGCACCCAAGTTAGTAGATAACACAAGATATAAGAAAAGAATATTAGAGTCAAAGCGCAAGTCATAGTCCCAACAATACATGTAGATCTTCGAAGAAAAAAATAATCGACAAGAACTCTTGCAAAGAAAAGCGTTCAAATCCCTATGCAGAGGTCCAAACAGAAGCTCCTTCCAAGCAAACACACCCATCCTTTGGTAGGCCAAGCCTCTACTCCAGCTAAAATTTAGGCTTCCATGCCTAAACAAGAAAAAGGGATGTTGTTCCTCAAATGCATAAGGTTGGAGGGCTTCCGCTCAAAGGCATTGTTGACCGTGATGAAGAAAACAAACATAAACATCACAATGTGGGATGCCCTGACCATTCCATCTCAGTGGGATCAGTTGCATGAAGCTCTGGCACAACTTCCACGTGCTAACCTAGTTATACAGAAGCCACGCGCTTCTGTCAAAATCTACCAAGAAGAGGAGAAACAAGTAAGTAAAATTGCTAAAACCCCACCCTTCTATATGTCCTTGATTATAGGTAAACACTTAGTGCATAACTACTTGATAGACTTAGGCACTAGTACTTCTGTTATGCCTAAGAAGATAGTTGATGTCTTAGGTCTGAAATATAGCCCTTTGTCTAAAGGAGTCTTACAACTTGATGGCTCAATTGTAACCACCTTAGGAGTCATCAAGGATCTTGAGTTAACCCTCCATGTGTGTCCAAGCCTCGACAATTACTCAAGATGTGTCAATTAATGACTCCGCCTCCTTTGTTTTCCCTATGTTTATCAAGAGAATTTACTGCTAAAGTGGGTGGTTACTTGTCTTCTGATTGGTCTCATATGTTACTCAAGACAAGGTATGGTACCCGGTTTACCATACAAGCTGAGCCTATATTTTCTTATCATGTAGAGCCATATGTCCCATCCCCTCTCCAAGCCAATTGTCTTATACAAGAAGAACAAGTTTCAAGTCCTTAAGAGCAGTCTCTTCAACCCTATGTTCTAAACCTAGTACTTGATGAATGGGTGAAGAGGCATCACAAATTTGATCCCTATGCTAAAGAATTGAAGCCTATGAAACTGGGCTTGGTACTTATTACATTCTAGAAGAAGACGCTACGCTTCGCGCATGTGCTCATAGGAGACAAAGTTCAAACTGGTCTATGGAAGTTATACTTTGATGGATCCAGAAGCAGAAACGGTGCAGGAGTAGGAGTGGTTCTCATTTCCCCTAAGGATGAGAAATTATTCTTCATGCATAGGCTATAGTTTACATGTTCTAACAATGTGGCAGAATATGAAGTGTTGGTGCATGGCTTGCTTATTACTGAAAAGAATAAAATTAAAGCACTGAAGATCTTTGAGGACATGGAATTGGTCATCCACCGTGTCACCAAAAATGCCGATAAAGAATAAGCTTCTTAAATCTTATAAACATAGAGTTTTGGACCTACTTAAGAGCTTTGATGCCCTTAATCTGCAGGTAGTCCCACGCAGAATGAATAAAGAAGCTAACCAAATGGCAACGCTGGTTCACAATTTTCTCCTCGCCGAGGACTTTGTCAAAGGAAACACTCAACACATCAAGATGGTAATCGACCATCCATTCCAGATAATAACACCAGTTGGAAAGTGTTTGATAGTGACGCACAGATCGTCTAGTTTATCTAGAATGAAGCTGAATTTTCATCAAGTATGCAAGTTGACTTGCATGACAACTATGGTGACCAAGTAATACAGCTAAAGACAAATAAGTTGCCTAAAGGGCTGGTCACCTTAGAGAAAATGTTCAGCCCTGATGATGAGTTTAAGGGTGAGGAAAGATACATGCACACCGCGTAGATGGATTGATCTCCCATTACTATTGCACATGGAAAGGAGCTGTTGTTCAGCAGGACTTGTGCGCATGAGGAAAAACAGGCCTTCATCTCTCTCTACCAAAAATACAGTGACATTTTCTCATAGGAGTATGAAGACCTCAAAGGTCTTGATCCAAGTGTCACTCAACACTCCATTGACCTTGATCTTGGTATAAAGCCCGCCGATTTAAAACAACAACGGCCATTCAATCCAAAGATACAACCCCTCATGAGAAAGGAAATATCAAAACTCATTGAGGCAAAAATTATCTTTCTTATCAAATACTCTACCTAGGTCACAAATCTAGTTCCAGTACGTAAGAAGAATGGTGAAATCAGACTTTGTGTTGATTTCAGAGATTTGAATAAGGCATCTCTAAAGGATCACTATCCTTTACCTTCACTGGAGCAGATTTTGTAGACTGTGGCTAGCATGCAAAGGTTCTCCATGTTAGATGGGTATTCAAATTTCAACCAGATCCTGGTCAAGGAAGAGGATCAATTCAAAACAGCATTTACAACCAAGTGGGGAACATATGCATACCATAAAATGCCTTTGGTCTGTCAAATGTGGGTGCAACATTTCAACGCGCCATGGATATTGCCTTCAAAGGTTACATCAATGAGTTCATCTTGGTTTACCTTGATGATATAATTGTCTTCTCAAAGTAGAGTGCGGATCACATGGTGCACTTGGAAAAGGTCTTTGAGAGATGCAGAGAATTTGGGGTATCTCTTAACCCCAAGAAGTGCAATTTTGTGGTGGCTCAAATGCACAGCTCTTAGGCCATGTGGTTTCAAAGGATGGCATCGCAATTGATCCTGAGCGCATTTCAGCCATCCTAGCCCTTTCCTTGCCGGCACTAGAAAAAGGCCTTATAGTCCTTCCTCAAAGTAAGATTAACTTTGTTAGGTGCTTTATCCCTAACTTTGTGGGACTGGTTTGGCCCATCACCCTTATGCTCAAAAAGGACATAGCCTTTAGATGGACAAGTAGAAGGAAGAGAAAGCTTCAACAAGATCAAGAAGGAGATTGCTTGTGCACCAACACTCATCAATCCAGATTACTCAAAGGATTTCATCCTTTATGCTTATGGTGCTTGATGTAAGCATTACCGTTGTTCTAAGGAAAAAGAACAAAGGCCGAACAGCCCATGGCCTTCTTCACCCGATGTCAAGGATTATGAGTTGAAATACAATCACATAGAGAAGCAGGTCTTTGCCATCATGTGCACGCTCAAGAAATTCAAGAGCATGCTCACCACAAATCATATCAAGGTGTTATTCTCTCACTCATCTGTCAGAGACTTCATCATGGGAGCAGAAATCAGTGAGAAGAGAGCGCGATGGGTGACAAAAATCATGGAATCTATTGGACTATTAAGGCCACAAATCTGGTAAGAGGCAGTGCACTCTGCAAGTAGATTGTTGAGGATGCGCAGAGTGAACCTGAGGCTTCATTATTTTTGGATGAATACCTCCCGCGTGTAGAACATGAACAAAATATAGACCCTAGCACGCATGACTGGATGAAGGATATGATCACATTCCTTTCCAAGGGCATGTACCCTCCCGATTTAAACAAAGCAAAGAGAAGGCATCTGAGGTTGTAATCTATTCCTTATGTTTTGATTGATGGAATTCTCTTCAAAAGAAATCTAGATGGTGTGCTGTTAAGATGTATCAACTACGCACGACTGAAAAAGTGTTAGCATAATTTCATGATGGATTCTCTAGTGGACACTTCTCTACCAAGACTACAAAGAATGAAGATCATAATGGCAGGTATCTTTTGGCCTACCCTATTTGCAGATGCACATAGGTGGGTCACAAAATGCAAGGAATGTGCTTTCTTTGCAGGAAAGAAAAGATTGGCAAAAGTGCTTCCCCTCCGACCAATCCAAGTGGATCAGCCTTTTGCGCAATGGGGTCTCAACTTCATAGGCATGATCAATCCACCTTCAAGACCGGACATAAATGGGTGTTGATAGCTACATATTACTTCACCAAATGGACAAAAGTTGTCACGCTTAAGGAATCAACCGAGGCAATCATCCTTGACTTTCTCGAAGGTTTAGTCACAAGGTTTGGCATTCCTCAAACCATTATCTTTGATAATGCAAAGGCCTTCCTTGGTGCTAAAATCACTGATTGGGCTCTAAGTCTGGGCATTTACCTGAAGACTTCTTCCAATTATTACCCTTAGGGTAACGGTCTAGCAAAATAAACAAACAAAAACCCGATCGTAATCATGAAGTGCACAATGAACACCAGCCAAAGACAAAGTGACATACGAAGGTTTTGCGCATGCTCCTGGGAAGATAGAATCACAAAAAAAGGCAATAAGAACTTCACCTTACAAGCTTGTTTATGGCAAGGAGGTTGCCCTTCGCTTGACACTAGAACTCGAATTCATTGGCACTTGCCCAAAGAGCTAGAATTTGAGGTACGGATCGAGAGAAATCAGGATGGCAAATCTGGTTCATCTTGAAGAGCTCAGAAACTCTGTCATGATCAAGCTAGAACAACATCAATAAGCAACAAAGAAATGGTTTGACAGAAAGGCTAGGCCTCAAGCTTTCAAAGTTGGGGACCTGGTTCTAAAATGGGATGCTGAAAGAGCCAAACTAGGGTGCCATTCAAAGTTTGATGCACTTTGGAGTGGCCCATACACCATCAAGTCCTACAAAGAAGCTAACTCTTTTGAGTTAACTCATCCAGACAAAAGTGCGCTGCAAATCCCAAGAACGGATCTATATCAAACCCTTCCATTAGGTTTGTTGCATCATGTTGTATATATTAAGTAGTTTCAATTCCTCCAAGTGTGCTCCATGCACATTGTTTGTTTTTACATAGTTCTTTCCCCTCATGTGCTTCTTGCATGCACTCTTTTTATTACTTCCACGCGAGATCTTCTCTTAGCAATTGAGATTCATAACAGAGTGTAGATATGATTTTCAAGTGATTACAGGGGCATTTTCATGATTGAACAAGTTGACTCCATGCCCAATGGACTTCTAAGGCTACTGATCTCTTTCATCTAGTAGGAAGATGGCCCCGAAAGTCACCAAATTGTTATCCAAATAGCTCTCCTAGCGATTTGGATAACTTACATACACATCCTGCTCCCCTTCACATTCTTCTATCTCCTTCCATTTTCCCGCGCGCCGCTTTCTCTCTTATCCGTCACGCACCTCCCCAAACTTACCTCACAATCAGCTAGGTCCCTGGCATTCCTCTTGTGTGCATTGCATGTGCCCCTCTTCACCTCTTTCTTCCATTTCTCCCTTGCACCCACACTCCGCACATTCACCTTCTTTCTAGTCAACTTAGTGCATCTCCAAAAGTTAAATCCAAAGGGGAAGACCCAAATGAGCACCAAGCTTCCACGCATCCAAAGCCCCAAAAGTTGCACTAGCGGTTAAAAATTCTTCGACTTAGCGGAGGGTGCCAAGGGTCTTAATAGCGCACATTCAAAAGCAGGATCCAAGCCAAAGACTCAAACTTGCGCCAGCCCTCCACGTAGCAAATGGTCAACAGAGGTCAAAACCAAAACCAAAAGCAGCCTAAAAAAAAACTAAGTATAGAGAACCAACGGAAGCCTCCACATGGATCAACGACGCAATATCAAAAGGAAAGTCTAGAGGCAGTCCCCAAAGAAGCGTGGGCCTTCCACATGTCCCAAGTCCAAAAAGGGACAGAGTCGGGGTTGAATAGTCAAAGTAGAGGTAGGCTAGCGGTGGGCACCAAGTGTCAACATGACACTATTTCAAAGATCAAATTTCAGGTGGGTTTCCAAACAAGGGCCAAGCCATCACATGGACCCTGTATGGACAAACTCTTTAAAATATTGTGCGCCCACGATTCAAATTTCAAATGGGCATATCTTTCAACTCAGGGCTCGAAATTCGATAAATATGGCACCGTTGGAAAGATCTCAACCTCATCTACACCTTGGAGGTTTGAATCTTTAAATTTGGAAAAGTTAGGTGGGTAGGAAATGAAGAAACGTCTATTAGGCCATTAAAGTAGAATCAAATTTCTTCAACCACCATATATGCTTTGATTCAATCTATCGTTCCTCCTCCTTCGAGGCACTGAACAAGTAATTGATGTAGATATGATAGATTTGGGGCAGCATTAGTGATGGGGGTTGAGCTTTGAATTAGTTTTCCGCTTCTCTCTCTCTCCTTCTTCCTCCGTGTTGAATCTATAAAGGACGAGGTCGGGGCTCATTAAAGAGGTTGACATTCTATATCCTTACGCATGTTGCTAAGGACTCCATATTTTCTGTATTTTGAGTTGCAGACCTCCATGTTTGGCTCTTGCATGTGGATATCAGCCTCCTTATCATTGTAATAGTTCTGTGCATTCTTGAAGTAATAGAAGCATAATTTTGTGACTATTCTCTATCCTAACATGTTTGCATTCCTTCTTCTTGCCTCTTCTCTTGCATTGTGTATTGTTGTGCTACTTTAGGTCCCCTGTAGTTCCATATTTGGTTGTGTTCCATGAGAACGATTTGGTGAATGTGTGTTTTGTTGTGCTACTCATGCCTAGCCTCCTCTCACACATTCCATGTCATTCTTGC
The DNA here is from genome assembly GCA_018340775.1 of Taxus wallichiana var. yunnanensis. NCBI lineage: Eukaryota > Viridiplantae > Streptophyta > Pinopsida > Cupressales > Taxaceae > Taxus > Taxus wallichiana. Next base: position 857,158,767 of record CM031234.1, read on the forward strand.
TCATAATAGATAGTGTTCATCCCTCTTTTCTAGTGCTATCACCTTTTAGTGTAGTTTACTTCATGTTATCCTTCTTTCCCTAGTCCCTTGGCATTCTTAGCTTAGTTTCCCCTTTCAGAACTAGGAGTAGTAGTAGTAGTAGAAATAGATAGAGGAACCGGCCTTCTTTAGAGATTTATGCCAAATGCACAAGGTCCCACAACTTGGGGATAGTTCCATTGTGGTCTCAGAAACCTCATCCCTTTCAAGATCTAAGATGCAGGTGCACATCTGAGAAACCAACAGTTTCTATGGGAAAACATACTCAGTAGGTATGGGTGCCCTTTAAGTCTAACTAGTGACAGAGGCACACACTTTTTGAATGATACGGTCAAGATTTTATTAGCAAAGTTCATGGTGGCCCATCACAAGACCACCCCGTATCACCCCTAAGCTAATGGAACCACTGAGGCATTTAACAAGATACTAAGTCACACACTGACCAAAATTTGTGATGTGGGAAGACAGATTGGGATGACAAAGTCTCAATAGTACTATGGGCGTATAGGACTACCTACAAGAGATTGAACAAGGCCACACCATTCTAATTGGTGTTTGCACTGAAGCTATTTTACCAGTAGATTTTATGCTACCATCCCTACATATTACGCGTGCAGGAGGATTAGCTGATGAGAAAGCACTACAGGAGCACATGGAGAAGTTAATGTAGTTGGAAGAAAGTGATCACTTGCTAAGTGGGGTTAAGACTCGAAAAGGCATGACAAAAATCATGGCATGATCGTCATATTAAAAACAAATAATTTAAGGTTGGTCAGATGGTCTTGCTTTATGACTCCAAATTTCTCGCACCATCCTCGAAACTAAAATTCCATTAATTAGGACCATATATCATCTTGTACATCCTTGACTCGAGCGCATGCCAGTTACAAGCACTGGATGGGACAAGATTACTAGGTTACTTCAATGGGAGTTTGTTAAAACCCTACTATAAATAAGGCTTATGTGTAATCTGAAATAAGGCAGTTTTGCCAATTAGTTTAGATTTATGTCTTTGTGTTTGTTTCCTTTGTCGTCGTTTTCAGCTTTGTTTTGTGCATTGGTGTGTCGAGTAGCTAATTGCATTGTAAGAGGTTATATGCACAAGGGACCGTGCATACATTTTTGTGTGGGTGAGGTAGCAACTATATTGAACATGGAGGCCAAAATGTTGGGAAAAATTAGCACGAAGGTAGAAGAATGAGCGATGAGATGGCAAGGGTGCATGGATGGAAAAGGTGCATAAATTTTGTGCAGTTATGAAGGTGGGTTGAAAGAACATGAAGACCACAAGAAGGGAAGGATCGCATGGTATGGCATGAAATAGGCAACATTATAGGGAACTACTTCATTGACGACGCAAAGGTTATGTACTTTAGCGCGGAGATGTGCATGAAGGAGGTCTACGGTAGTGGAAGTGGTATTGGAGTGCCTAGAGGTTATAGCCATGAAGTGCAAGAGGAAGTCACGGAAGTTGCCTTAAGTAAAGAAAAGCATTTTATTAAAAAGCGACATTAGGACACATGGTCGGAGGAACTCTAAGGCATCGATAAAGTATAAATAAGAGATAAGGATAGTCATTTTGACTACCTTGCCTTAGAGAATTTCTTTTGTGCTCCCGAGCTCGAAGTGTGACGAGGGTTTTTCAAAGAAGAGCAACGCAAAGTACTATCATGAACTAGTGTAATTGTGTAAAGTCTGCAGTAGAATCTATGACATAACACGGAGGGAAGAAGACAACAGAGCGGAAAGGAGGTTGCGTGAGAGAGAAGCAAGGAAGTTGTCAATTTCGGATAAAAAGAGAGGAACATAGCACCTAGGGCATGAAGGAAAGGAAAGGAAGATGGCACCAAAGAAGACACGCACAAAGAAACCAATGGTGGAGAAGGAGGATGTACCTACAGTTTCCTTATGTCCAACTTTTCTCCATGGAAGCTTTGTCTTCATGCAACCTTTTTATTTTTCTTCTTCTTCTTCATCTCAACCAAGGAGAATCAATATTCTTCCTCAACTCTTATGGATTCTCACCTTCTAACCCTAGCTTTCTAGCTTATATAGGCATATACAAACTTAGGGAAACTTAGCTATGCATTTACAACCTTTAGATCACCTTTATAATCAAAGGTTGGATCTAATCCCACAACTTAAATAAAAAATTCACGCATAGGTAACCAATGTTGGTTACCCAACCGATGTCGATTTCTCCTAGGTGACCAATGCTGGTCAGCCGACCGATGTCAGTTACTGTGTAAACCTACAAGTTTGTAAAACATGTTATTTGTGAAGCAATTTATCTCCACAACTCAACAAAAAATTGACATTAAATTTGAGTTGCCTATAAGGATCCGTTAAGTAAAAATAGCATAGTAGAAAATACTACCACTTTACTGGATCACTATTGAACCCTTTAAATGACCTTTAGACTCGATAGCTAATGTTTATTACCCAATAACATATTGTTACCTATAGCTCTTGCTTCAATGCATAATAACATCTTGAATCTAGTAAGGTCCTACACTTTATATATCCTTAGTGATTATGTGTGGATTCCCCTTATAGAACCATTACATTCCCCATGCACACAACCCTTTTACATAGCTCATGACTAATTTGTGGATTGTCAATTTGAGGGTGTGTTAGGTATAGAATAGTCTTATACATTTCCTTATTTTAGAGGATCCTCTCGTGTATTATTATTGGCTTACATAGTCAATATGGAATCTAGCATAATTAAGTACCCAACCTTATCATTTACAATGACCCAATCAATACAACTCAATACTTGTTAGATGTCTTTCATATTTACTAAAATGCTTTTAAAGGATTTTGGCACAAGGTTACTCTTCTATCACTCGTATATTTATTGATGTATTGGTTGTGTTATCCGAAATTTTCCCTTCTAGATGTTGTTGATAACTTACACTTTTGTTTATACTGGGAATGGCAAAAATCTCAAAATGGGCAAGATTGGGATAGGATCGACCAAATTGGCTTTTGATGAAACAAGAGGAATTATTCATATGTTCCTCTTATTCCCCAATTTATCGTGGAAGCCAATGGGGGTGGGTGTCACTAGATCGAAAAACCATGGGAATGACATAACATTCCCGCTCCATCGGCCTCGATGGGTTGAGTAAGGAAAAGCAGGATGAATTGAGGGTAGTACTATAAACGAAGTAAGGAACTAGGAAGTGGATGTAATGTTCCCATGTTTCGCAGGTTCCCTGATGGACCGATATAGGTGATACAGTAGAAAGGTCAACAAAGCAAGTAAGTCAGGCCCTACGAGAACAAAGAAAATTGTTCCACCCTTCCTCTAGTTTTCTTATTGAATAATTTATCTCGCCTTTGTACATAAACATTAAAGTGGTCTACTACATCCCACAAGGTACTCCGTCGTGTTTCTCTCGAGCTCTTAAACTTCAAATGGCCATAACTTTCACCTTGTAACTCCAAATTTCACAAATTTGGACTCATTGGAAAGGTATCATCTTGAAATTCACCATATACATAAGAAATCTAGAGTTTGTTGGAGTTAGGTGTGTGGAAAAGAGGAAAAAAGTCCCAACATTAAAGGAATAGTTCCAGGTAGCTCAACTACCACATTTAATGAGGTATGGTGCATGTTCCTTCTCCTACAAGAAAGATGGCAAGAGGGAATGGCCTTAGCAGGTGCCCATGCTTATTTTTCAAACATTTAATGCATGATGTCGGTGGTTGAAGGCAAAAATTTGAGTTTCCTCTCTTTTACCTCCTCTCTCTCTCCCATTTTCTATATATTGTAAAATGATGCTCATTTGAAAAGGTTAGACCCTCTCATAATGCAAGGTCATCATTTCAAGCATATCAGACAAGTGTTTTTGAGTTACAGGCCTCAAATTTGGATTTTGTAATGTGTTTGTGCCTTCTTCCTTCAATGTAATGGACTAGTGCATCCTTATAAGGCAATAAAATTCATGTTTTTTGGCTATTTTCTACCCTAGCTGGTATTTTATTGCATTTCCTTGCCTCTTCATCTACTTGCAAGTATGTTGTGTATGTTTCTCCACTTTGTAGGGTTTATTTCTATTGTAAATTGTGTGAAAATGGAAGTTTGAATGTTGATTTGAACCGTGTCTCTCTCATGTTTTCCTCTCCTTCTCCATTGTCTCTCATTTTCCTCATTTAAGAATTTTTTTCCTATTTTTCTTGGTGTTATCACCTCTCTTTAGCTTAGGATTTCCACTTTCATGTATTTCCTCTTCCCGGTCCATGTGGATGTTAGATTAGGATTAGGTAGTTGTATTTCCACCTGTAGGAGTAGTTTAGCATTAGGAATAGGTAGAGGAACCAACCTTCTCTCGAGGTCCTGTCTCAAGCAACAATTCTCACATTTGGAGACAATCCCATGTCACCCAAAAACATTGATTTCTCATTCATGATAAATCAAAGGGTGTTGTTTTTCGGCGATAACGAGTTGATTACTTGATGTCTTAAATACACTAATATGTCTGTATAATTATAAAATATTTAAATTTAAATTAGAACTCTATTGATATACATAAGTAAGAAAAGTAACATTTTAGAAGACTTGAGAGAAGGGGATGGACCGATTTTTCGAGGATATTGTTTAGTTAGAATGGGTTGATAAGTGACTCTTGACTTATCTAAGAAGGAACATTATGGACTATGGAATTATGCTCATTAGACATGGAGGGACCGGATTTTGGAGCCCATTGGGATTTAGTAATTGAGATGTAGCAGAGGATATTATGAAGCAAATGAAATAAAAACCCGATGTTCAAGGTGCTTGATTTTTCTGTTTAAAGCAAAACAATCATCACATGATTTCTATTAAGTCTATGATAATCGTGCAAAAGGGTAGACCTTGGTATTTGGTAAGTCGATGAGGGTGGAAATTAGTAGATGGCAAGTTGATCAATTGGTGATTGAGAAGCTCAGGAAGAATATCATGTTGCTTAGCATTTGAATAAAACTTGAGAGGTGCTGGTAGTGGTATGACTTGGGGTTCACTTATATGAGCATATGTAGAAGACATAGAAGTAGAATGAGATGTAGAAAGAGAACTAACATGGGCTTGAGAAGCATCCTTGAGATGTTGGATTTCAGCTTTAAGAGATGTAATCATTGTTTCCATAGCTTGAATTTTGTCTTGAAATAAACAATGTAAAGCTTGAATTGACTCTAAGATGGGTTGATTGATGGGGATTATGACCGATAGATTCATCAAATAGATTTACGGTCGAAAATGGCACTAACTTGAGTAGGTGGGATACACTGCGAGGGAAGTACATATTATCTAGGGATTTTTAGAGAACATCCTTTCGTGGTGGGTACATTTGAAACATGTCATGCAAGGAGACTTGAGGAATTTTAGGATCCATAAAAGAGAAACTGATATAATAGGGATCTGAATGACCGATCATGAGTGGGGTTCACCAAATGATTTAGTTAATTCTGAATTAAATCTAAGTATCAGTAGAGTAATTGATGTGTAAATGCTAACATACGTATATGACACAAGTAAAAAAATCATGAAAAGTACAAAACCCTAAGTAATAAATAGAGAAAAGATGACTTAGTTAATATCCACACAATCTAGAACTAATCTAGGTAGGAGAAGTGTTGAGAAGGATATAAAGCGAGATCGTATCCGGCCTCTATAAATTTTAGATCTCAGGAACAAGGTTGAGCAAGGGAGCCCCTAACAGATAGGGGTGCTTGGGCACCGATGACTGGATCTAAGGTCCCATGACTACACAAAATATCTAGATATAGTTTTTGTTGTGTCATAATTATTCCCTCTCGATCACCCGTTGTTAGTGGCTCTTGATCGCCAAAGGTACTGTGCATTCTCCGAAATAGAAATTCACCTGCATAACCCCACAAACTACATCAAACCTAAAAAGGAAAGTGCAAAATGGGGATTCAGAATGACCCCGGCATTCACCCTAAGAGTGAACTTATAACTAAGCATTACACTACATCTCAGACTCCATGTAGTTCTAGTGTGTGTGTGTGTAAGAATGATGCCCTTGTGCAAGTTGCACTTGATAGTGGGTTATAGCTAGAATGTAGCAATGTAGTAGAATGTGTGGATGGAATAGAATGAAATTCCCCTTCCTATGTTGTGTATGTAGAGTATGCATCCCTTGTCCCTTAAATGGATTCTAGATGGATTCATTTTGAGTGTTTTAGTGCCTTTGGAATGCAAGATTAGGTGATGAAAGTAATGTTTAGTGCTTAGTCCCTAATTTTAAAAACATAACTATTTATTCATATGATTCTGTTGTTTTAATTTTGTAATTGATGATTGGAAGGCCGACCCATAAGTGAAAAATATGCCCAAAAGATAAAAGAGACCCAAAAAGAGCGAGCAAGTTAAGAAAGGGTCAGGGGCACCCAGAGGGACAAGAACACTTGGGTGCTTCTGTCCTAGCTGGGCGCTGGTGTCCAAAGTCATAAAAGATAAATAATTTCAATTATATCTGGGTTGTATAGTGTATAAGACTAAATGGAAAGTAATAGAAAAATAAAAGAGGCCAAAGATAGTTGCAATTACTATTTTTCTTGCTTAGGAATTATGTAAATGCTAAGATGCTTTTAGACCTTGAAATTTACCCAAGTGCATGATTTTATGTCTAGAATTTCTTTTTACTTGTAATCTAAACTTTATAATGAATCAATTCAAAGTTTAAAAACCTAGAGACGTAGGCATCTACCGAACTCCATTATCAACTTGTGTGTAGTGTCATTCTTTTTAAATTACATTTATTTTTAGTTGATTTTATTTTCAAAGTTTCAAAATCGGTATTAAATTGAGTTGCCTATAAGGATCCATTAATTAAAAATATCATAGCAGAAAATACTACAAGTTTATGGATCACTAATAAACCCTTTAAATGACCTTTAGACTCGATAGTTAATGTTTATTTCCCAATAACATCTTGTTACCTATAGTTCTTGCTTCAATGTATAATAACATCCTAAATCTAGTAAGGTCCTACACTTTATATATCCTTAGTGATTGTGTGTGATTCCCTTGTAGAACCATTACATTCCCCACATACACAACCCTTGTATATAGCTCATGACCGATTTGTGGACTATCAATTTTAGGGTGTGTTAGGTATAGAATAGTCTTCGACCTTTCCTTATTTTAGAGGATCCTCTCGTATACTATTATTGGCTTACATAGTCAATATGCAATCTAGCATAATTAAGTACCCAACCTTATCACTTACAATGACCCAACCAATACAACTAAATACTTGTTAGATGTTTTTCATATTTACTTAAATGCTTTTAAAGGATTTTGACATGAGGTTTCTCTTCTATCACGCATATATTTATTGATGTATTGGTTGTGTTCTATGAAAATTTCCCTCCTAGATGATGTTGATAACTTGCACTTCTTATAATTGGGAAGGGGAAAATCTCAAAAATGGGCAAGATTGGGATAGGATTGGCTAAATCGGCCTTTGGCTAAATAAGAGGAAATTTTCCTCTGCTCCTCTTATTCCTTGGTTTATCGTGGAAGTCGATGGGGGTGGGGTGTCAGTTGGATCAGAAACCATGCGAATGGATAGAACGCTCCCACATTATTTTGGTGCCCCGATGGTCTAAGTTGGGTGAAGCAGGATGAAATGAGGGTGGTATTGCATCCGAAGCAGGGAATGGGGGAACAAGTGAAATTTTCACACATTCTGTTGATTCCTCGATAGACCGATATAGGTGACAAGGGCAAAAAGGTCAACGATATTAGATAAGTTGGGCCCCGTGAGAAAAAAAGAGAATAATTATACCCTTCCTACAATTTTTTGACTGATCGATTTAGTTTCCCTTTGCACATAAACATTAAAGTGGTCTATTACATCCCACAGGGTACCCCATCATGTTTCTCGTGAGCTTATGAACTTCGATGACCATAAATTTCACCTCATAACTCCAAATTTCACAAAGTTGGACTTGTTGGAAAGGTCTCATCATGAAACTCACCATAGAAATGAGAAATTTAAATTTTTAGGGGTTATGTGGGTGGGAAAGAGGAAAAATAGTCCCAACATTAAAGGAGTAGTTCCAGGTAGCTCAACTATCGGATTTGATGAGGTATGATGTGTTGAGTGGGAGAAATAGCTATGTACTAGCCACATGAGGAGGTTTATAACCACATGCAAGGGGTACATGCATTACATAATAAGGATCAACACACGAATGTTTATGCGTGAGAAAACATATTCCCTGACTTAGCCGATTTTCCATAGACATGGCTAAAAATAGAAAAGTAGAGGAGGAGTGGTGTCCAAGTAAGGTTTATAAATAGAGAAAAGTGGGATAGCTTGGGACGCACATGAGGAAGCTATATTTGGGAAAATCACATGCAGGGACCAAAGAAGATCATGCACCGGGCCGAGTTAATAACATGATTAAAGCAATGCTTATATTTAGGATAATTTATTATTAGCATGGAAGGAAAAGCATGCAAGTTATTTTGTGAGCACGCATATTATTAGGAGAGTGCATGGGTGGTGAAGGGAAAGTACCCACCCCTATATATGTGATGTATGTATTTGTTAAGGAGGATCTAGAGAGTGCAGCAAGTGTGTGTAAGAACAATGTTATGATGTTTTGTCATAGAGTTAGGGTTTGATGTTTGCATGTATGGACCTCGTACCATCAGTAATGAATGTTATATGTATTCAGCTTTTGTGATGTAATGAATTCTAGTTTATAATGGATATTTATGGTTGGATAATGATATTTGATATGTCTAAAGATGGTGTCTTAATGATGCAAATTGATCTTAGTTCTTATTTCCATTGGTTGAGTGTTTTCCTTATTATATGTGTTTCCAAATTGCCATGGTTAGAATAATTATCTATGCATGAATGGTTTCCTAGTTATGATTATGGAAAACAAACATGTTAACCTTCTGATAGGCATACCAAAGGAGGGACCTGATGGCTACACGCGCTTTGGGTGAGCATTCAAAATTTTCTGAATGAAGTGTCACCGCGCCTAGCTCTAGTTTGGGTAATAAAAGACTACATTTTGGTTTCGTTGCCGAGACCTATTTTTAATTTTTCTACCAGGATGTTGCATGTAGATGGCGTATCGACTATCTTTGGAGAATATTGAAAGTTGGGTAGAATACGATCAAGACTTGTTTGCACAAAGATATAACATTGGACTTGACTTTAATGTGTGAAAGTGGGTAGAAGATAATCTGTATGACTGCTTATATGAGATTTTCTTAAGATTTTTCCCAGTAGAGTTATACCAGTGGTAGATAGCTTACACATTAAACATTACTTTCTACCCAAGAACGAGAGTTTGGACGCAAGAAGACTATCATACTCTCCTTCATTTGATTGAGACGTGGACTAGACATGCAGATCATTAGTGGGAAGGTATGTTGCGCAACTATACTTTGGAATATGTAATTTCCACATATTATTTTATAAAGGAAGTAGAGTTTAAGTTCTTGTATGATCCCAAAGGATTCTATTTGAGTGCAATACCCTTAGCTATCAAGATCTTGATGATAGAATTGGGATTGGAGAGACTACCTATGAATAGATAAACCCTCACCTAATGCAAAGGGCGAGCAGTGTAGAGAAGGACGGCGGTGACCCCGATAGAAGAAAGATAGAGAGAGGAAATATGAATCAAGTATAATAAAGCACGACAGAGGGCAACTTGATGCAAAGGTTTCATTGAGAAGAATGATGACTAGTGAAGGTTTTGAGACCCTTGTGGAAGACGAGGAGCCACAATATCATGTCCTCGACATTGGGAAAGTGCAGAGAGAGAACCCTTCGCTTCGATGAGAGTGCATCAGAGGAAAGAATAAGAACCGTGGGCATGCATATGATCTAATTGGGCTACCTAGCCCTTGCGCAAGGTGTTACAGATCCAGAGGTAGTAATTGAAAGACATCAGAGTGAAGATAAGAAAACAATATATTTACCTAGAGAAGGAGATACATGTAGAACTAATTTACTTTCGACTTCAGAAGGTCAACATACTAGAATGCACAAATGGATGCGCAACAAGTGCCAATGTTTGGAAGTACTCTTGGAGGATTATTTACAGCACGCTCATCGACACAATTGGTGCATAGACCATTAGAAGTAATCCTATAGATGTCATGACAACACAAATGGTGGGTGTCCAATTCAATACTACAATTGAGACACATGGAATTTCATCTACTAACCTCAACTCGTGTGGTAGGTGATGCATGAGGCTCAGGAGGTTCGGTCACCACCGCATGAGAGGAAATCCCGGTAGAGGTTCTAGATCTGGGTCCAAATCCTACCGTAGGGATGGGTCTCCAACCACCTCTTAATCGCCTCATTAGACATTGCCTCAAAACCACAACAATAAACACCTCATGTCTACTTTGAGATGTCTCTTCACTTGTCAAAATACTTGAGGTGTGGAGGATGTGACCGAGCATGTGCATAAGTGTGAACTCATGGAGAGAAAAGGGCATTACAACCCCGATAGAAAGGTAAGTCAATTTGCTACCAAACTTCAAGGGCGCGCATATACCGGTATAGATAGTATGATCCATGTTGTGCCCTAAATTGACTAAGTCTCAAGATAGAAGGAGCACGCGCGCAAGGCAATAAAGTAAGAAGGTGGTCAAGGAAATGCGTACAAGAGAAGAGGTTGGCACACGAGAGTATAAGAAGGTTTTGGGACTTAGCCGCATTTTGAAGGCGGTGTCAAAGGAAAACATGTGAAGGTCTAAGTAGGTGTGATGAATGGATAAGGTGATAGCCTAAAGCCTTGGAGGTCAAGAAAAGAATATTCCATACAGGGAATATTCCCAGGAGGATCATTATAATTAGTGGAGGCCTTTACAAGTTGGCATAAGCACTTGATCGATCATGGAGGACCACACTTCCACTTGCATGTGATCTGATCATGGGAGAAACTATGGCGGTGAATCTAGATTCTATTTAAGGGAGTACTTGGGTCCGAATAGAGGAGAGTTGGAGAGAGGCAACGAAGTGCTCCAAGAATGTTGTTATTAAGCATATATATATGCACTCGGGTCTAAACAAGGGTTATAATGGGAAAGCATAGCTAGGATCTTGGTTCAGAGTATTTTTGTAAGGTTGGAATGTTATTTCATGATGTATATGGTTTGAGATGACCCTATTTGATGTAATATGGCTACTATAAATGGATTTAATCAATATATGGAGCTTTGTTTTGTGTATTTGTGTTTATGGACTAAACCCTAGTGTGTTTACATGTTATTCATGGTTCATATCTATTTCTATTATGTTGTTACGACATTTATGGTTATCTCATGGAGCATTTATGCTTAGAATTAGATTCACTACATCTGTATTAGATTAAATGCATGTGTTCTTATTCTACAAACCTTTCCTCCATTAATGGCGGAACATTCTTGTGAAGCTCACATAAAGGACGGGCTTGAACTACGCACACCTCGGGTGAGCACCCATCACTTGGGTGATAGGTCAACGTGCTTGGGGTTAAGAGAAAGATTAGAGGATAAAGGTAAACCAGACTACATTTTGGTTTTGTTGTCGAGACCTCTTTTGAATTTGTTGTGAGAATGATGAGTGATGACGGAGCATTTGACCTTGGAAAACATCAAGACCTGGCTTAAAAGCATGGAGGATGAGTTTTCTCAAAGGTTCAGTACTGGATCTAAGTTTGATGCATGAAGATGGGTGGAGGAGAACCTGTATCACGAGATCTATGAGACATGCGTCTGTTATTTCCTAGTAGAGTTGTATGAGTGGCTCTTGGCATATGCATCAAGGATGAGTTGGTACTATAGACCTTGTGTTTGGACCCAGGAGGAATATCAATGGTTGCAATATGTTGATCTGACCTAGACTCATGTTGTTGATCACTGGTGGAGAGGTGTGTTGACTAATTACACATTAGAGTACGCAATCTCAACTTATTCTTGTTTAGAGGTTATTGAGTTCAAGTTCCTACGATAACCCAGAGGATCTTTATTACATGCTTTGCCATTAGTCATCAAGATCCTGCCAATCACTTTGTGTTTGGAAGCATTCCCTATGGTTGGCTAAACTCTCGCTAGGTGTGAGGCGTGGAAGCTACTATGGTGGAGATGGCGGACCTTACAGTGGAGGTAGAGAGAGAGGAGAGGTGGCTCAAGTATAATGAATCTCGGGAAAGGGAGTTGGTAAGATAACCTAAATTTGTCGATGTGATGGACTTATGGAGGCAGACATTATGGGAAGGATTTGAGGTTACTACGGAGGGCGCGAGACCTGAGTAGTCTGTGTTACCCCATCTTGGCAAGCACAGGAGATAAACCCCTTGAATTTTGGTGAGAGTTTGTTGTATGGAGAAAGGAGATCCATATGTGAGCATCTTAGCCCATCTGGTGACCAAACCTTGACACTTATTTTTATAGTATATGAGACAAGTACTTCTAGTTCAGTTGGTGTTGGTGAGCAAGATAGCTTCAGTAGATATCATTTTACATTACACCCATCTATGGCCACGCAGACATTTCCGGTGTTTGGAGGTATTTTGTCTGGCACATTGTTTGGGCAAGGTGTGGGTTCACAAGGTTTGGGTATTGTGTCTAGAAGTGGCGCTGGAAACACATCTGGGAGTGGTTTGGTATAACAGACTATCAGTGTGTAGTTTAGCACGATGGTGGGAATGAAGAGCATAACTACTTTAGGACCCTTACCTCGCTATAAAAGGAGGGTCAAAGGGGTCCAAAGGAATAAGATCTAGTAGATCTAGTGGATCTAGGTGGTGGAGGCAACACAGAGGGAATCAAGGTCCTGGATCTAGTGGGCAAGGTCCACAACACCATCAACATGTGTTTTACAAGATGTCGCTCCACTTACCCAATTATAAGGGTGTGGAAGACGGTGTAGAGCATATGCACAAATGCAAGTTGCCATGGTGTGCAAATGGTATCACTACCCCAAGAGGAAGGCAAGTCATTTTGTAACTATGTTGCAGGGGCGCGCGTATAGTTGGTACCAAAAGTATGACCCCCATTAGACAAAGTGGTGGATTATACCACATTGTGCAATGACTTCTTGGTAGAGTTTCACATTCCTAAGTTTGAACATAAGAGCATCAACACATTAAGGAGATTCAGAAGGTATGACAAAGAGTGTGTGGGAGTATGACACGCATTTTAAGACTCTCCTGTCAAAGTTATCATATGATATCCATCCATCACAGCATGCTCAATGGTTTTTCGGAGGACTTATCACACCATTCAAGAGGGTGATTTCACATAAGACCTCCATAGATTCGCATTTTTGAGGCCTTGGAGGATGCCTTGCACGTTATGGTAGTGGGAAGCGTTGATATCAGAGTTAGCCCATTTCTTGAAGCACGATTGTTGCCATGACAAACTAGCTAGAAAATTTGTCCTGTAAACTCACCTCATGAGACTCACAGTGGTTTGTGGTGAACAGAGTGTGAAGTAGAAGGACACATAGATTATGAAGTAGAAGGACACGTAAAGGACAGTTACCCATGAAATTTGGTGCACATCATATCAATGGATTGTGAAATTTTTCATGGGGATCATAATGCAAGAAGATGCCCATTGTTGCAACACGCAATCCATAAGAATGTGTCTTGTTATTACAAGATCTACACTGTGCTACTCATGACACTACATATTGATAGACCAAATCCATGATGTCATTGATCTCGGTGTATGTCAAACTAGCATGAGGAGAAGTTCTCCAGACCGAGGATCGTCAATATGAAGGGTGCACGAATGGAGGAGGTCGTGGAAGAGGTTTTCATGGAGAATTATATTGATGTGGCGATCACGAGGGAGGAAGAAGTGAATTTCCCTGGGACTCAGTAATAATTGTGGATCGACTGAACACTACAAGCACGAGTGCCCTGATTTGTTGCAATGCTCATGGTGTGGGAAGAAGCACAAGTATGAAGAGTGCCTAGAGTTGTATGACCACATGAACAAGAATCGAAGAAGGACAAAGGTGCGGGGATGGTGAGTGTAAAGAGGACCGACCCATAATGGATGTCAAGGGTAGTGCTTAACTCCGAGCTAGAGCCTATTTTGGTCACTACACACGCTGAGGCTGCACGCACCCGAGAGGAACCAAAGCAGAGGCCTCTTATCACAAGAGAAGAAGTGTTACATGGGAAATATCCTAATCCTACCCACTAGAAGGAAGTGTACTAAGAAACCATGGAGGTGATTAGGAGTTTGCAAGGAGAAATCCAATGTCTGAAGGAGCAATCGCACTAGTTGGAATAGAAGAAGAACGCTGAGGTTCCTCAACAGGATATGGATGAGGTTAGGGAAGTGTGTCGGATGTTGCGACAGGAGAACATTATTCCTATGTTAGGAGAATGACTGAGGGAAAAGGTACCATGCACTAGAGGAGGGCACGAGAGACAAGTCTTACATGTTAACCTACCTCCTCACAACATTGATTATGACAAGGAGATCACACTGAATGTAGTTGTTGATGGGTGGCTCCTAAGTAATATATTGATTGACACAAGCGCGAGGTTAATGTCCTTACTCTAGATGCATGGAATCAAATGGGAGGCCCCCATTAGCAGCCATATTTGAATGTGTTTTACATGTCTAACAGAAAAATGCCATGCCTCTAGGGGTGTTGAAAGATGCATCCATTACTATTCAAGGGGCAAAGTTTACTGGAGACTTTGAGGTCCTAGAGCTTGCTGAGGCTGATAGTTTCCTAGCATTACTTGGGCGCCCTTGGTGCTATGCAAATAATGTTGACTTGCGTTTCAATAAGGGCTACATCAATTTTGAGAACAAGGAAGATCACGTGATCATTCCACTAACTAATGGATGGTCTGCACCGTATGTGGAGCCATTGGGTGGGAAGACTTAAACAAGATATATGTGTGCACCATCAAGGACCCAGAGTTCATTCAGATATCAAAGGAAAGATTCATTCGATGGCTTGATGTATAGTCCATAAGTGATACAACTAGTGTTGTTTGTGACAACCCGGGCACATGGGACATACAAGTTAGTTGAAGGCATCCGAAGGACATTGAGACTCAAGTTGTCAAAACATGCCTCGCTTAGGCGTTTGGAAGGAAGGAAGTTTCCACGGTACACCGGGAAGCCAACCCTGATGTATTTTTACATGAAATGGAGACCCAGTGGAAGTGACAAGTGGAGAGAAGGAATATGCTTACCTATACTTTGCACGGGACAATAGCATGTTGGTGGGTGACACATCGAGATGATCTTCTAGAGTGGCACAAAGTGAGAATCGTGCTCTATTAGGTTTCTCCGAAGTAATGCACCTTCTCAAATTTGTGACTATGATGGGAAGAGATCCGCCTCATGCCATCTTCAGGAGTGTGAGAACATTAGATGGGAGGCATGGAAGATTTACCTCCTTCCCTATGGGTGCATAAGTTTTATTCCACTTTACAGTGTTATGTGTGCACATGATATATTCATTCGAGTCAGTAACATCGATAGGAAATGGTAGCGATTGACGATGGACCTTGTTCAAACATTTGAATATCGGAGTACTAAGCCATCGGTGAATGAGGTGTTGTAGGTAGTCAAGCGCCTTACCTTGGGAGACAGTGTCATGCATGATGGAGGACATGATTCTAGAGTTGTTAGGTGAACTTGAGTTGGGGGCGCGTCTCATGGAGGAAGAATCAAAGGAAATACAGCTTGAGCACGCCTGTCTGGAGAAAGAGAAAGGAAAATTGATCTACTTGATAAACAATGAAGAGGTGGAGAACTTGGATGTTATCCATATAGAAGGTACACACGAAGTGTTAGATAACGTTGATGAGAAAGTGTGTGTTTACCACAAGCCATTAAAGACAAAGAAGGTTAACATTGGTACGGAGGCGTAGACCAAAGGAAGCTATTATTGGGGACTACTGGACAGACTAGGAGGTCTCAAAGATTATTGAGCTTCTGCATGATTTTCAAGATTTGTTTCCATGTGGGTACCATGAACTTAAAGGAGTTCACCCCTCGCTAGGAGAAATGAGAATCAAGTTAAAGGATGGTGCGTGCCCAATTTGGAAGAGACCTTACAAAATGAATCTGAATCTACGCATCAAAGTTAAGGAGGATATTGATAAGATGATAGCATCTGGGATCATAGAAGTCGTTGAAGAATCTAAATGGGTAAGCCCGATGGTCATTAATATCAAAAAAGGATGGGAGAATAAGGATTTGCGTTGACTATAGGGATTTGAATGCAGTGTGTGTAATTGATCCTTTCCCAACCCCGTTCACTGAGGAGATCCTAGAAGGAGTAGCTAGGCGCGAGATCTATTTATTTACAAATGGATTTTTGGGATATCACCAAGTTTGAATTGCAAAGGAAGACCAAGAGAAGACAACTTTCACCACTGAATGAGGAATTTTTACCTATACACGATGTGCCTTTTGGATCAAGAATGTGCCTCGTTGTGTTTTCATACATTGTGGTTTAGGTGTTTCAGACTTCATTCACAAGTTTCTTTAAGTCTACTTGGATGACTAGATGGTTTACTGGATTAGTAAAAGACCATTGTGATAATCTACGATTGATGTTTGAGAGATGTAGGCAGTTGAGCATCTCCCTAAATATTAAGAAGTGTATTTTTGCCACTCCTTTTGGCACGTTGTTGGGACACATTATTTACAAAGAAGGCTTACTGGTAGACCCCGCAAAAGTTGTTGTTATAGTGGGATTAGAGGAGCATGCCGATCAAAGCATGGTGTGTGTGTTCCTAGGGCATATAAGGTACTATAGGAGATTCATCAAGGGATATGCCCAGATTTTCGTACTCTGGCATAGATATTGAGACATAAAAGTAAGTTCTATTAGGAGAGGTTCAAAGAGGTGGCATTTGAAACATTGAAGGAAAACCTTACCACCGCACCCATTATTCGTTTCCTTCTTAGGATAAACCTTTTCATGTGCATGTTGATGCATCTAGGATGGCGATTGGAGCAGCTCTTAAGACAACCTAGACCTGTAGAGGGGATTATTAATCATCCCTTGTTCTTTGCTATTAGGAAGCTTACTCCAAAGAGAAACAGAATTATACCACCACAGAGAGCGAGGCGTTATTAATGATCTACGCGCTACACAAGTTTAGGTAGCATTTTACTAAAGAACTCCTTTTATTTTCTACACAGACCACATGACATTAAAGTACTTGGTGAACAAGCTCGTTTTGCAAGGGTGCATATGCCATTGATACTATTGTTTCAAGAGTTTGAGTTTACAGTTGTGGTGAAACTAGCGAAAAGTAATTTGGGACCCGATCATTTGTCAAGGATTACTTTGGGTGAGGATGCATAGAGCATTGAGGATACGATGCTAGATGCATGGTTATTCAGTCTTGCAAACACACCCTCTAACTTGGAAGATATTGCCTTATTACTACGAATGGGTGTGGTGCCATAAGGGATGAAGGCATTAGAAAGGAAGTAGTTAGCCATACACGTCACACCCTATATGTTAATTAGTGGATACTTATACAAGTTAGGTCGTGATGAGGTTTTGCGCCAGTGCGTGCTAGAGCATGAGTGCGTTACAATCATGGAAGAGGCTCATGGTGGAATTGCAAGAGGGAACTGCTGATGCGAATCAGAATCACAAAGACCCCTGATGCAGATCGGGATTCTAGGTTGATCACTCGGCATCCAGTGTGATTGCACAACATCAATCCTTTCTCCCAAACAAGGGACCCGTAAATGAGAAAGGAATCTCCAGAGAAGGTCCGGTTCTCGCTCCTAAACTACCCGCCACAAGCTATTCCAAAGTGCAAGCTAATGTAATCCTAATCTAACCATGCCAAGGAGACAGAGAGAGAGAGAGAGAGAAGGGAAAAACAAGAAAAGCCTACACTAAAACGGTGATACACCGAGAGAAGGAGAATGTTGAACCTCTATCAAACCGCGCCATGGACAAAGAGAGGTGAGTAATGGGAAGGATGGACAGATGCATCACAGCCCAAGGATAGATTTCACACGTAAAATGTCCCAAAGCTCTATGAACATAGCTCCAAACCTGTAATGAACATTCAAACATGCACAGATACTGCAATGAAGAGAGGCAAGAAGAGAACAAGCAAAAACGAGCAAGGATGGACAGATGCATCACAAAACACGCTTTGTTGCTCCGAAGTTTGCACAGTAACATCATTCCATTAGTAAAAGGCAAAAAAATGCCATTACAAAGCAGGGAGGAGGTTCGAACTCCATTTTCAACCCTAGAGAAGAAAAGAAGGGAGGGCAAGCGTAAAAGATGAACAACTTGTTATGTCCCCTCTAAAATGAGCCAAATCGCTTTATACAATGCATGGGTCGAGCCCAGAGACAAAAATACATAGGAAAACGTGTAAGCACCCAACCATTGACCAAAACACATTCTTCATTAAAATCGGTGGTTTGAGACATCACTTCGCCATTCAAGAAGAATGCGACCCATGTGCATTAAAACCGGTTGTTGAAATGTTGCTTCGCCATTATCACACGCCGAGCCGCTTTCTCAATTTTCTCTCCGGACTACACCAAAATTTGAGATCGATCCTTAATCATGTAGAGAATTTCATAAGCTTTTTGTGATATAAAGAACGTGCAAATCCGAGATCCGGATCGAAAGTTATGGAGGTCCTGAAGTTTTAGGGCACAAAACAAAGCGAAAACATGTTTTGAAATCTTTCCGCGCTCTACCACCCGATGACACATGGCACGCATTGATTGGTCGCATGATTCTCTCTCCTCTACCTTTCGGCGCTTTCTTTTGAAATTTCCTTATGGGCCCCTTAAACTTGGACACGTGGCGCTATTTCATTGGTTTGGGTCAGTGCTCGAAACTTTGCCCTTTGACTTTTGGATCGCCTCCTCTTGCGACACGTGTCGTGATCTGGTTGGTTCTCGGCCCTTTCGGCTCTTTTCGTGTCCACCGCGTCCATTTGTCCCGAATGTCCCATTTTCCTTGTCTTTGAAGTTTCTTGTTTGGTCGAATTCGCCGGACCATTCGCCTCCATTTGTCCCAAATGTCCTTGTGCTTCGAGGGACAAATTCTTCCGGTTCGCCTGATTCACTGCTTCAAGGCCTCGCGGCCCGATGTCCCATTTGCTTCCTGGACTATTTGTTCTCATTTCGACCGAACCGGCTGGTTCGGTCCTTCGTGTACTCTTGTCTCTGACCCATCCCGCTCAACAATTAGTCGCTTTTTCTTCCTCTTTCGGCCGGATCGGCTTCTCGCGCCCGCGCATACTTCTGGCCCGATTGTCCCAAATGCTTAGCGGGCCGCTTTGAGGCTTTTCGGCCGATCCACGTCTTTTCTGTCCCACACGTCCCTACTGTTGCAAGGACTAGGAC
Source organism: Taxus wallichiana var. yunnanensis (assembly GCA_018340775.1). Classification (NCBI taxonomy): domain Eukaryota; kingdom Viridiplantae; phylum Streptophyta; class Pinopsida; order Cupressales; family Taxaceae; genus Taxus; species Taxus wallichiana. Next base: position 857,178,178 of record CM031234.1, read on the forward strand.
TTAGTCGATTTTCACAATTTTTCCTGGATCAACCTACTTGCCTTCTGCAATTTTTTTCACATTTTCTCAGAGCTTGCTCCTTCCTTCTTCGGCCAGGGGAGTTAGAAAAATATCTGAGAGAACCTCAGAAACATGATGTTTGCTCTGAATCAATCAATGTGCCTGGGACTTGAATATTCTGATGCATGTTATCAAAATTACCCTGGGGGTGAATTTTGGATAACAGAACTATGCAAGGAATGTGGTCGCACATAAGATCCTTTTAGTTGGCCTTCAAAGTGGGAAACATTTTATAAGGATCAGATCTAGTATTACAAGGCCCGTGACCATTTCCAACGCCTTGGTAAACCAGGGAAAAAGAGATGAAATGCCATTAAGGCCTATCTATAGTGTAGAGCCATTCTGAAAGTGGGAAATTGACTTCGTAGGACCTATTTCCCAAATGCGCAAGGATGGGTTTGCACTATATCATTACATGGACAACTATCTTACACTGGTGGGGGGAAGCAAGGCTTACGAAGGATTTTGCATGTGATGACAACAACTAGATTCTTATGGGAGAATATAATCAGTAGGTATGGATGCCCATTGAGTTTAACAAGTGATAGAGGTACTCATTTCCTAAATGAGACAGTTAGAATCTTGTTGGCTGAGTTCATGGTGGCCCATCACAAGACTACCCCTTATCACCCACAAGCTAATGGGACACAGGAATCATTTAACAAAATTTTGAGTCACACGTTGACCAAGATTTGTGATGTTGGGAGAAGAGGACTGGGATGATAAATTTTCTGTCATGTTATGGTCATATCAAACTACTTATAAAAGACTAAACAAGGCCACACCTTTTCAATTGGTGTTTGGCGCGGAGGTTGTGTTACCTATTGAATTCATGTTACCATCGTTGAGTATTGCACATGCAAGAGGTTTAGATGATGAACAAGCACTTGAGGAAAGGATTGACAAGTTAATGTAGTTGGATGAAAGGCGTACAATAACATGATGGAGCCAAACATTGAAAAACGCCAAGTCAAGGCATGTCATGATAGTACATTAAGAACAAGAAGTTTACTACTTGGGCGATGCTCCTATTTTATGATTCCAAGTTTTGCACCACCATGGGAAGCTCAAAGTACATTAGTTGGGTCCATATGTGATATCCTATATACTTGATTCCGACACTTTCCAATTACAAGTGCTTTGGATGGAACATGGTTTCTAGGGTATTTCAATGGGAGTAGGTTAAAGCCCTACTATAAATAAGTCTTCTTTGTGTTTGTAAATAAGGCAGTATTGTTAGCTAGCTTAGGATTTCCCTTAATGTAGTTTCCTTTCTTTGTGTTTCCTTTTTGTCACTTTTCTTTGTCTTTTTGTTTTGGGCGCATTTGCATGCTTTGGTATCCTGTTAATTTTTAAAAGGGTTTTTATGCATAGAGGATCGTGCATCTATTTAGTGTGGGGTGGAAGGTGTCAAAGGAGAAGTGTTGGGAGTGATGTGCATAGGCGGCCCAAGTGAGAAAATCAAAAGCGCGTGGGTTCATAAAAGCACACATAGCAAGAGTGATCATGAGAGAAGATTGGTGTCAAAAGGCTTTGAGAAAACCACGTACAAGGGTAAAAAGTGCGAAACATGAGGTAGGTAAAGGTAAGAGCTTGGTAAAGGATGTAGAGGTTGACATACTTCAAAAGACAAGTGCGTGCAAGTTAGTCCGTTGTAAAAAGTCTTACGCATGATAAGGTTGCATGGACATTTTCGTGTGAGTTTGAGCGTGGAGGGAAAGCACCGCACAAAATGCGTTGAGGGATGTCATTGGAAAAAAGTCGACTTTATTGTGTTTATACGTTGGTAGGTGGCATCGATTTTGTGTGGGAAAAACAAAAAGCTATAAATAAAAGGTCGGGGTGAGTTATTCTTTTACCTTACATTTGTGTTGAAGATTCTTGCATTTGTGTTGAAGAGATCTTATGAACTAGGGCATCCTTGCGAAGAAAAAATTGTGGAGATTTGCGTGCATAGTAGAAGATTCAATGGATTTGTGAACCAGAGTGGAGAGGGAGTACACGGCATGGGTAGAGAAGTGTATTTGGAGGATTCCCATGGGTGTTACGTCATCTTGTGGAAGGAACACTTTCCAGGTTAGGGTTTGCAGAGCTAGGGCATGGGATTTGGAGTTTTGCAGAGGAGTAAAGCCACAGGACTAAGCAGAGTTAGGGAAAGAAAGAAGGAAGAGCTTACAAGGACCGGATGAGAAGAAATGGCACCAAGGAAGGGATCTAATGTTTCACCAAAGAAGGGCAAAGGCAATAGCAAAGCAAAACCATTCGTTTCAACTAGTTTTAATGAAGAGTGGTACGCGAAGATGCAGTACCCAGATGGCATGCTATTAGGGAAGGAATGGGTATCTCACATATGCAAGATGGCCATGAGAAACTACAACCATCAGACAAGCACCACTAAAAATAAATTATGCTTTGGAGTTGGTTCTCCCCATAGGAAGGAGGACACATGATGGAAAACTTGTGTATGATGACGAGGTGCAAACCAAGTTGGAGAAGGTTAGACTCTTGTAGCTCTATGAGCTTCCCTATTTTAGCAAGCCTGAAAGGTTATACCAATGGTTGATGTCGCATGTGCATGAGGATCAATTTTATTTCATAGGATGAAGAATGTGCATAACTCCTCAGTTGATTTCCAAGTACACTAGCATTATCTGTAAAGGAGAGCCACTAGATGATGACTTGTGTGACAAGGAGGCCATCAAGAAGATAATTGTGACATATGAGTACAAGAAGGGTTCACGCTATTTTGATATCTCCATGATCACCAACCCTATCATGAGGATGGTCACGCACTTGGTCACAAAGTTGAATGGGAAAGAGAGGTGGACATAGGTAAATAATAGTTGGTTGAACATTTTCCGTAAGATCTTAGAGGGAACAATCTACAACCTTTTAGCCTTTATCGCAGAGGAGATCATAGACGCCACGCACGATAGAGAAAAGATTATGTATGGTAACGTCCTTCTCACCATTGTGTTTTCAGAAATTGGAGTGCCCGATGGGCCAAATAAATATGTTTGGGAGTACCCAAATGAGGACCCTCCCCTGCTAAAAGATTTGAAGCCTACACTTGTGACATGATGATGGTTTCTCATAAGGCGCGCTTGGAGAAGTGGTACAAATGAATGCGTGATGCGTTCGGGGTAGAGTGGAGAATTCTTGAACAATTTTCAGCATTGGTGGATGGAGAGGCTGAGTTTGTTGTGTATCAACACTTTTGTATCGGACAAGTTTACTTTGACCGATGGCACCAAGAGCCCTCGTGTAAGTTTCCCTTCTCTTTCACAGCGTAATAATTTCAGAGTGTATTCAATCGGTTTAAGGAGGTGAAGAAACTTAGATTTGATCTAAGTGTAGTAGATCAAGATTACCGTGAGTTGCGTTGAACGTTGGTGTATCCCAAGAAGTGCATTTATGTCGAGAGGTATGTCTCTTATGACGTATATATGTTGAAACCAGTGAAATTTCCTATCGTAGGGAGAATGACAGCAAGGGTATATGTATGTCCAAGGCCCAAATTCAAAAAGGGTGCATATGTTGAGGATGACATATCTATCCCAAAGACCCCATTGAGAGGAAGAAAGTGGTAATAAGAAAGAGGGAACGAGAGGAGACTCTGGAAGAAAAGGCATCAAGCGCGCATATGGTTCGGACTTACTGGGGCATAAGAATCCAGTAGCGGGCATGAGCACTTACACTTGCAAGAAGAAGTCCATGGCGAAGGAGTCGCGTGAGAGGAAGATTTACCATAAAAAGAAGAGTACCTGTGTTAGAGGAATCACCGAAGAAGAAGAGAAAAGTGACGCAATGTTCGGACTCGGAGGAGACAAGGGAGCATGAAGGGTGATGACTCTAAGGAAGAGGATGAAGAGCACGAAGAAGGTAAGAGTCCTCTTGTTCATGATATACATGAATTCGATGAAGAGAGAAATGAAAAAGGCACCCAACAAAGGAGGAAGTGAGGAAGTAGACATGCATACTCAGAAGACCCCAACTCCGACCCCGACAAGAGAATAGGCAGATGACATGGTAGAAAATGAGGTAGCGGGTATTATACAACAGTTGGTGGAGCATGAGGTGGAGTGCAACGCCGATGAAGTGCTAAAGGAAGTAGAAGAGAGCGTAAGTGTAGGGAAAGAGTATGGAAGTATGGGCGGAGATCCCACTGGTAGTGAGTTTCCCCAAGGTAGTGTGCATAGGTGGAAAGGGCACAGTAGTGGCATGGGAGCATGCCATGACTTACATTAATGATCTAAACAAGGTGCTACATGTGTGTTTCCAAAGAACAAAGGCCCACAAAGACAACCCTCGCTTGGTATTCTTTTGATGAAGAGGGTGTGTGCCCATGCACAAGGAAAATGTTATCCTAGCTTTTGAGTCCCATGTTGATGAGCCCGAGTTCGAGGTTAATAGTGATGCATTGATGAAGACACCAGATGCTAAAGGGAATAAACCCTCTTGTGAATGCCCAACTGTTGTCGGATGAGCAAGTTTGCAATGCGCTCAACAAAGTTTCAGTGGAGGTAGAAGCAAGGATTTTTAGCAGAAATGATAGAATAATAGTCTTAGAGGATGAGCTTGGGAAAAGAACGAGGATATCATCAAGAGGGATATGGAGATAAAGCAGAAGGAATTGATCAATGCACAGTTAAGGCATGAGATGAGGGATGAAAAGGAAAAGGTGTGCAAAGTCTACAAAAATATAGAGGTTATTTCAAATTCAATTATCTTAAATTACCCTGACTTGCCCCACCTAGTAGAAGTACGAGTTGACCATGCATTTCTTGGAAGACTTGACGTGTATACTCACCATGGAGAGGAAAACACTTGCATTTGAGTCAAAGAAAAGAGGTGATGGCGTGCAAGGAAGGAAAAAAAAAGTTGAAGATTAAGGAGACAATAACTCGGTACTCCGAGATCTTTACCTCAATGATGACCGCATAACAAATGGTCGAGTCATGTATGACAATTGTGGTAACAGAGATAGAGTAGAAAGTATATTGGTTATTACCCATGAGGCAGATCTAAAGGAGTTTCAAGAGAAAAACAAGGGCAATAGGGCGGAGCGAGATAAAATCTTGGCAGAGGTCGAGAAGAAATCAGAGGCGATTAAAACCTTGAGGGTTTTGATTAAAAATAAACTGAAGGAATTGTACCCCCAAGTCACTCGCAGGATGGACATGTTGGGCAACCTTAGCAAGCAGATGGAAAACATCGTAGATATGTTGAAGGCTAAGGGAGATGAACTAAGTTTTGACGAGGTTAGCATGTTGGTGGGTGATTTACTTCAACATGCGTATGGTGAGGTAGATGTTTGGGATAAAATTGAAGCATCCATGAAAAGAGAGACTTCCCACTCCTCATGCAGCAGTAGTAGGATCCCTCTATTCTTCCATTTCTTTATTCAATCACGATTATTTCATTTCTCATATTCTTTATTCTTTGGTGAAAGAGCAGAGTGTTTCGGGGACGGATAACATGCGTAGTGTGGGGTAATGTTGGGCCCTAAATTGACTAAGTCCCAAGGCGTAAGAGTGTGTGTGCACAAGGCAATCAAGTAGGAAGGAACTCAAGGAAAGGTGCGCAGAGAGAGAGAGGTTTGTGCACAAAAGCGTAAGAAGGTTTGGGGACTTGGCCGCATTTTGAAGGCGGTGTCTTAAGAAAAACACGTGAAGGCCCGAGTAGGCATGATGAATGGATAAGGTGCCTACCTAGAGCCTTGAGGTCAAGAAAATAATATTCCACGTAGGGAATATTCCCAGGAGGATCATTACAATTAGTGGAGGCCTTTGCAAGCTGGCATAAGCACTCGATCGATCATGAGGACCACACTTCCACTTGGCATGCGATCTACTCATGGGAGAAACTATGGCAATGAATCCAGATTCTATTTAAGGGAGTGCTTGGGTCTGAAATAAGGGAGAGGGAGAGAGGCAATGAAGTGCTACAAGAATGTTGTTACTAAGCATATATGTATGCGCTCGGGTCTAAACAAGGGTTGTAATGGGAAAGCGTAGCTAGGATCTTTGTTCAGAGTAGTTTTGTAAGGTTAGAATGTTATTTCATGATGTATATGGTCTGAGATGACCCTATTTGATGTAATATGGCTACTATAAATGGATTTAATCAATATATGGAGCTTTTTTTGTGTATTTGTGTTTATGGACTAAACCCTAGTGTGCTTTCATGTTATTCATGGTTCATATATGTTTCCATTATGTTGTTGTGATGTTTATGTTTATCTCATGGAGCATTTATGCTTAGAACTAGATTCACTACATCTGTATTATATTAAATGCATGTGTTCTTATTCTGCAAACCTTTCCTCCATTAATGGCGAACATTCTCGCAAAGCTCACATAAAGGAGGGGCTCAACACCCGCACGCACCTCGGGTGAGCACCCAACACTTGGGTGATAGGCCGACATGCTTGGGGTTAAGAGAAAGATTAGAGGATAGAGGTAAAGGAGACTACAATCCACATCATACCGTAGCAGATTATGATGCATTGCACGTAGCATTCTTGGCCGAGTTCCACATCCCTAAGTTTGAACAACAGAGTATCAGCGTGCGTGCTCAAGAACATTAAGCGGGGTTTATCCGAAAGTGTGAGAGAGTATGATGCATGTTTTAAAAATATTTTGTTAAAATTGTATTATAATATCCATCAAAGTCAACGAGCATAGTGGTTTGTTGGAGGATTTTGACTTCGTTTCAAAGAGCCTTATCTCATAAGACATATGCGGATTTACGAGGCCTTGGAAGCAACTTTGTGTGCTGAAGTAGTAGGGAGTGCAAATACTAGAGTGAGTCCCTTTTAGAGGCACATATAGTATTTATGGCTAAGAAACAGGATAAGCTTTTTGTAAATTCAAAGACAAGAGACACGAAGTGGGATATGGTGCACCGATTACAAAATTGAGGGACATATAAAAGATATCTTCCTACACAAGATGGTGCGTGCATTGTTATATGTTTGTGAGATTTACCACAAGAACCATGATGTCTCAAATCGTCCCTCTTATAGCGCATCGTGATGAAGAATGTATCTATGTATTGTAAGATATATGACGCACACACTCATGATACAAAGAATTGTTGAGTGATGGACTAAATTCACAAGGCGTGTGAGGATGAGTTACGGAAAACCACCGTGGCAAGTAGTTCTCAGGTGCGGAAGCTTAGCCTCCCAAGCGCATGGTAACGAAGGTGGATTTTGCGGTGGATATAGAAGCACAAAGCTATGGAGGTAGAGGAATATTTACATGTGGGACGTGTTACACTTGTAGATCCCAGAGATAATTATCGGTGCACAGAGTGTCCTCAAAATTTGGTATGTACATATTGTGGAAAACCCCACAAATTTGAAGACTATCCATATCTTTATGAGCACATGTGCACGAATAAGAAGAAAGACAAAGGCGCGGGATGATCAAGGTGCAACACATGAAGAATGACCAATGGATGCCAAAGAAGATGCCTGATCTAGATTTACATCCCATGTTGGTAACTACTTGAGAAAAAGTGGCATGTGTGCATGAGCCTCTTAGAGCAAACCCACTCATTGGGAGAGAGGAAGTTATGCATGCCAAGTATTTCTATGTTTTTCATCAAAAAGAGGTCTATCAAGAGACCATATGGGTGATCAAATATTTTCAATGGGAGATACAGTTCCCCGAAGGAGTAGGCACGCGAGAGAGAACATGCAAAGAATATTGAGCTTCCACAGACAATGTAGATGATCTAAAGGAGGTATGTAAGATGTTGAGGTAGGAGAATATCATCCCACTGCTAGGGGAATGGGTGCATGAGAAGGTTTCGTGTGCTCAAGTTGAGCGCAAATGATAGATCCTCCATGTGAACTTGTCACCATAGAACCATGAGTATGACAAAGAAATCACACTAGATGCAGTGATTGATGGTTGGTTGGTGAGCAATATTTTGATTGACACAGGCGTCGAGGTGAATGTCCTGACTTTGGATGCATGGAATCAAAGGGGAGAACACCATTACATCCATCTTCCAATGTGTTGTATATGGTGAATAAGACGAGGGCCATGCCTATTGGGGTATTAAAGGATGCTTCAATTACCATTCAAGGAGCCAAGTTTATTGGAGACTTTGAAGTATTAGAGCTAGTTGAAATGGACAAACTTTCCAAAACTACTTGGATGTCCCTGGTGTTATGCGAACAATGTTGACCTACATTTTAACCAAAGATATATCAGTTTTGAGAATAAGGATGAGCACATAATCATACCCTTGGATGAGGCAAAGGCTGCACCATATAATGAGCTTTTAAGTGAAGAAGAGCTTAATAGAATCTATATGCAGACAATACACGATCCTGAAAATGTAGAACCATCTAAGGAAGGCGTACTTCAGTGGGAAGATGTGTATTTTGTTAGTGACATTATCAGTGTTGCTTGTGATAATTAGGCCCATGGCACGTATGAAATGGTGGGGCACGAAATGAAAGGAAGAGTCACTAGAATGATTAGGTTGTGCATGGTTAGGCGTTTGGGTGTAACATAGTAATCAAGGTCTAATGGTGAAGGGAAGCTTGATACATTTATGCATGCTATGGAGAACCAGTGGCTGAATGAAGATTATGGAAGGAATATATTGGTCTATACCTTGCATGCGGAGACGAAGCACATTGGTGTGTGCCACATAAAGATAACTTATTGAGTTGACAAAAAGTGAGAATCACCTTTTCAACAAAATTTACTTTGAACAATGTACCTACACTTATATATGAGTATGATGGGAAGACTCTTGCTTTGGTACATATTCATAACTATGAGAGACAATGGGCGCAATGTTTGGAGGCTTTACCACCATCCATGTGGGTGTATAAGTTCTATTCTACTCTACGCAGATGTGCATGTGCGTGGTATGTCCATGCTGAGTTGAAAAGGAGACTGTAAGATGACATGAGATGACTAAAGGTATTGTTCATACCTTTGATTATTTTTCTAATAAGCCACTTGTACATGAGGCTTTACAGATTATGAAGCATATCACATTGGGGATAACATGAAAGTAGAGGAGCTCATGCTTCAGTTACTTGGAGAACCTAATCTTGAGGCACGTGAAGATATGTTTGAGACAGAAGAGATGCAACTAGGCCATGTTTGGAAAGAGAAAAAAATGGAAGTTAATATATCTCATTGATGATGAAGAAGTGGAGAACTTGCATATTAGACATACAGAGGGTGTGCGCGAGGTAGTGGACTTTGTAGATGAAAGGGTGCGCGCATACAATGTTTCTATGAAGACAAAGAAGGTTAATATTGATACTAAGGATGTGCCTAAGGAGGTAATCATTAGAGATTATTGGTCGTAACGGAGGTATCAAAGATCATTGAGTTATTTCATGATTTACTGAGATTTATTTCCAAGAAGTTACCACGAGTTGAAGGGCGTGCATCCACCATTAGGAGAGATGAAGATTAAGCTAAAATAAGGCATTCGCCTAGTTCGGAAGAGACCTTATAAGATGAATCAATCAGTATGTGACAGTGAAAGAAGATATTAATAAAATGCTTAAGTCCTGGCATCATTAAAGCGATTGAAAAGTCCGAGTGGGTTAGCCTGTGGTTATTAGCATTAAGAAGGATGGGTGGATTAGTATATGTGTAGATTATAGGGAACTTAATGCCTCATGTGTTATAAATCCTTTTCCCACACCATTCACAGAGGAAATCCTTGAGGCGTTATAGGGCATGAAATATATTCTTTCACATATGGGTTCTTAGGCTATCACCAATTGCGCATCGCATGGGAAGATCAAGAAAATATCACCCGGGAAGTTTTGCTTATACTTTTATGCCTTTGGATGAAGAATGGGCCAACAGTATTCTCGTGCATAGTTGTGCAAGCATTTCATGACTTTATCCATAAGTTCTTGTAGGTTTATCTAGATTATTGGACTATCTATGGGTTGGTTAAGGATCACTATGATAATCTAAGGCTCATGTTTGAGAGATGTAGGAAGTTGAGTACTTCTCTTAACATTAAAAATTATATCTTTACTCTACGTAGTCACAAAATCATTAACTTTAGATTTTTGAGTGAAGAAAGTACTAACTAACCCCATCCTTTAGCCATCTTGTTTATTTTATTTTGTAATTTGTGACCTATTGCACCCATATGCCCAACCATTTTCTGACATTCCAAGTTATTTTAGCCTTGACCTGGGTGCATATGGGTGCTCTGGTCCCACCAGGGGTGCCTTGACCCTTTACACACTTTCCCGCCACTTTTAGGCCTCTTCTAGCTATTTTTCATCTTTATCTTTCTTGTGGTCAACCTTTTCGAGGTTAATTACAAAATTAGATCAAGAGAACCCTATAAATATAAAGTTATGAGACTATAATGAGGGACCTAACATCACTTACTACTATCACTCCGTCTAGAGTTGCATCCATCTATTGCATTGGAAATCACTTGCATCCACATAGCTCCATCATCAAGGCACGAGGCTAGGACATCTACATCACACTTCATAGGGGGATTTTATTCTATTCCATGCACACCTTTTATTATATTTTATACATTTAGCTATTGTGCTCATTTACTTCACAAAGTGCGACTGCACAAGCGCACCTAGGGCACGACATGCACACACTCACTAGAACTACATCCAGGTCCAAATGTAGTGTAACACTCGGTTAGTAAGCCCACTTTGTTGTGGCAACCGAGGCTAGTCCGACCCATTCATTTGTATCTTTCTTTTTTAGGATTTTGATACTTCCTTTTGGTCTTTTACAGGTTATTCTTCCTCTTGTAATATTCGAGCATTTGGTGCAGTGACAAGAAAACTAATGCAACAGACGATGAAGGCTTTCAGGTCATCTCTAGGACCTTTGAAGACCGGTTCAAGACTTTTTCCCACACCCCGGTGCCTATTCTCGCTACTAGAGCACATGTGGGTGCCTCAGTCCTCTCCCAAGTGCTCCAGTCTAGCCATATCACCCAGATCTGCCCTTTAAGGGACCTCGACACAATCGTTCATGCTTCTGATTTATCCAGTTACTTCTCGACAACTTTGTCCAACAAGAATCTTCTATCAACTAAGTTCTTTCCTCTTCCTTACTTGAACATTGGGGTTTAGTATTTCATTTTACATATTTACTTAGATCATTAGCATATTGTTTTTGCATTTGTTTACTTCATTTATAGTTGTTCATAACTTAGATTAACTATTTATATACTAGTTAGTCCATTTTTAGTTAATCATTTTGGTGAACCTAACTCGACCTACGGCTAAGTGCAAAGTAAGTTGGGGACAAAAAGGGGGTCATAAGTGGACGCCATATTGTAAATAACAACATAATATCAACTTGTAGGGATTATTAGCAATACATACACTCAAAATTATAAAAAATTATAGTGATGTGAATCATAGCATCCGGAATCTAGTTTCTAAAATACTAATTTTTTTAAAAATGGACAAGATTAGCTATATTAAACACTCAAAATTCAATGACTTGGTATTTTTTTTTAAAATGCCTATAAAATTATAGTCCGTTTGCCCACGATTTGGATGACCAAAAATTGATATATATTTTTCTCCTTTGGTGAGAATTTAGATGCCACTATCTATCTTGGGAAGGATTTTATTTTTTATTTTTTTGAGTAATATTTTATTTTTTATGATTTTTTCCGTGAAAGTGGTATGAAAACATAAAGAAAACAGAGCACTTTTCGTTTGCCTGCCATAACTTCATCAAAAAATATTGAAATCAAATAATTTTTTTTAACATGTGTATAATTTCACCACGGTTGGGATGGTATAAGTTTTATCACATTCTAATAAGTGAAACAAAATTTACAGTCTTAAACCTAGACATAAACATTCACAGGAAAAAGTGTCTTAAAGACCTACTATTAGTAAAAAATTATAAAATGATATTTATCCTATTCTATTCACTTTAAAATAAGTATTTCTACAAAGCTAACAGTCTCCCCTATGTAATGGTACCATTTTTATGACATATTTTTTACTTTTCGGCATGGTTCAAGTCCGTGGAAGACTAAATTTGATGTTTTGTTGTTTTTAATGTAAAATTCAGGATTTGATGTCCACTTAATTGTCCCCCAACTTGGTGCACTTACCCCTACATACTCCTAGGATCCTCATTCTTCTTAGGGTTTCTTCATCATGGTTATCTCCATTCATGACTTTTTGCTTCTCCATCCTGAATTATGAGCTAAAATCATCAATCTTTTACTCACTACTCCAATTCCTAACAACACCCATCCCGATATAGTCTATAACACCTTTGCAGATGCATTCTCTCAGCATATTGCTTTCCCATATATTCCTTAGGCTGATCTTGCTACTTTTGACAATGACCCACCTTTGCATATCATCTGTCATATTCAAAATGTAGGTGTAAAATGCACCTTAATTGATAACGGGTCTAAACTCAACCTATGTCCCATGTCATTCCTTGAAGACCTTAGACTCTCAGCTCACGATGTTAGTCCATCTTGTCTTTCCTTGCGTGCTTATGATGGTTTTGTTCATCCATGTGTTGGTCACGTTACCCTACCTATCACCATAGGACCCAAAACAATCCCCACAATATTTTTTGTCTTTCATTTCCCAGTCTCTTATAATTATCTGCTTGGTAGACCATGGATTCATGCCATGTAAGTCGTTACATTTATTGTACATCATTGTGTCAAATTCCTTCATGACAGAATTGAACATACTATTCCTTGTGATCGTGACCCATTCCAATACTATGATTATGCTCCTAATACTAGTCTTCCTATTCCACGTACTAATACTACTAATGATCCCCAACCTATGGATGAACTACCTCACTTACCACCACTTAACGGTACCATTTGTGTGATAGATGTAGTTTCTTCTATGCCACATGTTGTTACTACTGTTATGCTTCCTTATTAGGGGCATGTCCAGTCTATGGACGTCGCTCTATCACATTCACCTTCACCTGCACCACCTACCTTAGCATGCCCACTATTCACTTGCACACTTTTCATGAATAACTCATATTGGGAACACATTCCATTTGATCCTACATGTGATGTCACTATTTGTTCCCATGATGGTCTAGCTCATCTTGGTTTCACTTTTGAGGATCTTCATCCTTCCACTCATGACCCTCATCTCTACTATGGCTTCATCACCATTACTATTGCTTATGGTTTGTGAGTATTTCATCTTATGGTCTACTTATCATGAACCCCTCGTTCTTCTCCACTCACATTAGGGGAATCTTGGCTTACTTATATTGGAGGCACATTAGATCCTAGTCATACAAACATTTCATTTCCTATGCCCTTTGGTCATGTTTTTATTTGTAATAGTTCTTTTCTTGGCTATTTACAAAATCTCACTCGTTGGTATGCACACGACTGCCCACTTCCTCCATTCACCGATGAGGAGTATGTTATGGGCATGTATAACTTACGCCTTAATGGCTCATTGCATGATCAACCAGACACTATTGCTTACCAGGTCACCAATGCTTATCCATATGACTTTGACCTAGAGGATGATGATCTTCTCGATGACTTTACATGATATTTTTGGCACACACACTTGGGGGGCATAACACTTCATTTCCCCCACTTTGTCTTAACATAGTTACATTTTCCTTGTTCTATTTTCACACACTTGTTAGGCATACTCATCATATATTATTGCTTCATTTCCCAATGACACACTCTTGTTCTTCTATTCACACTTAAATGTTGAGGGGTTACTACACATTAACCCTACACATTCAAAGGCACCATAAGCATTACACATTATGTTTCATCACACATTACGCGTCATACACCATACATTATATACTTCATCTACAACATTTTGACATTTGTGCATTTACACATCTTATATCATATTAGTCTTCATTATACATACTTGCATCTAGCATTCGATATTGATCATCATACATATTAATTTTAGTCTACACCATACATTACATCTCATTACACATTCTACTCATCACATGGTTTTCTTTTATCATTACATATACTACATTGTCTTCTACGCGCTGCACTCACTACCCGATGACACACTTTAGTTCCTCGGTCCATACTTGACTACCGAGGGTTTACAAATCAAATGGACCTTACACATTTACTACTCGACCTTTCACCATGTGACATTCCTAGGATAGTGACATACATGTTAGGCTAAATCGTCACTTCTTCCATCATATTTTAGTGTCATACACCTTAGGTTACATCAATGCTCCCTAACGTTCATCTAGTAATGACATACGCTTTAGGCTAAATCGTCACCTATTCTATCATTTTCTAGTGGCCTACACCTTAGGTTATATCACCACACCCTCCTTACATTTTATAATGATATACACTTAGTGCTAAATCATCACTCATCCGTTCATCTTATAGTGATATACACTTAGGCTAAATCATCACTTATACGTTCATCTAGTCATGATATACGCTTCAGCTATAGGGTTCACGCACACATCGTCGCTAGGTCACATTTCATCACTACACTTACACATTCATTAACAACGCATTAGACACAACACACACTACTCGACCATTTCTTGATGACGCACTCTCGTTTACGGTTCATTCTTGACTACTGAGGGGGAAACAAAATGAACCTCACTGCATACATTTCCATCCACTTGGGGGGCACATGGCTCCTATCACTCTATTTTGCATTCCATTCCATCCATAACATGTTACATATTATGGTTTCTTATACTCTTGCTTACTTTTGTTGTTCATGATCACTTTATTACACATGCTAGTTAGCTTACTTGTATGTTATTATCTATATCATGCACACATGTGTGTTTGAGCCTTTTTCTAGTTGTGATCGCAGATACAGGTCTCTTACACGTAGCATGAATGCTCGCCTTCTACCCTTCCAACATTGGTCACTGGGAGCATCCACTATCATCTCTTCTAGGTGACAATGTTTCATTTTGTACTTAGCACTTTACATTAATTGCTTATACATGCTTTTGACATACTAGTTATCTTTCTAACATGCTAACAGGTGCTTCATGTGTAACATTTGTTATGCAGGGATATTGATTTTCATACTTGTTTGTTACATTATCTGCTCTTATTTGCTATCGTTTGCGAGCCTTGCCCTATGTTTGGTGTGCACACTTGTTTGTTGTTTGCAGCCATGATGGCCTTGCGTGTTTACTTACATTGTGTGGTAGCTTTTACACTTTGCTTGTGTAGACTACACATTGTTTTCCATATGCATATTTGTTTACACTTATCTTTGGCTAGCCTTCTTGTTTATGCGTGCCTTGGTTTTTACCAAGCACTTTCCAGGGTTACAACGTACATGTGGTTGGTCCTCTTTTGGGGCCGCATGTCTCCTATCAACGACATCACATGCACCCCCAAAGAGGGGGCATCATTTGGGGTTTTACATACTAACACATTGTATTTACATCAGTTTAGTTCAATGCACTTTCCACCCTTGGCATTGTGGGTTACATATAATGAGTGGGTTCAGACCAGTCTACAAACCCCATACATAGTGGCTTTTACAGGACATGGTGTCCTTAGTATTTATGGGAAGCAATTATAGGCTTGGAGGTTACAGTGGGTGTTCCTCTCTACACTACTTCAAGAAGTGGCATCGAGATCGCCCAAAAATCGGGGATACAGAGATCTCTACACACAATTCGGGGAAGCGATTAGATTTTGAAGTACATAGAACATTTCCTCCCCGCACTTCTTGACCTATGACATGAGATCAACCAAAAAACTCATAGTATAGGATATCCTTCTACACTCTAGCTTCTCGACATGGATCAGGTGCACATGTTCCATTTACATTTACATGCTTTCATACACATGTGTCTTTTACATAGTTTTTTCACACTTACATACATACATATTTGATTACTTGATCATTTTCTCCTTACAGGTTCAGCCGTATGAGAAACAAGCAATCAAATGGGGGCAACAACAAGCAACAATGATAATGATAACAACAATATTTTGTGACAACACACATGCTTTCCTAACCATGCATGTACACACATCAACAACTACACACACGTGTTTCATCCTAGGTTCACTCTCATCACTTTTTCTTTGCACATTTTTCATCTTTAGTTTCCACGCTCCTCCATATTTTTTTCATTCCACGTTTTTATCTAGTCCTTCAGCGCATTTCTACTACACTCTTCATGGACATCAAGTACGCATCTCTATCTACTTTATGTTACCAAGCTTTCCGCTCACCAACATAAAGTGGGGGGCAAAATATAGTCACAAAATCATGCACTTTAGACATTTATTTATCCCGGTCTCATACTACTATTTAGAAGGTTCTTGAGTGAAGAAAGTACTAATTAACCCCCGTCCTTTGGCCATCTTGTTTATTTTATTTTGTAATTTATGACCTATTACACCCATATGCCCATCCATTTTCTGACATTCCACGTTATTGTATCCTCGATTTGGGGCACCCAGTTAGTATCTTGGGTGCCCATGGGCACCTTGGTCCCACCAGGGGTGCCCCGACCCTTTATGCACCTTCCGCCACTTTTTGGGCCTCTTATAGCCATTTTTCATCTTTATATTTCTTGTGGTCGGCCTTTTCGTGGTTAATTATGAAATTAGATGAAGAGAACCCTATACATATAAAGTTATGAGACCATAATGAGGGGCCTAACATCACTCACTACTATAACTCCATCTAAAGTTGCATCCATCTATTGCATTGAAGATCACTTGCATCCACATAGCTCCATCATCAAGGCACAAGGCTAGGACATTTGCATCACACTTCATAGGGGATTCTATTCTATTCCATACACACATTCTATTACATTTTCTACATTTAGTTATTGCTCGCTACTTCACAAAGTGTGACTGACACAAGAACACCTAGGGCATGACATGGACACACTCACTAGAACTACATCCGGGTCCGAAATGTAGTGTAGTACTTAGTAAGCTCACTGTTGTGGCAATGGAGGTCAGTTTGACCCATTCATTTGCATCTTTATTTTTTTTTTTTTAGGGTTTTGATACTTCTTTTTGATCTTTTACAAGTTATTCTTCCTCTTGGAATATTTGGAGCATTTGACTCAGTATAGGAAGAATAATGTGATAGACAACGAAGGTTATTAGTCATCTCCAGGACCTGTGAAGACCAGTTCCAAGCCTTTTCCCGGACAAGGCACCTATTATTCGCTACTGAGTGCCATGGGTGGCCCAATCCTCTCTCAAGTGCTCTAGTCTAGCCATATTACCCAGATCTGCCCTCTGTAGGACCCTAACCCAGATGTTCCTACTAATTTATCCAGTTACTTCGGAGACACTGTCCGACAAGCACATGCTATCAGTTGAGTTCTTTCCTCTTCCTTTTTGCGCATTAGGGTTTAGTATTTCATTTTACATATTTGTTTAGATCATTAACATATTGTTTGCTATATTTTTACTTCATTTATAGTTGTTCATAGCTTAGATTAACTATTTATATACTACTTAGTTCATTATTAGTTAATCACCTACACCTTATGGCACTTTTCTTGGGCACATCATTTGCAAGGATGGATTGTTGGTAGATCCGGCTAATATAGTAGTAATTTTGGGATTAGAATAACCTACCAACCAAATTGAAGTGAGCAGATTTTTGGGGCATAATGGTTACTATAAAAAATTTATCAAGGGATATGCAAAGATTGATGCGCCCTGGAAGAATTGCTCAAGGCCAAAGGAAAGTTTTATTGGGGTGATGTACAACAACGGGTGTTTGAGCATTTGAAGGAGAGGTGACCACTCCTCCTATCTTACACTTTCCTTCTTGAAACAAACCTTTTCATGTACATGTCGATGCCCTCCGACATGGCTATCAATGTAGTATTAGTGCAACCCGGAGAGAGAAATGTGGATCATCCCATATGTTTTGCAAGTAGGAAGTGTACGACCACGTAGAATTATACTACCACAGAGCACGAGACATTGTCTATGATTTACACACTTCACAAGCTTCGACAATACTTATTAGCCACATCATTTATTTTCTATACACATCAAATGGTATTGAAGTACTTGGTCAAAAAACATGTTTGCAAGGGCACATTTGTCGGTGGATACTTCTTTTTCAAGAGTTTGATTTTACAGTTATTGTAAAGTCAAGTAAGAGAAATCTGGGACCTGATCACTTATCAAGGATCAACTCTGGATAGGACGTGCGAGTGTTGAGGATATTATGTCGATGCACAACTATTCAGGTCGAACCACGTGCCAACATACCTAGAAGACATTGCCATATTTCTATGCATTGGACTTGTGCCAGAAGGGATGAAAACATTAGAGAAGAAGCAAGTTGCTATTTGAGTTGCACCTTACCATCTCATTGGAGAAGACTTGTATAAATTGGGCAGAGATGAGGTCTTGCACATGTGTGTTCTTGAACATGATAATGAAGCCATTATGGAGGAAGCTCGTGGAGGTATTACAAGAGGACATTACGTAGAAGATGCGACTACGTGTAAGATCCTTCTAGCTAGCTTATGGTGGGAGACTTTGTACAAGGATACCAAGGCTTATGTCAAAGCATGTGATCATTGTCAGTGACTTGGAAAACCTGGGAGTAGAGATGAAATTCCTTTGCGACCCATAACAAGCGCGAAACATTTTGAGAAATGGGTTGTTGACTTTATAGGACCTATTGCACCACCCGCACGCGAACCGGGTGTGCGCTACATCATTACATGTATTGACTACTTGACAAAGTGGGAAGAGGTTGTACCTACAAAGGATTGCACGAGGCTACACCGGTAAGGTTTCATTGGGAAAATATTATCAACATGTACGGATCTCCTTTAAGCTTGACTAGTGATAGAGGAACTCATTTCTTGAATGAGACAATCAAAATTTTGCTAGTAAAGTTTATGGTGGCACACCATAAAACTACCCCTTATCACCCTCAAGTAATCGCTCTTCTTTGAAGATTTCAACAAGATCTTAGGAAAAACTCTTACGAAGATATGTGATGTTGGAAGAAAGGACTGGGATGATAAAGTATCAGTTATACTTTGGGCTTATAGGACCACATATAAAAGGTTGAACAAGGCCACACCCTTTCAATTATTATTTGGCATGGAAGTAGTACTACCTGTGGAATTCTTATTACCATCCCTACGTATTGTGCACACAAAGGATTGTTTGATGAACATGTTGTGGAGGATCGCATTGAGAAATTGATGTAATTAGATGAGTGGCGTGTCGGTGTGCGTTGGAGTCGAAGACCGAGAAAGCAAGACAAAAGGTTTGGCATGACATGCACATCAAGAATAAGAATTTTACGAGTTTGAAAGATGGTCCTTGTATGACTCCAAGTTTGCGTGCCACCCAAGGAAGTTAAAGGTGCATTGGTTGGGACCCTTTATAGTAACCAATATACTTGACTCAGGTACATGTCAATTGTAGGCGCTAGATGGCACCATGTTGCCCAGTTACTTTAATGGGAGTAAGTGAAGCCCTACTATAAATAAGCTTCTTTATGTTTGTAATAAGACAGTATTATTATTTAGATTAGATTTCCTTTCATGTTTTGTTTTTGCTTTGGTTGTTTTGTTGTAATAATCACGTTCATGTATGCAAGAAGTTTATTACTACTTTGATTGAGTTGATGCGTGAAAGGACCACACATAATTTTGGTGTGGGTGGAAGTAAGTATGTCTATTGAACATGAAAATTTGGATGATGAGACATACGTTGGAGAAGATACGAGAGGTGTGTACGACATTGGTGAAATGGTAGGTCTTGGTGAATATGAACTAAGAACGAAAAGGAAAAGGAAGGTGTTGTAGGTAGGATGGTGGTGCTTGAAGAAGATTTTCTTGGATTGGAAGCCATGTGAATAAGAGGCAACACAAGGTAATGCGAGGAGGCAAGTAACATGAGGTACTAATTGGTATAAAACACCGAGGAAGATGGGTTGCGATGCGGGGAAAGACACACAATGATGTCTGTAGGCTTTGATAGTAAGGCACGCGAAAGGTTACCACTATTGTATGCACAAAAGAAAAGTGTGGAAGAAAGCAAAAAGTGCCTTAAGAGGAAAAAGGTGTTTTAAAATGGAAAAAATTACTTTAAACTTAAAAGCGGGAAAAATCATTTTAAAAGCCAAAAAGCAAGTCGGTGGAGTTTTTAAGTATGAGAAAGCTATAAAAAGGGGAAATTGATTTCTTTTACCTTGCATTCAAAGCGAATTGAGAAACCGAGAAACCTAGTGACTAAGTGTGACAGAGTGAATTGAGAAGCAAGCAAACATGAGCAATGTGCATAAGACTTTAGTGTGGAGCTCCTTGTGGAAAGTTTGAGCAAAAAGTGGAAGCGCGGGTGGAGTAGGGTTTGCATGAGTTGGAAATAGAGTGACGAGGGTTCACGGGGCTTGAGTGTTATGATGTGAGGGTTTAATACTCATAATCAAGGGTTTGTGGAGCAAGAACACCTAGGGCATAGGTTTCAAAGTGAAGGAATAAGAATAGGTAATGACACTCAAGAAATCTACTTCAACATCTCCTAAGGGTAAGGGCAAAGGCCGAATTAAGAATAACAAAGTTGAGGGCCTGCCAGAGGAATTATTTTCAAAAATGCAGTATCCTCTTGAAGTAATTATGGCACAATCATGAACCTCGTAGCTCGTAAAGTGTAAAATCAATGAATTTAATCATAGGGTGTCGAGGAACGAGGCACTATTAAACAAAGATATCTTTGTAAAAGTTTTGAGAGGAACATCGAAGGCCGATATTGATGGATGACTCGATAAGAAAGAGTCTTGAAAAGATAGGGGTATTACTGATTGTTCGAGTTGTCATATTTTGGGAGACCTGCACACCTCTTCCAATGGTTAATGTCAAGGGTGCATGAGGATTACTTCTACTTCATGGGTAGAAGGATGAGGATCACAACTTGTCTGATTGGGCAAGTAACAAGGCTTCAGGGAGACCGGCGAAGACCTAGATTTGGATATGCGCGATGAGACGAGAATCAATGAATTGGGTAACAAATTACAATATGACAAAAGGGGTTGGGCCATGAATGTGGATAAGATCACAGAACCTACTGACTAGGGTAACAAATCGTAGTCGGTTGTAAACTCGACGCTTCTGAAAGATGGGGGAAGTTAATAAGAAGTTCCTCTACATTGTGCATAAGATGGCACATAAAACATGGTATAACATTGCATAGTTTATCGCTAATGGAATCATTGAGGAGGAGAGGGAGTAGACCAAGGAAGGATAAAATATTAAGTAGGGCTCAATTCTCTTATTGATAATATTCAGGAAGTTGGTGTCCCAGATGGACTAGAAGATGATATGTGGATCTACCCAGCGTAGAACTAGTCCCCCGCAGTTCTATTTGAAGACTTTACATGCGAAGGGGCATTTAATAATCGATCTGAAAACACAAATTGGAGAAATTATACACTAGAATGCATGCAACCTTTGAGAATGAATGGCATGTACCACGAGGGTTACAGAAGAGGTTGGAGACCAGGGAAAAGTTTGCAATAATGCAACACTTTAGCCTTGCAAGGTTCAATATGGCTAATGGAGAGATGGGGCCATGGTGTAAACTATCATTTGCATTCACAACAAAATATTTCAAGTGTGCAGTGAATAGGATAAAGGACACACAAATGATGACTTTTGATGCGGACAAGGTGGACTCAGATTGGCATACTTTGTGCACCACCTTTGGGTATGATTCCATGCATGCATACTTGGAAACCACAGAGCTAGACGCTTTAGATTTGAACCCTACGATGAATGTTACAATAAAGGGAATGATATGTAGGGTTTTTGTGGTTTTGCGCCAAAGACAAAGGATGGAGAAGAAATTGAGGTATGTGACACTCATATGCCTCAAACAAAGAAAATCACTATGCCTTAGCCTAAGAGGAGTTGAGAGGAGTCCCACTAAAGAGGAATAAGAAAAGAGGATGTTGCACTTCATCATAGGCGTAGAAAAGAGATACACTACAAAAGAAGGAAGCACGGTGAGGGCGCATGGTCCTCTTAGCTAGCTAAGGACCAAGAAGGGGCACACAAGAACCCAAGTAATATCGATGATGAGGAATGGAGCGGAAGGTGACAAAATAATTAAGACATGAGGAGTCTGTGTATGAAACTAAGAGAGAGTCCCCGATCGACATAGATCCTAGCTTGGTGAAAGGAGAAGAATAAAGCAACAGTGGAGGAAAAAATATTTGAGCTTGAAGTCTGTAATCACATAAATTAGGGAGGCCAATAGTAAGGTTGATTTGGGTTTTGATAAGTGCCGGAAGAGTGACTCTATCATCGGTGCGAGTGTGGCCAAAGAAGAGGCAAAGCTCAAAGCAATGCACGCAAAGACATTAACAAACAAGTTTGAGCGTCTGAAGGTCATGGAAAAAGTATCAACGCAGTAGGAGCTAATAAAAGCCATGAGGGATGCACTGGAGTTCTAGATCAAACAAATACAACTTTTGGTTTTAGAACGCATGAATATGTTGGAAGGGGTGACTACAGAGCTAAGTGTATTCATCAAGGAACTTAGGGGAAAAGTGGAAGAAGTGGTGCTTGACCAAATTCCGGGTATTGAGGGCATCGCTGGAAAGGCCACAAAGGAGCTCGTAGAGTGGGAGAAGATTAAAGATTCACTAGGCACAAAGTTCCCAAAGCTCTTCCACCACTTGAAGTGTGAGGTGGCTTGCACATAAGTTGGAAGTCATTTTTGGTTAAGGGTATTACTGCACTTATTCTTTATTATTGAATATTCTTTGATTCTTTGGAGAGATAAGTTGGACGATGCATTGCCATTGATGGCGGTGACTTTAGCGTGTGGAAATGTTGAGCGAGAGAAATGGCCAAGTAATAACCACACACAGAGGTTTGTAGGCTGGGCATAAAGGGTGCATGAAGGGTGCACACCCACAATAGTAATTAAGAATAAAAGTAGACGAGTCTCGGACTTAGCCGATTTTACAAAGACATGGCTAAAATATAAAAGCATAGGAAGAGTGGCATCTAAGCAAGGTTCATAAATAGAGAAAAATAGGATGGTTTGGGACGCACACCAAGGAATTTATATTTGGGAAAAGCACATGCACGAGGACCAAAGAAGATCATGCACTGAGTCGAACTAATAATAAGATTAAATCAAGGCTTATATTTAGGACAATCTAGTATTAACATGGAAGGAAAATCATGCAAGCTATTTTGTGAGCACGCCTATTATTAGGAGAGTACATGAACGGTGAAGGGCAAGTCCCCACCCCTATATATATGTGATGTATGTATTTATTAAGGAGGATCTAGAGAGTGGAGGCCGTGTGTAAGAACAATGTTATGATGTTTTGTCACGGAGTTAGGGTTTGATGTTTGCGCGCATGGACCCTGTACTATTGTAAGAATTGTTATATGTATTCACTTTTGCGATGTAATGAATTCTAATTTGTAATGGATACTTGTGGTTGGATAATGATAGTTGATATGTCTGAAGATGGTGTCTTAATGATGTAGTTGATCTTGATTCTTGTTTCCATTGGTTAAGTATTTTCCTTATTATATGTGTTTCCAAATTGCCATGATTCAAATAATTATCTCACGGCATGAATGGTTTCCTAGTTATGATTATGGAAAACAAACATGCCAACCTTCCGATGAGCATAACAAAAGAGGGACACGGTGGTTGCGCGTGCTTGGTGAGCATTGGATCTATCTGAATGAAGTGCCATCGCACCTAGCTCTGGTTTGGGTAATAAAAGACTACACAGTGCCCATTCCTTCTTCTACAAGCAAGATGACAAGGGGAATGGCCTTGATAGGGTACCCATGCTTGTTTTCGGACATTGAATGCATGATGTTGGTGGTTGAAGGTAAAAATTTGAGTTTCCCTATCTTTTCCCTCCTCTCTCTCTCCCATCTTCTATATATTGTAAAATGATGTTCATTTGTAAAGGCCCTCTCGAATGAAGGGCACCATTTCAAGTGCTCTATAAGTGTTCTTGAGTTGTAGGCCTCAAATTTGGATTTTGCAATGTGTTTGTGCCTTCTTCCTTCAATGTAATGGACCATGCATCCTTATAAGGCAATACAATTCATGTTTTATGGTTGTTTTCTGCCCTAACTGGTATTTTATTGCATTTTCTTTCATCTTCATCTACTTACAAGTATGTTGTGTATCTTCCTCCACTTTAAGGTTTATTTCTGTTGTGCATTGTGTGAAAATGGAAGTTTGAATGTTGCTCTAGACTATGGATCTCACATTTGCCCTCTCCTTCTCCATTTTCTCTCATTTCCCCTCATTTGAGAGTGTCTTTCCTGTTGTTTTTGGTGCTATCACCTCCCTTTAGCTTAAGATTTCCACTTTCACGTATTTCCCTCTCCATGGCCCATGTGGATGTTAGATTAGGATTAGGTGCTTGTATTTCTAGTTGTAGTAGTAGTTTAGCATTAGGAATAGGTAGAGGAACCAACCTTCTCTGGAGGTCTATCTCAAGCAACAATTCTCACACTTGGAGACAATCTCACATTACCCAAAAACACTTATTGTTCAATCATGATAAATCAGAGGGTGTTATTTTTCGGTGATAACATGTCGATTACTTGATGTCCTACATATACTAATATGTCCATATAATTATAAACTAGTTAAATTCAAATTATAACTCTATTGATATACATAAGTAAGAAAAGTAAACAAAGAAGGACCAAAAATTCCAAAGAACTTAAAGATGGGTTTGAAGGGCCATATTAAGAAAAGAGTCTCATGACTATATAATTTACCTGGTAGGCATCCACCTTTGAAGATGCCTTGGGTGAAAGCGTCAAATTCCGATGGCTCCAATATTTGTTGTCTTAACTTTGCAGGTTGTCGGATTTTAGATATTTTTCTACAATCCTAAATATCCACATATTTTAGATATTTCCTATAATAATATCTAATGATATGATTGTTCTAATTTAGATTTATTTCACGGCTATTGTTATTTACTTTTTTGATTGTATCTGATCTTGAATCTGACGATTAGCCATTCTTGACTTCATAATAATAGAAATTTCATTTTGTAGCTGCAGTCCTGCAACGATGTGCAATGCATTTTTTCTTTTAAAACAAAAATCGAGTGTAGAGCAAACATATTTACCTGAAGCATATAGTTCTAACAGAAGAACAACAAAAAAAAGGAAGAAAAAATTGGAACCCTTTTGTTTCAATGAAAAGATGTAGTCGACCTTAAATAATGCCTTCTAGATCTGTCCAAGTTGAAGCTTTTCTTGCCGAAATGAAATTAATCACACAATAACTCGGAGTTAGAGGCAAAATAGAAAACGACCATACCCACCCTTCCCTAAAAAGACCCCCCTTGGATAAATTTATGAACCAAAACCACGAAATAGAGCCTCTTCTTCAGGCAACACCTCCTGATGAACATTGGGAGACAAAACAAGGAAATTCCTTACGATTGAAAATAAAAAGGTCATCCGAATACGACGCTTGTTTAGAGGTGGTGCTCATAGTAAGCCTGCTTGGGTTCGAACCTACGACCTCATTGTTCCATTTAATAGACACTTTTCTCGAACCTGTAACATCTTCATCTGGGTTCATTGGTCTTCAGGAATTTTCGTAACCTTACGAAAACACTCGGGCCACACAAAAACTCGATCATATTTATTTTTATCACTACCATTTTTTTACCATAAAATATTTTTGGATACATGCCTTTTATTTGTGCCAAACTGGAAAAAAACTTCATTGTTGTTTAGATTTAGGTTTAAGGTTTCTTCACTTTTTCTTTGTGAACAAGAGGGCCGCAAAGACTCATCATCTGCTTTCACTACATGGAGTCAAGGAAAGGCCGAGGCTTTTCAAGGCCAATTTGAGCAAAGATGACAACTTCGATGCAGCCATTAATGGTTGTGAAGACGTCTTCCACCTTGCAATGCCCCTTCTCTTCCATGCACAAAATCCAGAGGTTACTAACAACCAGTGGTTTCATATAAATTTATGTACATGTCTAGTGATGATAAGTTGTGGGAGGTGGAGAAAAGGAAAAATGAAAAACTGATGGTTCTTTGCACTAATCTTTGTCATTTATATGGTCATTTTCTCTACAATAATTGCATTATATTGTGTTAACGTTATGTCTGTCATTTGGGATTGCATTACACATTCAATATTACATATGCAACGTTATATATGCTCATATGTTTTGTCTCCTTTATGATTAGATATTTCTTGTCTTCTCCTCATTTTTTCAAATAGCTTCTTACTATCACATGAAAATGAATTTCTAAATTAGTTTTAGTAGATGGACATTCAAAACATAGTAAAACTAAACAATATTATTGAATAAGAGAATTCCATTTTAAAAATGTACAAATAGGATTGTGAAGATACCAAAAACTATAATTATATCATTTTAAGAAAAATAAAAAATAAAAAACCTACCAAATGACAATTAAAAACCAAACAAAACTGCCAATAAACCAAGAATTGCGAAACAAACTAGAACAACATAATTTTACAACCACTAGGTATCTATGTGTGGAGCAACTAGTTAAACTCCAACATAGAATAATAAGAAAAGCAAACACAAATGTTAGGATGAAGTAATTTAGTGGAAATGGGGGCCAACTAAAAACCAAACACAAATGTTATCCATAGGTAGTCAAGGCATGCGGGCGGGGGCCGGATTAGGTTAAATTGTTTTTGTCCGTTGGTGCCCTCGATTTGACTCCAAACTTAACTCCATTTGACCGCTGCCTGAGGTCCGGGCGAGTTTGAAAAACGTCTAGCGGACGCGACGCGGGATTCCAATCCGCTTTGGAGAGCAACCGGGTACTGACCCGGCAGGTGGACAAGGGAGCCCAAAATAAATGTACGGGAGGTGCTTTTCCACCGGATTTACCGGTCCACGTTTGTAAATGGCATTGAATTTCATTTCAAATTTGCGTTCGTGTCGCCACTGTCACTGGCCACTCTGCCGCTTTCAATTTCATTTCCATTTCCATTTCCATTTCATTTCATTTGTATTTTTCATTTATTATTTTTAAATAATAAATGCTCGTGCTATCCCCACCTCGTTCCTCGAATTTCGGGTCGGTAGGGATTAAATATTTGTTGCAGTAAAATATAAATATTTTCACAGTTTTAACGTCTTCTAAATCCGAGTCGTGCAATTCATCCGTATTTGGCCTCATTTGCGTTAATTTGGAGTGAGTTTCATTTAATTTGGACTGCGCTAGAACGTTGTGAAGAGAAGCGTTTGATCGGCGTGTATTCCCAGGCATTCATTCAAGCTGAGGTGGGTCTTAATCGAAGGAAAAATATTCAGATTTCCCACTGCCAATCGCCTGGATTCGAACGACATGGAGTTTTCTGCCTACCCATTTTTGTCCCGCCGCGAAATGGTGAACTACGCTCTCTGAACGAATGGCTTTTCTTTGAGCGTCTGGTTTTCTGGTGATCGGCGTTCGATTCGCAGCAAGGGCTTTGAGGTGCGTATTTGGGTATTATTTTTCTCTGTTTTGCGTTTTGCTACAGGTTGTGTTCTTTTTATGTACTCCCTTGTGGGTATTGTTGTCTCGGATTCGAACAAGCGTCTGAATGCTTTTTTGTTGGGGTATGGTCTCAAGGTCGAAACCTGTTTGAGGTAAAAAAATGCTGTAAAAGTTGTCACTTTAAGCGTTGGGGTATTTTTCCTTGGTTATGGATATGGAATTTTCTTCTGTATGTCTTTTAAGCGTTCCAGGTTCCTACTGTAGCGTTCAAAGATTGGGTGTATTTGCCTCTGGTTTAATTTCTTAACTCATTATTTAACCACTGTATATTTTATCTTCCGAGTTCAACTTCTCTGAAGGTTTTCCCCCTTGCTGGAAATTTGTTTTGTTGATTTTGGGTTGAGGGTACTTATCAAAATTGCTATGGCTTGCGAGGTAGTAATATTTATTTTTCTGATTCTTTGGGCAGGGAGACTGAAAACAACATGGGTTTTATTTCCTTTTAAACTTTTTTTCCTTTGTATTTTTGTTAATTAACAAATTTTACAAAAGAAAATTAGCACACCATCTCTCTGCGAAATGAACCTCAAATTTCTAAATTTGTTAGTTTTAAGAAGCCATAAATAAAAGCCGTTTAATCTTTTCGGTTGTTGAATATACGGGCGTTTAACCCTGTTTTGAATTCAGGTTTATAATAGGGGCAGTTGCATTTGTTGTAAGAATCGTAACTGGGTTTCTCTTGGAGAAATGGATCTGGTCAATATTCTAGATTTGAATTGTTTTTTTCCCTATTCCGATTTCTTTTGGATGAAGATATTATTTATTCTTGCCGATCCTTTTACAGTACTGTGTGTGCTGTAAGCGAGTGTGGTGTTTTTATAGCTTGTGCATGAAAGTGATTTTGCTAATTCCAAAATTTTCGTAAAATTTAATTTGGTTGTTTGGCGTATTTCCATGGCGTGTTGGTGGTCAGAACATTCGGATATACCAATTCATTCGTTTTTCAGCTATAAGAAAGTTTGGTAGTAATTCTACCTGATTTTGCAGTTAGTAGAGTTCAAACTCTTCCACTGTTGATTTTACTACATATGAAACTAGCTTAGGCTGGATGGACGTTTCCTACCCCCTTTTTGAATGCCTTTATGGAGCTCCCCTTACATTGCCTTGATGGGGTTTAATGATATTGAATGTTGTCTTTGGATAGCGGGACTGCTTGTAAAAAGCTTGAAAGTCCTGAGTGGATCCTTTTACTGGGTGTTTGATCCAAGATCATGAGTTGATCCTCTTTGGAATTGAATAGCAGAAGCGTTTAATATGTTTACGCCTTTATGTTTTACTTTTAAGCATCTATGCTGTAATTGTGAGCAACATACAGTCCATACACTTTTGTAAGTATGCTGAAAATCTATATGTTTGCTATAGCCCTTTTTGTGGCTGGTTATATTTCTTTTTCCCATCTGTTGATTCGAGTCCATCGGGTCGGGGAGAAATGACTGATTATGTTCCTATTTATAGTATTTGTATTTTTCTGCAGCTGTAGTCTCTTATAGTATTTGTATTTTTCGGCAGCTGTTTTGTTATAGTGTTCAATCTTATCCTTGGTATTTTTCATGGATTTTGTTGGATATTTGCTATCTACAGACAGAAGCTCCGTATTTTTGTCTTGTTCTTGCAATCGGTTTGGTTTACTGTGGTTCTGCATATTTCTTACTGCACTTTTTGCTTTCTTTCTATCTACTATTCCTATGTGTATTTATTTTCTGAATATATATTTTGTGTTTTCTGAATAGGTTGTCCTACCCCGTGCTTTACGGCCATTGATTTTTCTATTTACAAGAAATCATGTGTGGAGGTCCCGAGCATTTGAAGCCTGCTAGTCCTCACGGAAAAGTAAAAGGAAGTGCCAACATGGCTGACAATCATTCTGTTAAAGTGAAAGAAATTTCCGAATCTTGCTCAAATCTCCATGAACTGGCTGCCAATGACGACCTTATTGGGTTTAAGAAGGCAATGGAGGAAGATGGGTCAAAAGTGGATGAAGTTAACTTTTGGTATTGCAGGCAGATTGGTTCAAGTCAAATGGTTTTGGAACAAAGGACTCCTTTGATGGTTGCTGCTCTTTATGGCAGCAAAGATGTGCTGAATTATATTTTATCAATTTATGTAACTTGTGGTGCAGATGTCAACCATGCTTGTGGCTCTGACAAGTGCACTGCTTTGCATTGTGCAGCTGGGGAGGGTCCACTAATGCTGTCGAAACTGTAAAATTGTTGATTCAGTCAGGTGGTGATGTAAGTTGTGTAGATGCTTACGGGAAGACCTGCAGAAGTGATTATGGTTTCCCCTAGACTAACTCAAGTCAAGGCTAGTTTAGAAGAAATGCTGAACTTAGCTGGTATGCATGCAAGTTCTCCCATGAAGGTGCCTAGTAGGCTAATAGGGCCACATGGAGGCGACTCCAATGGGATGGAGCCTATGTCCCCATCCAATTTGATGTCTATGTCTGCTCATCAAGGATCATCCAGTCCTTCGTCGGGTTCCCCGCATTCCCCAACTTCACCAAAATTCATGGAGGCAACAAAGATGTTTGGAGATAGCAATGAGAAAAAGAATACCCAGTGGACCCTTCTCTTCCAGACATTAAGAATAGTATCTACACTACAGACGAGTTCCGTATGTTTTCCTTCAAGGTGCGACCCTGTTCACGGGCTTATTCCCATGATTGGACTGAATGTCCTTTTGTTCATCCTGGTGAAAATGCAAGAAGGCGTGACCCAAGGAGGTATCATTACAGCTGTGTCCCTTGCCCGGACTTTAGGAAAGGGGCTTGCAGGCGTGGTGATATGTGTGAATATGCACATGGTGTTTTTGAGTGCTGGTTGCACCCTGCTCAATACCGTACAAGGCTGTGCAAAGATGGGACAAGTTGTGCACGTAGAGTTTGTTTCTTTGCTCACACATCTGAGGAACTTCGTCCCCTCTTTGTTTCTACTGGGTCAGCAGTTCCATCTCCAAGGGCATCATCTTCTTTAGACATGTCATCTGTCATGAGTCCTCATGCACCCGGCTCTCCGTCCTCTGTTTCAATAGTCTCTCCTTTCTCTCTGTCAAATACCCAGCAAGGTAGTGTCCTCACTCCTCCAATGTCCCCCTCTGCATCCTCTGTAAATGGGCTTGGTCATTCATCAATATGTGCAGGCTGGCCACAGCCCAATGTACCAACATTAAACCTTCCTGGTAGCAATTTTCAATCCAGCCGCCTTAGAGCAGAGCTTAATGCCAGGGACATGCATTTGGAGGAGTCTACTCAATTTCAGATTTTGAAGGGCAACTTCTTAGTGAGTTTTCACCTCTTTCCACCCAAGCAAGGATGAATGCCGCTGCAGCTGTTATGTCTGGTAGTGGAAATACCACAACCAGGAATGGAAAATACAAGAGTCATGGGATCAATGTTGCTCCTACAAATCTTGAGGATTTGTTTGCTTCTGAGATCCAATCTCCTAGATTGGCAGTCCTTGAACCTTCCATCTTTTCTCAGATGAGTCCCCAAATGCAAGCGCACAAAACAGCCCATGTATATTCACAAATCCAAAATCAGATGCTTCCCTCCATCAATACACAAGCATTTTCCCAGGGAACAACGCAGATGCCGCAGGCTGTGATAGAAACCTCATAGTCCTGGTCATCCTTTGATGCAATCAGCTTTCCAGTCTTCTTCATATGGGTTGGCATCCCTGGCCGCATGTCACCACGTTGTCTTGATGTGGAACGCCATGGTACCAACGGGTCATCTTTGTCACCAGCTATGGCCGCATCATTTAATTCAAGAGCTGCAGCTTTTATACAGAGGGAAAACGAAGCCTCAGCTCGCGTGAACTGGGTGCCCATGTCCCTCCAGGTGCGTTGTCTGATTGGGGCTCTCCCACAGGTAAGGTTGACTGGGGATTTCAAGGAGAAGAGTTGAGCAAGTTTAGAAAATCAGCTTCATTTGGTCCTCGGAGCTACGAGGAGCCGGATTTGTCTTGGGTGCAAACTCTAGTTAAGGAAACAACACCAGATGGTAAAGATCGGGCTGCAGAAAATGCTTCTGGAGAAATCCCAAATAAGGGGCAGATTGACAATGTAGACCATTCAGTTTTGGGTGCCTGGCTTGAACAGATGCAGCTTGATCAGATCGTAGCTTGAAGAGGCATCGTTTATTGGGGGAATTAGTGGGAGTGGCGAGGGGAGTGGGGATGGGATCGATTAAAATTCAATATTTCATTTTTATTTTTCTTTTACCAAAATCTGTCATTTCAGTTTAGGGATAGTCTGGTTTTCAACCCTTTCTCAGACTTCTAATGCAGGGAAATCGGAAAAGATAGATTTGAAAACATACTGGTTGGGAGTCTCAGTTGCAGGTTTACTTATAGTTGATAAATTTATATGGTTGACAGAAGGTTATTTGAATACATCACACAACAGTTTTTGAATATGTACTGGTTGGGAGTCTCAGTTGCAGGTTTACTTATAGTTGACAAATTTATATGGTTCTTTGAAGAATCTGAACAGAGAAATTTTGTCTGTGGTTTCCTCATCGCACAACAAGGCCTTTGAAAGAGATCCGTGATTTGGAATCTTTGTTAATTTTTGTCTAGTGAAATCCATATCAGAGGAGTGAATTTGTAAGAGCTAATTGCAAAAATATGTTATGTGTGGGCTTGCCTTTGGCTATACTGTCAACCGCAGTTTGCTGGTAGCAATTTTGAGGTGGCGTTTTTGCATAGAGTGTTACATGGGTTTAGTCTTGCAGATGTTTCAGAAGCTGAACCACTCGCAGGATTTATTATGGTACACCAATATCTTCTAGACGATCTATATGCAGGCTCTGCCAGATTGATGGCATGTACATTTTTTAAAATTCTCAGCGGATGGCAATCCATTGTTTGCCATGTAGCAACATTTTATTTATTCCATGAAAGGGATTTTGAGATAACTTATATCAGTTACTAAATTTGTCCATATTTTTGCTTTGAACTGGAAGACTTGTTCCTCCTGATATCCTATAATGACCTATAACAAGGTAGGCATTGTATTTCTCATAACCTGGATATTTTAATTTATTGAAAGTCAAAATTTAATAATTTTGCTCCAGCTTATGTTGCTCAAGATGGTGTAAAATTTAGTTGCATGCCATCTTATGTTTTTGTAAAGTAGCATCATCTTGCAATCACATTGTTTTTCTATTTCCATGGTTGTGTCCTTTTATCTCTCTTTTGTACCACAAGTTTTGCATTGAACTGAGCTTTTTAATAGTTTGTAGAGATCTGTTGCGTCTTTCAACATTCTTTAGATCAAATTTCTTCGACTCTCCTTGTTGTTCAGCTCATTCTGGGTGGAACCATGTTTGCTTGAATTTTTGAAGTTTCTCAACCCTGTTGCAAATCTTTGTGCAGTCTTTCTACTGTGATGCCCATCCATGGTACTGCTTTTGTGACATATGGTAGCATTTAATGTCCTCTTATTTGGTGCTTTTGTTTAGCATCATCTTGCATTTCAAGGCTACTTATTAAGCACAAGTGTGGTCATTGCTATTTCATAATTCTTTCTGTAGTGAATGTTCCTTCATGTATCTTTTGCATATTTTGTGTATAATGGAATTGCAGTGGAGATTTTTTTAAATGCTTAAAAGCACTTATTGCAATTGCTATTAGATAGTCGGCACATTTATATTTGCATGGGGCCCAAGAGTAACAGTAAGATATTAGTAGATTCATGGAATATGCAGCCTGTAGTGTTTTAGATTATTATAAGGTGTGATATATAATGTTCTATTAGTTATGGAGCGTCCATGATGCTATATTTTTCCATTAAGTACAGTACTGTTCCAGTTGCTTGAACACATTTAATATTTCTTTAAAGACCTGGATCTGTGTTTGGTTGATGTTGTAAAGTTTCTGATTCTAGTTGTAATCCTATTGCATTTATTTTTGGTATTGTCCTTTCCAAATCTTAATTGAATCCTATTGCATTCTTTACGAATCTTAATTGAATCCTATAGCATTCATTCTATGGTGGTGGCATTTATAAATCTTACTGAAATCGTATTGCATTCATTTTATGGTGATGTCGATATTGCAATTTTCCGAAACTTATTGTGATCCTATTGCTTTCCTCATTTTTAACATAAGAGCGTTTCTCAGTTCTAGTGATACGACTTTGCCTAGAAGGACACAATTACATAGCATGTAAAGGTCACAATAGGTTTCTACCTCGCCCCCAAGCCTTTATAGTATGTCATGTTAGAGTTGTGGTGCATTGCTTTGATGACATGAATGAGGAAGTTTTGTGTGTTACTCCTTGGTGGGAAGTGTAGTGGACAATGTCTATTGTATTGGTTAGGTGATTGTTCGCATAGGAGGGTATTTGAATGCTTTGTTATGTGATGAGTTTCTTGGTTGTGGCATTCCCTATGCATTGAAAAGCCCTCAAAGTGGTGGTAGATAGGGGTTTTAAGGGGAAAGGGGTGTGGGATTGTGATGTGTTGTGTCTAGCCTTGAGTGACCAAGGGCCTAGAGGTTACATAACCATTAACGAGTCCATATGCCTAATGAGTCAATATGCCTAATTGGGTATGACAGATAATTGTTGGGTATGTAGAGGTTAGGTAAAATTGGTGTTACCAGGGGCATGGTTCCATTGCAGCGGTGGGTGATCCTTAAGTTTGTCCATGTGTTATTTCAATACCTGGACAACACGATCTTAGGGAGGCTAAATGTAATTGTAGTGGCAGTGCATGTTTGGGGGTAACTCCTCCAACAATTGAGGCTTGAACTTGGAAGTTAAATTCCTAGAGTGGTGTCTCTAAAGCATCATTTGTCCAAAATAATTTTTTTTTAAGGCAAATAGTGTTTTTAGGGCCTACTAAGATACACCAATTTGATATGTATCATCCTCGTGTTTGTTACATCCCTCTTTGTTGTATCAAATTTTTAATATAATAATTGGCATATGTGGTTGAATGCGGAGTTTTAGATTATTAGTATGTTGGAGTGTTTAATTATGTTTTTGCAATAGTTGAAAATAAAATATTGTCAAATTGACATCAAAAAATGTTTAACATTATTTATATTATACTATGTGGATTTTATATCATGATTTGGTTAACTACTTGTGTGATGTTGTTGTGAGTTGGTTGAAGAATAATTTTTTTTTCAAATTAGAGGGAGAGCATCATCAAAGAGAGGAGAGTAGATGCGAAGTTTTGGTACTAAAAGAAAGATAAATACGTACACCTAAAACCTTAACAATGACATGGTTATACACCATCCGTGATAGGGGTAGAGATGCTTTTATCGTTTATGAATTTTTTGTATCGTTTTGTTTTTGTTTTATGTCAAGACACTTTAGTATTTCATAATATATAAAAATATTGTCAAGTGCTAGATAACCTCCTTACAATTTGAGTTTTAGGTCTAATTATATACCCACTTAGATATAAGATTTAAGAATTATTGGACCCGTAACAAGTTTTGTGTGTAGTCATAAAATATTTGCAATTTTTTAACAAATCATTTCCTTACAGATAACATGCTAAAAATATGATTATATATATATGAATCATTATTGGTGTTTTCCATATTATGAAGGACAATATTGAAATATTACCACCCCTTAAAAATTGATTTTTAAAGAAACCAAAAATAAATAAAATAAAAGAAAAGAAATACCAAAATTGGGAATTATTTTATTGCATCTTGAATTCATAGTAGTGAGTTATTGGAAGGGAATAATTTTTCAAATTCTGAAGAGAGTAAATGCCATAATGTACTACGATGAAATATTACCACCCCTTAAAAATTGATTTAAAAAAAAAAAAAAAATAAAAAAAAAGAAATACCAAAATTGGGAATTATTTTATTGTATCTTGAATTCATAGTAGTGAGTTATTGGAAGGGAATAAATTTTCAAATTCTGAAGAGAGTAAATGCCATAATGTATTAGCTACGATGAAATATTACCACCCCTTAAAAATTGACTTTAAAAAATCAAAAATAAAATAAAAGAAATATCAAAATTGGGAATTATTTTATTGCATCTTGAATTCTTAGTAGTGAGTTATTGGAAGGGAATAAATTTTCAAATTATGACGAGTAAATGCCATAAGGTACTAGATACGATACTACATTCTCATATCTATAAAAAAGGAAGGAAACAAATTTTTAGAGTAGGCTCTCCTAGAAATATTTTTGGAAGTAGAGAGGGATTTGGAGATTAAAAGAGTTGGTTGATCGCTAAAAGTTGGTTTACTGACCAACATTTGAAATAGACTCTCTTAGCTTTGCTATCACAAACAATTTATTTTCTTCTCTCCATTTGTTTGAACCGTCTTTTTTAATCTTCAATTTTTTTCCATCTGGTAAAAAAAAAGAGTTTAAAATTTTTGACTAATAAGGGAGAGGGACCCTATAACCGTGCACCTAACTTTAGGGGCACATAGATATATGTAGGTATGTCGGTAGCGTAAAACAATTATATCAATGTAACGTATGATCGTGCCATATCAACATTTTCGTTTCGCGTGTTTATTTGGAGGGAAAAGTAGTTTTTGAATTGATTTAATATGAAGAAAATCAATATAAAACATTTGAAAGAAGGACCAATGACCGCACGCCTTATGTGTCACATTCTTATTAACTTCTAAAAAGTGTCATTAACCAAAAAGTGAAAAACTATTGATACTTTTGTCAACAACCTATGGTGAAAAGAGATGTACATGTTTTGGTGCATGCTTGGTTATAGGGTCATCTCCCTTAATTTTTCTTTCTTTGAATATATGGTTCTCATATTTTATTTTTCCCTTGTCACAATGCTAGAAATTAATAGTATGTAACCCGTAATATGAAGATTTAGTTTGATATTGCTCTGTTTTAAATTGGATTAAAACATAATTTTCATCGTGAAGTACACTCTCTATGTTTCTTGGATTGAATTTTTATCCTACAATTATATGGAGTCAAGTCTTTTGTTACTTGGAGCATAATATTATAAAGATCATCGAAATAGTAAAACCTTTAAAGTTTTTAATACTTTTAACTTTGAAAGTTTTTTTCTTTTTAACTATAGAGGCACAAAAATTGTCCTGAATAATTAGATTTTATAATATCGTGGAGAGATTTAAATTTTTCAAAATTATACTAAAACATGGGTTGAAATATAAATAAAATGTTAATTAAATCACATGTATGTATTAGGTTTTAAATTAATTAATATGTCTTTATTATTGAATATAGACAATGAGTAATATAGATATTTTTACAATTAATGTAATAACAAAGATGAATATTATTAAAAATAAATAAATAATCTAGTAAATAATCATTAGAATCGGGAAAAATATATTCATCTTTAAGATATTTTACTTTAAATTATTTATAAGTTTATATTAAACAATTTATAAACTTATTCATCTTTAGGATATTTTACTTTAAATTACATGTAAGACTATGAACAATTTTATAAAACTTCATAATACGTCATGAAAATTTCATGCTTACCACCAATTGGTATTTGTTAGAATAAATGAAAAGGGGGTACCTCATCATTCTTAATGTTGAACTTGTAATAATACGAGTTAACTTCTCCTTTTTCTATCGCCATTACATAGAAAAGAATAAGTAAATATTTTATGACTAGGGGTAAAATTTGACATGCATGTTTATATGGGAACCCTATGATGATTTCCTTGCTCAAATATGTGATTAAGTTCCCTTATATTTTACTCCTCTTATGTACGTTTGAACTAGTAGTACAACTTGTTACATCCTTTGTTATCATGTAAAATCTACTTTGATCTTTAAAATCTTTAGGTGTTGGAGTTTACAAATCCTCGATAATGTGTGAGGGAAATAATGATTTGCAATATGGTATGGGACATTGATGCGGTGCATCAACACCCGTGCACCTGTCATGGTTTTCTCACATGTGAAATCCTTGTTTACCTTATGTAGATCACTTGTCATCCAATATAAGGTTAGGAGGGATGAGAAAAATTGGTAGTTGAGAGTTAATGTATAGTGAACATTGGAAAGTGGGACTAAAAGGATAAGGGAATTAGTTTAGTCTTCACCATGACTCAATAGGAATGGATATGGGTCCTTCTTAGGGGTTACCAAAGATTGACTCAACTATTTGGGGTTACCAGACATGCCCTGTATATGAGTTAGGATACATTGGGGTCACCCTTTGAAATCTAAGTCTTATGGCCATAAGAAATTAATACTCAATATTAATAAGAATGTAATTATTCTTTTCCAGTTCACCATCTGTATTACATCATGACTGGTTAGGTCATATGCTATAGGGATTTGTATACATGGAACACTATCTTTTTGTATTAGTTTCCGTATCTACCTTGCTCGTGAAGGGTAGCCACTCTCGGGATATGAGAGGTGCGGGGACCAAATGGTTGTGTGATTGGAGGAAAAACACTAAGATGGTGCTCTCCCTCTCTTGCATCATTCCCGGAACCTCGACATGATCTTTGGTGTTATCTCAATGGTGCTCACATTGAGAATTCTCCTTATGTTATTCTATATTAGTGTTTCTCAACAAAATATTGTATTCTTATTTGTAATCTATATTATTAAAAAGAAAATCATGATAAACATAATGAAGTAGTGCACTTGAAAACTCTTATGTACAGAGTTGATAACACATAATATTTTGTATCATTGATATCTTTATTGCATAAGGAAATGGGTAATGAATTAGCTCTTATGTCAATATGTTCTCGATGTTTAGTGAATTAAATAAGGTGGAATGAATTTATTCTCTTATTTAGTTATTTAATTTTGATTACAATGAGATTACTCAATTGATTAAATTGCAAATAGATCTTTGTCATTTCCTTAACGTACTTTTCCTTCAGTAAACAAGCATTAGTTGTTTCCTTAAGTTTCCGCATCATTGATAGTTTAAGTTAAGAACCAGGGATGTGATTCTTGTCCTTGGTGGTATTATATGGAAATTCACTCAAGGAATATATATATATATATATATATATATATATATATATATATATATATATATATCGAGGTGTTTTTTCCAGTATTCTATCGAGGGTTCTTACATTTTGGTATCAAAGCGTAACTTCAACGTTTGGGCCCAATGACACCACTACTTTCTAAGTTGTGTCTCGTTGGTCCTTTCAGGAAACAATGACTATGACATAAGCTAATGGGGAAGAGGACCATAAAGATGATAAACTTCAAATTAAGGTCGATCAAATCCTTACCTTGGTATCTAACACCCATGATAGGATATGTGTCCTTGAATAAAGGATCCATGATTTAACATGAAAATATGACCAAGGGAACGACCAAGATCAAGACCACAAACAAGATAATGGAAATTTAAACCAAGAAAATCCAAATTGGGTGAATCATAACCCAAAAATTTGAATGAAAAAAATGTACCCCCACCTAAGAGGGCACAAGTTGAGATAGAACTAGCTAGAGACTTGAAGAGGATAGCTCCACCAAAGTCTTGGCTCATTGAAATGGAGAAATATTTTGAGCTTTGTAACTTCTCTGAGGAAACCAAGGCAGTTTGGGGTACATACCAACTCTTTGGAGAAGCCTCAACATGGTGGGAGAACTTGAAATCAAAAAGAGAATTAACTTATGAGAACACCACATGGGAACAATTTGTTTCCTTCTTCCGGAAGAGATGGCTACCTCAACTATACTTTGATGGAAAAATGACTGAATTCTAGAACCTCAAATAGGGAGATATGTTATTGGGAGAAGTTCACACATCTCCTTAAGTACGTACAACAATATATGTATGCATGTCAAAGTAACCATGCAAATGGAAGGGATTTAACACCAAGTAAAACCCTAACTTAGTTCTTTAATCAACTACATCAAGATTGAGATAAAAAGGAAAAACTTATTGCACAAAATGTAAATCTAACACTAAATGTAAACCTCCCTTTTGATGTTTGGATGTGCTCTGATATGTAGATACTTCCTTATGTGAGCCAAACACAAGTTACGTACAATCAAGGGTTTCACTAAAGTGGAAGAGATCTCATCAATATGGCTTAAGTGTCATTTTTGAATCTTCTCCTACTAACTTTAGCAAAAGAGGTTTCTCAATTTATGCAAGCTTTCTTGTGATAGAAATGATCTTTTGAGATATCAAATGTCTTACAAGGACGATGTGTAAAAAGGTGTATGAAGCTACTAGGCTTTTTATATTGCTTTCCAATTTGGGAGAAACATACAACCTAGTGAATGTGGGATAAAAGGAATGTGGAATTAGAAAGGGATAAACGTGATTATAATATATTAATTAGAGATTAGTAACCCATGAGAGTTTGGGAAGATTTAATCAATTAATTGAGATTAACAAAATTTTGTTAATTGACCGAGAAGATGGGGAATATTAGCTAATTAGCGGAAAATCACTAATTATAACGAAATGACGGGAAAGAAGACAATTAGTGAAATTTTAGTATTAAATTGCGCACTGCCGACATTAGGTGGCTACATTTTCCCCTCTTTGATGTGGTGTAGCATGAGTGACGCCATTTCAAAGATAGTAGACAATTTTATTTTGTATGGGTAGAAGAAAAATTATTAGGATGGATGATGCCCCCTTGATCATCGATGGGGTGATAGAAGAGGGCGATTGATGCTCGAAAAGAAGAGAAAAAAAAGATTACAGTGGAAGAAATCCCCATCATAGCGGTTGAAACCATCATGATGAGGGCTATAAGTAGGAAGGGAGGGGTAGAAACAAGTCTTTTTAACTACTATGTCTCAATAGGTTACAAGAAATAGAAAATGCTAGTTAGAGGGGATATTAGTTAGAATGGGAAGAAAGATAGATGAGGGTATGAAAAGATCATAACGTAACTTACCCACTGTCATGGATCGTAAGTACATTTTTATTTGATGTAAACATACAACAAAAATACAAAAAATGACATGAAAAACCGTAATACCATTTTTGTGTGATCCGTAAATTGCCTAACTTTAACAATTAACAGATCACTATGCTCGTGAATATGAATGAACTATGAGAGTTATTTATTAAAACAATTATTGTGAAATATCAACCAAAATCAAACTGTAAATTGAAAGGAAAAGAGATAGAATGAGATAAGATTTATCTTGGAGAAACCCGATGTGGGAAAAATCCAGTGGGTGAGCAAATTATCTCCCCTTCATAATGCAATCTCAAAATGATACAACTTACTGCCAATTTGAACTTCAAGAAAGATGAGACTCTCAATTGTATCTACTTTTTCTCAATTCTCTCAAACAACAAGAACTCTTCAATATGAACAAACAAGACAAGAATCCAACTCTCCAACTTTTCTCACACTTTGAATTCACCCAAAACACTTGCTTGAATCCTTCAAAATGCTTGTATTTATAGATGCTTAGCTTAAGCGAGGCATGGAAAGGAAAAATGAGCTGATTGGGAAGTTCAAACATTTGGAACTGTTGAGATCCCAAATTCTGGAACCATATCGCACAGGACCGCCACTTTCTGCAGACCGATAGTTACGTAACCACCACTGCTGCACAGAGTGGCGGTTATGTAGCAGTTGACTGAATTCCCCTTAACAGAACATCAAATGGCCTAAAAATATCATTCGGAGGTGTCTAGATCACCCCCAACCTGACTAGAAAATCTCATGAAGACATAATGAGCTGAGATCATGTAGAAAAAGTATCATATATAGAAATTACATAGAATTGGGCTATTCTGATCCATTTTTGGATCATACCTCCCTAATTTGAGGATTTTAAGTCCCTAAAAGCTTCAAGGAATGATGAGGTGAGGAAATTTCTTCCCGCATCTTCTTTGGAATACCACTTGGCCTTGGTAGGTAACTTGTCCTTTCAATCCAATCAACCACATGTCCTGCACTCCTCTTTGTGTCGTCCTTTATTTCCATTGTAAAACCACATCTTCCTACAATTCTAGCTAACTATCCAGAGCAGGATTCTCGATGGATGGAAGCAATACCCCTTCTGTTCACCATCCAACATGGAGGGCTCAAAAAGACCTAATTTTTCAACATTCACAACTGAATAAATCTTCATATAAGGAGGCAAATCCAAGTGAAATGCATTCTTACCCACTTGTTCCAGAATTTCAAATGGGCCATAACAAAGAGGTTTGAGTTTCTTCTATTTTCCTGTAGCCTATCCCGGCTCAAATACAACCATACCTTGTCCCTAACAAGAGACGAGAATGCTCGGTTTATCTTTTGCCCGACAAAACAAAATTAATATTAATAAAAAAATAGAGATAAGTGTTAGTTTGGTGGAGTGTGGCAGGGGTGGCGTGTGACAAGTTGAAGGCATGGGCCTTCCGGTAGGGCACGTGGGCCTCATGAATGACAGTCAGACACTGTCATTTCCCTTGCATAATAAGTTAAACACTTAATTGGAGTCCCAAAGGCATTAACCAGGCTGAAACCCAACTCCATGTTCCAAATTTAGCAGCAGTTAGATAGTTGCAGTGAGGGCATGTTTGACCGAATGAAAGAATGAGACAACTTCTCTTGGATTTTGATTACAATAGTTTACATGATACATGGGTTTCCTTGCAGACAGTCACACAACTTGCACCCATGCAACAAACAGATCTCCAACATGATCGGTTTATATTGGCCCACACATTCTCAACTTGTGTCAAAACGTGATCTCTAGAACAAGGTATAGACGTCCAACAAAGCATACAATAGAGGAATTCTAGCAGATTTTTTAGTTACAAATGCACTTTGTAGACATGTATGCATACGTGGGAGCATCCATGAGGCAAGTGAAATGTTGAACAAAATGTCTTAAAAATGTGGTTTTGTGGACAACATTGATTACAGGATATGCATGAAATGAGTTTGTTAAAAAGGCCTCATAAGCATTTAAGCAAATTCCTTTGACAGGTTAAAGCCATATTTCCACAAATTATACCAACATCTCCATAACCTATGTCATCTTTCTTCCTCCCTATCATGCCTCCAAACATGTACCCAATCAAGAGCTAGTGAAGGTAATTTTTCTTGTTATTGTTGATGTGGAAGATGTGTGCACTGGAAGACTTCTATGTAGAGCATGGGAGCATGGATGGGGCACATGAACTATTTTGCAAAATTCCTTGAAGAAATTATGGTTTTGTAGAATGCCATTGTTGTTGGTTGAATAGAAAACGAGTTGTTGAAAATGACTTTCCTAACACCCATCCTAATTGAGCCAAATTGGGAGCTTTGGAATAGCTATGCGCATCCATCAAGCTTATAAAAAAATGTTTCTTTGGGAGTTGTGTGGTCTCAATGTCCTTGGTGATCAAATATGCAAGAATATGTTGAAGTATTGACAAGGCAAGTCATATGTGGAGTTATGGACTATTGGGATTGTTGTTGTTATGGAAGCGGCTGTAACAATTGTCAAGCTAATGTAATTAGAAGTTAGTCTAAAGGCTGGTTCCACAGCTTGTGCCAACATACAACCCCTGTTACATTTTCTTCCCCAAGGATTTTCATTCAATCCTTCACATGTTACATTGTGCGGAGTGGGTGTCATGTATTACTATTGTAGTAGCCCTGATAGATATGTATGTAAAATGTGAACTCACACAAGTCGTGAAGTGCTTGGAAAATTCCTAGTTAGTTTTAAGTAAACAAAATGTGTCTTCCCATGGAATGTCATGGCTAAGAGTTATGCACAAATGAGGGAGTTTCCTGGATGCTCACAATTCTTTTTACAGAATGATAAAAGAGATTCAACGCCTTGAGGAATGTAGATGAACCCACCATACACTGTATATGCTAGCATTTCCAGGCATGGTCTCCTTACCTTTGTCTTTTATAATTTTCGTATAATTTGGTTTTTCATTTGCA
The DNA here is from genome assembly GCA_018340775.1 of Taxus wallichiana var. yunnanensis. Taxonomy (NCBI): domain Eukaryota; kingdom Viridiplantae; phylum Streptophyta; class Pinopsida; order Cupressales; family Taxaceae; genus Taxus; species Taxus wallichiana. The sequence continues at coordinate 857,221,648 of CM031234.1, forward strand.
ATGTAATAGAAATGTTAAACCATTAGATGCTTAAACATTTGATTATTTTAAATATGATGTGTATCACAAAACAATAATACATCACCTTGTGACTTACGCATTGCAAATAAACCTTGGTGTAAACCTTAGACTTAAACCCACTTTCTCAGATGCTTGGAAAACTCAGTAATCAAAATGGATAGTTGCCGCCCCTCGAGTGGGCTAGTTGAGTTTGAGTTCGTTGTTAAACCTTGTCATCGTCCTTTCGTAAAATTAGGTAAATTGTGAAGACTCACAAAACCACCTTCGGGCCCCCAAAAGGGATGAAAAGTTTCATTTGTGTCCTTGTTATGTGGGGAGTTGTATCAAGCTTTAGATTGACCCCTATAGACCATTTGTCCTCTCTTCACCGCTCCTCGAGATCCTTATTACCCAGTTTTACACTTTTAGGGTTGTTAAAACTGAAAAGATGGCTTTCGTTTTGACCCACCGTTTGGTCCTTGAACAACGAAATGCTTGTCCGCCTTTGCAAACCTTAGGATAAACATTTTTGGTGCGTGAATTCTTTTAGTATAGAAAACTAAAACCTTAGGATAAACTTCAATCTTTACACTTGATGACACCTTTTAGTTATGTAGATAAGATCCCAAGTTGAGATTTCCATCCTAGCCTACATGTTTAGTGGCATCATCATGGACTGACGGTTAGGAAAGACATGGTCCTATTTTGTCTTGAGTATGTGGTTCCCTCCTAGGTTTGGTAACCGTGTGTATAGTAAGGAGAATGTGTTCTCTTAAGGTAGTGCTCCATAGGAGACCAACTTCAAACATAGTATAGAACCCTCTTGGACTGACACACGTGAGGATTGGCGAAGATCGCCAACTAACCTTGGAAGTGAGCTATAAGAGTTGGGATCACAAATAAACTCGATACCCAATTTCTATTATCGTTTGGGTTCTATGGTGCAATACTCGAGTTAATTGTGAAACTTAGCAACTTCTTAAATTATGATTAGTTGTGGGAATGTTACCATAATGGTGTGCTAGGAGAAAAGTGAATTTTAGATCATTCATATAATGTGTTTAAACCATCTTATGGTGAGGGACTAAATCCATAATGTGTGATCCCTAATGTGGACCGTAGTCCTTTAAATGAAGGAGTATTCCCCTTATTCCCCACCTTTCCTAGTGCGTAATGGATGTACATTGTGAAACTAGGTGATCTTATTTTTGGGGCAATTCCCTAGGACGAGAGCTAGTGGGCTCACGAGCATGCAAATGTCCTTTTTATCAAATGGGTTACTCAAAAAACTTCAAAACACTAATTAAATCAAATTAAGTGAAATCATTTTAAGATGAATGTAAATGATTCAAACAAGTCCTATGTTTTAGATACCTACACATGAGAATACTAAGTGTGAATCCCTTTAAACCCTCTCAAACAAGAGTGTTAGCTTGACAAGAAGTATCGAATGTACCTAGAGTTACAAGATGATTTTGGAGATAAGGGTGTACAATAACTCTAGTCATGACCTTAGTAAGGTGTGTAAAATTTATAATTGAATATCTCTTTATAACACACATCTAATGCTTAATTGTTTAAGAATCCAAACTTGGTGGAGTGTGAAATCATACTCGTTAGTACCTTGATGACTAAGAAATTTAGTGAAGTAGATGGGATACATGGTTAGTTGTCATAACGTAAAACAAAATAGACTAACCTTAGAACTTAAATGCTAATATGAAAAGAATGTATAATCTATCTACTCTTGAATCAATAAACTTCCTTTGCTTCATGAGAACCTCCCTTGTTGCAACTAAGATAAATGGAAAATCCAATCGAACATGCAACTTAGAAAATGAATCCTTGGAACAAACACTAAAAGGATCATGTATGTACATATGTTCATACCAACAACTAGGATACATCATTCTTGTGTGATGAGGGAAACAAGCAAAATTAGGTGGGATTACTATAAGTGAAATGTTAAATAAAGTAAAGATAATGTAGTCTAGTTATAAAATAATTGATAAGTGATTTCCAAGAAAATAAGGTCAATATCGAAATATGAATGTAATAAATATGTAAACCAGGAAAGTGTTGTCATGGATGGTGCCTATATGGGAGTCATACTGTAGTTGAACCGTTATGTGTGCCTTGTCATTTAAAAAAAAGGGTGACCTTGATGTGCGTCACGTGTTTTCATGTTGCCTATGTGGGTTAGTGTTTGTGTAAGTAGATCATGTGTTGTGCATTGTCATAAGTGATCCCCTGTAGTGTCGTGTGAACTACAATGTGAGTCAAATTTATTCTGGTATTTTTAGTGTTGTATTTGTGTGTGTAAAATGTGGGCGTTACACATTCCTATGTTGATCATGTCGTGATTTATACTTAGCTTGTGACTTTGTCAACCTCTTATGTACCTGAAGGTGTATTTACTGAATCTTCTCAATAAACTTCTCAGCTTTGTGGACCTCCAGTTCCACTTTCCCATTGTCTCTGCATGGTAATCTTAAAACAACATCAAAAGCACTCTTAGGAAAATAACCAAAACATGTTTCAAAAGGAGTTTTATTAGTTGAAGCATGAACTGCCCTATTATAAGAATGTTGGATATACACCAAGTTCTCATCCCAGGTCCTCGGATGTTTCCGTTATACCCTCTCAAGAGCTGGACCAAGGTACGATTCACCACCTTTGTTTTCCCATCTGTCTGTGGATGAAATGTGGTAGACTTCTTTAGCCTTGTATCCATCTTTTCCCACAAAGTAGACCAAAAATTCCCTACAAATCATGAGTCCTTGTCTGACACAATAGAACTAGGCAAACCAAAGTGAACCCACACATTAACAAAAATAACTCAACTTTGCATCATTGACCTTAATGGTATTTTTGCAAGGAATAAGAATACACATTTTTCTAAATTGATCTACAATCACAAATATATAATCATGACCTTTTTTGGTGGTAGGAAAACCACCCACAAAATCCATGGAGATACTTTCCCATGGTTGGGAAGGAACTGACAATGGCATATATAATCCCAACTTCATGTTATTAGGATTTCTTGTACTGCATAAAACACAACTCCTGATGAATTTAGCAACTTTGGCTTGCATGTTTGGCCAATACACATACCTCTGTAAGTGCGCTACAGTCTTTGTCACACCAAAGTGACCAGCTACCATGGAAGTGTGTGCTTCTCTCATCAACTGCACTCTTTCCCTCCTAGGAACACAAAGTTTCCCATTCTTGTAGAGCAAACCATCTTGGAAGTAGTATTCCCCTCTAGGTGCAAATCCCTCACTTGGAGGTTTCTGTTGAAATATCTCTGCAAAATACGGATCCTGCTCATAGCCTTCCTGATATGCTTCACACACAAAAGGCTCAAGAGTTAACATGCCTGACTTAAATCAAAGGAGGTCTAGATAACATGTCAGCTAATTTGTTAGTCACACCTTTTTTATATTTAATAACCAAATGAAACTGTTGTAAGAAACCCATCCATTTATAGTGCCTAACTTGCTGAAGTTTACTTTGAGCCTGCAGATATTGAAGAGGTTGATGATCCGTATGAATGATAGTTTCCTTACCTATCAAATAATGTTTCCATTTCTTGGCTGCTTGAACAAGAACATATAATTCCTTGTCATAAGTATAATAATTTAGAATTACACCGTGAAACAATTTAGAGTGATAACATACTGGCGTACCTTCCTGAAGTAGGAAAACCCCCATAGCATAATCATTGGCATCGGTTTCCTGACCCCCATAACTGATTTTATATTTAAATGAATCAAAAGTAATCTGCTATTTCTTACCCCAATAAAATGTCTTACCCCCTTCCATCACGAATGTAGTGGCACTGCCATGGAAGATAAGTTATTAATGAACTTCCGTAAATAATGAACTGCTCCAACAAAACTACTAGTCTCTATCAAACTTGATGGCGTAGGCCAGTTCAAAATGGCCTCTATTTTAGCATGTATCAATCCTTAACTCCCCATCTCCAATCACATGTCCCAAAAAGACAAGCGACTATTGTGCAAACTCGCATTTCTTTTCATTCAACACAAGTTGGTTCTCCTTAAGCACTTGCAAAACTTGATGCAAATGATCAATATGCTCTTCATAAGTTTTACTAAAAACCAAAATATCATCCAAGTACACAATAATAAAGGAATCAATAAATGGCCTCATTACCTCATTCATCAACCTCATGAAGGTAGCTCATGTATTACATATTCCTAATGGTAATACCAACCATTTATATAATCCTTGCATGGTCTATAACGCTATTTTCCAGATGTCTTCTTCCTTGATCCGCACTTGATGATAACTGGAATTCAAATCAAGGTTAGTAAAATATATAGCATGCTATAACTGATCTAATAAATCATCAATGTAAGGAAGAGGGTACCGATTCTTAATGGTTATTTTATTTAAATCCTTATAATCAACACACATTCTCCATGAACCATCTTTCTTAGGTACTAAAATAATAGGAGAACCACATGGAGAAGTGTTAGGATGGATTATACCTTGTTCAATCAAAGATCAGTAACTATTGTTTTACCTCATTGGAATCTTTCAAAGATTGCCTATATAATCCCAAGTTTAGAAGTGGACTATCGGGTAGAAAATGGATCTCGTGCTCAATTTCCCTAACTGGGGGCAACCTTGTAGGTTCTTGAAAGACCTCTCTGAACTACTGAACCAACTCTACTATCTATGCCTGCTATTTATTATGAAACATGTTGCCAATGGTTTTAGATGTAACAACCTCATCATCTAACATATCCCTCAACATAAGTAATGAAAATTTACCACTAGCATTAATGATCTTCTAGGCTTCATTGGAACTTACCAAAGATATCTTGAATCTCCTAAATAGGCTGAAATGATGTAGCTCTTACCATCCTTTACCAAGCGGTACTGATTGGCTCTCCTTACAAAGATAACATCCCTGACATACAAATATGGGCTGTCAAAACTACACCACACACATCAAGGGGAACAACATCCACAATAACCTCATCAATAAATTTTTGTCAATACCAAAAGTGATCTTACACTACTTCGTATTACCTTGATGTCTACACCTTTCTTTACCCAACCCAAAGAATACGAGGCTTGGGTGATTGTAAGTTTCCAACTTCAACCTGTCCACTAACTCTTTACTAATTAAATTATCTTGAGAACATGTATCAAAAAGAGCATCCACCTTAGTTTTATTCACTTGAATCTTTAAATGAAAAGCTTCGTTAGTTCATTTTCCTAAGCAACATTATTACTACCCAAACATACCTCTCTTTGGACGGAGGCACAACACATAGTCTCATCCACCTCTTTGCTGTAAAATACTTCCTCTCCCTAGAGGGAAGCCATATCCTTCTTTTTATTCTTCTTGTTTTTGAAGGGATGCAGTTTTGGGTGGAGCTTCCAACATTTCTCCTCAAAATGAGTGTCAACATCACAATGCCCATAATGAATTTTAGTATCCTTTTTAGAAATAGAAGTAGAATTTTTCTTACCCTTTCCTTTTCCTTTGTCCTTCTACTTGGTGTCACCTTGTTTGTTTGAAGCATGTTGAGAGGTAGATGAACTCTTTTTCTTGTCCATCTCCAAATAGTGAGCTTGCATACAAGCTTCATCTACATCTGCAAGCTTGGCCAAGAGGATGGGTCTCCTCAAATGGCTATGGAGTCCACCGATATACTTCATCAATAGGTCTGATCTGCTACATCCTTTCCCATCTGAATAGCTTTCTTCTAGAACTCACTGGTATACTCTTGCACAGTCTAGCCTTGTTTCTGCCTGAGATATTTCCAATACATGGACCTCTCTTCCTCATAACAAATAGGATAAAATCTGCTTTTGGATTATCTTCTTAAAAACATCCCACTTAGTAATTGGAGGAAGCTTCTTAACAACCAATGTATGAACATAAATTTCAAACCAAGTTAAAGCATGTTTGGTTAATTTTAACCGAGCAAAGGAAATATTCTGACTTTCATTAATTTGATGCAAACTAAAATATACCTCCAGTTGAGCTAGCCAATGGTCTATCTTCTTAACATTCATGTCTCCATCGTAAGGCTCAATTTCGATCTTGGCCTCTTCTTTGAATGGAGGAGGTGTGGGAATGACATGGGATGGTTCTTCTTCATGATATTCTAATGTCTCATTTGTAACACCAAGCTTCTCCATGAGTAGTCCCATGATGGAATCCAATTTCCCGATGGACAAGGAAATACTACCCACATCTTTGGAAAAAATTTCCACATTAGCCTCCAACTTATAGAAATGCTCTTCACCACTATCTTCTACATCATCTCTTTGAGCCATCTCTTGAATTCCTTGCTTCCACTTCCTTGTAGAAATATCTGCTTCGAAAGGAATAAGGATACCTTCACCACTTTCTTTTCCCTTTCGGGTAAGGGGCATCTAACTGCAATCTCAACACAAGTTAACCACACAAAAGACTAAAATCTTAACTGCTCTGATACCAATCTGATCCGTAAACTACCTAACTTTAATAATTAACAGATCACTATGCTCGTGAATATGAATGAAATATGTGAGTTCTTTATTAAACTAGTTATTGTGCAATATCAACCACAATTAAACTGTAAATTGAAAGGAGAAGAGACAAGAACGAGACAAGATTTATCCTGGAGAAACCCGATGTGGGAAAAACTCCAGTGGGTGAGAAAATTAGCTCCCCTTCACTATGTAATCTCAAAATGATACAACTTACTGCCAATTTGGCCTTCAAGAAAGATGAGAATCCTTCTAATTGTATCTACTTGCTCTCAATTCTCTCAAACAACAAGAATCCAACTCTCCAAATTTTCTCACACTTTGAATTCACCCAAAACACTTGCTTGAATCCTTGAAAATGCTTGTATTTATAGATGCTCAACTCAGGGAGGTGTGGAAAGGTGAAACGAACCGATTGGGAAGCTCAAACATTTGCAACTTGTTGAGATCCCGCATTTTGGAACCGTATCGCACAGGACCACCACTTTTTTTTAGACCAATGGTTACGTAACCACAGGGCGGTCGTGTAACCATCGACTGAATTCCCTAAATATAACATCAAATGGCCTAAAACATCATTCGAGAGGTGTCTAAATCACCCCCATCCTGACTAGACCATCTTGTGAAGACATAATGAGTTGAGATCCTGTAGAGCAAGTATCATATATAGAAATTACATAGAATTGGGCTATTCCTGATCCATTTTTGGATTAGTGCAATGCTAAAGAGATGAATCAAATAAAAATACATAAGAAATGAAATGCGAGAAAGTAAACAAAAAATCAAGAAAGCAAGCAAGCAAACAAGCATAATCAAATATACTCAAACAAGCAACGTTCAAGACAATTATATTGATGTTTTTTCCATTTAGCTTGATCTTGAAATGTTTGACTTATATGACAAGGGTTAAGATGGTGCCCCAAGAAAGGGTACATGTAAGGGATTAGAATTATTAAGGAAAAGCAAATGTGCACTATGAAACGCTTACTGAACACCGATATATGTCGGAAAGACAGACATAACAAGTAAATAAGCTTTGTTGATGAAAGAAGATCACAAGATGATCTGCATGTCATGCGCTAGAACTAGCAAGCACTGAAGTAGGATATTTTGTGGTATATTTTTCAATTTTTAGTGTTTTTTGTTAGATACTATTTTGGCTTTTGTGCTACATTTTGCAATGTTTTTGGATTTTCAAATGTTGTGAATGTTTTTGGGATTTTCTAATTTTTTTGAATGTTTTGGATATTATAGGTTTTTCGAATGTTTTAGATTTTATAGGTTTTTGAAACTATGTACATTAGAACAATATCTTTGAGATGCCTCCGATGATAGATGAGAATATAAAAGAGAAAATTCCCATGCATATACAATAATAGGATCAACTAGATCAAGGCCAAGAAGGATAGGTTCAACAAGGTTACAAACGCAAGCCAATGAAAATATAAGAAGGAACGATCATCCCCCAAAGTGTGAGGTACTTGTGAAAAACATAATCCTTGTATGGTGTCGAAACCATTTTTCACCAAAAGACACTCGCCAAAAGTGCCATAATTACGTGGTTTCACATTTGAATGAATTTACTTCTCTTTACTATTTTTTGTGTTTTTCAATTTTTCAATTTTTGAAATCCCTATGAGCTTAGGTATAGAAGCACTTTAGATGCATGGTATTCATGGGATCCCAAAGCTCTAAACCAATAAGACAAGTGAGTTTATAGGATCTTGAACCAAATTTAGCAACCGCAATATATGGCCCTAACTAGTTATGCTCAAATTTTACTTTCTTTTCACGTTCCTTGGTGATATTGAATTAGTTTTCTTTAAGGAAAAGATCTCCAATATAAAACTCATGAGAGATAATGCACTTGTTGTAGTTAGTAAATTTTTATTCGATAGACTTTGAGGTGATCCAAAGCATGAAGGAATTTTTCATCAAGCAACTCGATCTCTGCTATTCTTGTAACTATGTAATCCTCTTCATTATCCAAATAATATTTTAAGGATATGCACAAAGAGGGAAGTTTTATCTCTAAGGGAATAATGGCTTGATGCAAATATAAAGGGAATACGAGGTTGCACCTATATAGGTGTGCGAGATAGAAGTACGATAAAACCATAAGGTAGGATGTATCTAGAGGTGCCAATTATGACATGTTTTACTAATCGTATTTTCCATAATGCAAACATGGGTTTTATTAGCGGCCTCAAATTTCCCACTACCTTGAGGGTAATGAAGGGTGGACCACTTTTGGTGAATTTTAGAGCATTGACACGGGGTCTTCACTTGCTTGTTCTTAAGAGATTTACCATTTTCGAGACAATAACATAAGGGACGACACAACGAAAAATGATGTGGTTCATGATAAACTTGGATATATGAGCACCAGTAACGTAGGTAAGAAGAACAACCTCCACCCATTTGGTAAAGTATTCATTTGTGGCGATGATATGTTTATGGCCATCAGATGAAGTAGGTGTAAGCTTTTTTATGAGATCAAGCCACGATTTGGAAAGCGACCATGGTGTAGTGATGGGTTGAAAAGATTGAGACGATGCATGGATCAAGTTGTCATTATTTTGACACAATACACATTTATTTACGTACTGCCATCAATCTATTTATATGGTAGACCAATAATAACCTATGTGCAACAATTTCTTTACTAGAACCATGCCACTAATATGAGCACCACATATGCTTTTGTGTACCTCCTTAGTTTCTTGGATAGCTTCTTATGAATAAAGACATCGTAACAAAGTCCCATTGTAACCTCGATGATAGAGAGTTCCCAAGGAGGTTGTAATGTGCTATTCATTAGATAACGGTTCATTTTTGTGACTGAGAAATATCAGGTGGGAAGGTTCCATATTACAAGTAGTTATAGATGTCAATGTAACAAGGGGAAAAGGGACCAAAAAATTCACATACCAAACATGTCTCCTACATGTCATAAGCAGGGACCGTTAGATGGTCAACGAGGAAATCAAAATCTCTGGTGTTTAGTGATAATTGTAGAAAATATTCGATGGTAGCCATAACATCTGTTGATTTGTTCTATGTTCATGGGACATGTTAGAAGGTAATTTGAAAAAAGTATTCTTTCAGGATATCTACCATGCATTTATATGGAATAATCTTCTCATCTTTGATGTTGTACTCATCATTCACTTGTTTGATGATTAGTTATGAGTCACCTATAACCTCAACTTGTTTGATATTCCATTTGATAGTGAATTTTAAACCAATAATGAGGGCTTCATACTCAACAATATTGTTTATGCAAGGAAACCTAAGTTTTAAAGCTTGTGGGATAAGATCATCTGTAGGGGTAATAAGGACAAATCCTGCCCCCGAGCCATTAAATGTGAATGACCCATCAAAGTAGATTTTCCAGGTACAATATTCTTTGATGTATAAAATGGAAGCATATGACAGATCTAGACTTAGTAGTTAAGTGCTTCATAATGGTGTTTCACAATCGATTGATCAACAAGAACTTGTCCTTTTAATGCATTTTTGTTGAGTTTTTCAATGTCAAACTCACTATGTAATATGATCCAATTTTCCACCCTCCCAGTAAGCACGGGTTTGGATAATAGGTATTTAAGTAGGTCAACTTTGGATATGAGATTGGTTTTGTTATTTATTAGGTAATGACAAAGATTTTGGAAAGTGAAAAATACGACCAAACATGATTTTTCAATCTGTGGATAATTGAGCTCATAAGAGATCAAGGTACAAATAAGATAATATACAACCCTTTCTTTATGTGGGTCATCATATTGTGCTAAAATCATGCCTATAGAAAATTAAGTAGCAAAGATATACAACAAGGGTTCACCTAGGGTATGTGGTATTAAAATGGTTGAATTTTCCAAATACTGTTTCAATTGAGAAAAGAATTGTTAGAAGTCATGATCCCATTGGAAATCAACATCCTTTTTGAGAGGATGGGTGAATGAATGACATTTATCTGTAATGAATCTACGAATTTCCTAATTTTTTCTCGCATGAGCTGCAAAAGCTTCTTAAGGTTTTTGGAGGAGGCATCTCAATAATAACAATTACTTTTACCAGATCCACATCAATTCCTCATCCGGACATAATGAAGCTCAATATTTTTCTTGAAATAACACTTGAACACACATTTTTTTAGGTTCAAACTGACCTTATAATCTTGTAGTCACTCAAAGATACAACAAAGGATTGCTTTGGGTGTTCTACTCTAGTTTTGGACTTACCAAGGATATCATCCACATAGTCCTCTACTATATTGTGCAACATATCATGGAATATGGTAGTCACGACACACTTTGATATGTGGTGTCAACATTTTTAAGGCTAAAAGACATGAATTGATAGCAAAAGGTACCCAATGAGTAATAAAGGTAATTTTATGTTGATCCTCTTCAACTATTTTGATTTGGTTGTAGCAAGAAAATCCATCCATGAGGGATAATATTTCATGACCCATTGTAGAATTGACAATCGTGTCAATATTAGGAAGAGGAAAATCATCTTTAGGACATGCTTTATTAATGTCCTCAAAGTCTGCACAAATCCTGATTCCAACAAGTTTCTTGCAAATGAGAACGATGTTGAGATCCACTTCGAATAATCAATGGTTTTGATAAAACCTGTTGTTAGTAATTTATCAAGTTCTTCTTTGATGAAAAGAGCTACATGTGAATGCATCTTAAATAGTTTCTGTTTGATAGGATTTTCCAATTCATGCACAACTAGGTTGTGCACAAACAAAGAAGGATATAATCCTGGCATGTCTACATAGGACCAAGAATTAGCACAAGGTTGTATAAATAATATATCATATCTAAGCATACATGCAATAAAAGCATATATTCTACCAGAATAAATATACAAAACAAGAGATATAAATCAACACCAGATTTAACGTGGTTCACCCAATGTGGCTACATCCACCAAGAAACAAGCCAATCTATTATCCAAAGCTTTTAGAAGATATATAATTGAAGATCTACAATCTTCCACACCTCTCAGATGTACAATACTTTCTTTCTCTCAAGCTTCTCCTTCTTCTCCAAGAATTATCTCTCTCACAATTATTCTCACAATAATCATCAATTCTTACAATCCTTACTTCTAAACCCTAGCTTTCATGCTTATATAGGCATATACAAACTTAGGGCACTTAGCCATGCAATTACAATCAATAGATCTGCTTTAATACTAAAATTAGATCTAATTCTCGTGAGTTAAATAAAACACTCACACACAGTAATCGACGCCAGTTAGCCCTAACCGATGCCGGTTCCTACTTTCCTAACCAATTTTGGTCATAGGTGACCAATGTCGGTCCCTTCATAATCGATGCCGGTCCCTTCATAACCGATGCGATTCATCGTGTTTTCTGCAAGTTTAATATAACATGCTAAACTAAAGTAATTGAGCTCCACAACTCAACAATCTCCCACTTGGAGATAAATTACTGCACTATACCTGTACAACGTCATTCTTGGATCCTTTCCTTAGCTTTGTTTCTTCCTCTTCAAGTCTCAAACTCGAAGACCAACAGAAGTGGAGTGTAGCTCCAACTTCTCTTTTGCTAATGGCTTCGTTAGCATATCCGCAGGGTTTTCACTCATATGAATCTTCTCCAATTTTAGCTGCCCATCCTCCAATACCTGCCATATGAAGTGATACCTCAATTGAATGTGTTTCATTCTAGAATGAAACACTAAGTTCTTTTCCAAATGAATTGCACTCTGACTATCACTGAATAATTTACAATCATCTTGCTCCTTTCCCAACTCTTCCATGAACCTGATCATCCATATCATCTCTTTGCTAGCCTCTGTAGCTGCAACATACTCTACCTCTGTAGTAGACAAAGCCACAACCTTCTGTAATCTTGATATCCAACTAACTTTCATCCCACCTACTATGAAAATATATCTAGTAGTGCTCCTTCTACCATCTAGATCTCCAGCCATATCTGAATCAACATAGCCACATAAAGAAATATCCGAACCTCCATAGCATAACTACATGCTAGATGTCCCTCTCAAATACTTGAGTATCCATTGGACTATTTTCCAATGCTCTTTACCTGGATTGGCCATAAATCTAATCACAAATCCCACTGCATGTGTAATTTCTGGTTTGGTACAAACCATAACATACACGAGACTCCTAATTGCTGAAGCATATGGTACTTGTGTCATGTATTCGACCTCCTCATGTGATGAAGGACACTAATCTTTGCTCAATTTGAAGTGTCTAGCCATAGGTGTACTTACAGGTTTTGAATTCTACATTTTAAACCTTTCTAACACCTTGTAGATATAATACTCTGAGATAAATACAATTTCTTATTCTTCCTATTTCTGTGTATTTACATGCCAAGGATTATTTTTGCATCTCCTAAATCCTTCATAGAAAATGTGTGAGCTAGCTTTCCTTTAAGCTCATTAATGTCCTGCATACTAGATCCTGTAATAAACATATCATCCACATACATTAACAAAATAATATAGCTCCCATTTTCAAGCTTCTTAAAATAAACACAATGATTATATTCACATCTCAAGTAACCATGCTCATGCATGAAACTATCAAACCTCATGTACCATTGCCTTGGAGCTTTCTTGAGCCCATATAGACTCTTTTTCAACTTGCACACTAATTTCTCCTTACCCTTGACTTCATACCTAAACAACTACTGCATATAAATCTCTTCATCCAAATCACCATGAAGGAAAGTCATCTTCACATCTAGTTGCTCTAAATGCAAATCATCTACTACAACTATACTCAATACAATACGTATGGAATTCATTTTAACAACAAGAGAAAATATTTCACCAAAGTCAATACCTACTTTCTATGCAAATCCCTTTACTACAAGCCTTTCCTTGTACCTTTTATGTTCACCCTCTTCTTCCTTGATCCTGTAAACCCACTTGTTTTGCAATGTCCTCTTACTTGCTGACAACTTAACCAAATCTCAAGTCTAATTTTGTTCCAAGGAGTCCATCTCCTCATCCATGCCATGCTCCCACTGCACGTGGGTCTTATCCTACATTGCTTCTTCAAAAATTTTTGGTTCACCATTATCAGTCAATAATAAATAAGATAGAGAAGGTGTAAATATTTCTAAAGGTTTACTTACCCTTTGTGACCTTCTCACAGGAGTTTGGAGTACCGGAGGCTCATTCTGACCTCCTGGACATTTGTTTCCAATTCTAACAGTGACCGACACTGGTCACCTGTAGCTGATGCCAGTTCTGCTAACTGATTCCGGTTTGGATATCCTATAACAGATATCGGTTTAACTAAATGATGCCGGTTAGGGGTCAATTGACACCACCATCTACTGTGTAACCTTGTAAGTATGACTTTTAAATCCGAGAGTTCATTTTCATTCACAAACTTCTCAACCGGTTCATCCTTGGGTACCAAAATTTTATCCCTGTATATTCTCTTTTCATTCCATTCAATGTCATAACTCTTAACAATTTGAGAATTCTCTAAATCCCAAAAATAGAATCTGAAATCACCAGATCCAAAACCAATGAAAGTGCATCTCTTGGATTTTGCATCCAACTTTTTCCTATTTTCCTTATCAATATGCACAAAAGCTTTTGAACCAAAATTTTTAAGAAAAGATAGATCTACCTCTTTTCCGGTCTAAGTTTCCTTTGGTATTCCTCCATTTAGTGAACTTGAAGGCCCATGGTTAATCAAATAAACTGCTGTATCAACAACTTTTGCCCAAAACCGTAAAGGTAATCCAGAATGTATCCTCATACTTCTATCACGTTCTATGATTGTCCTATTCATTATTTCTGCAACACCATTCTCTTGTGGTGTTCTTGGAACCATTCTTTCTCTACATATCCCATTCATTGAACAATAATCATTGAAAGCCTTCCCACGCTTTTCACCACCATTGTTAGATATGAAACACTTTAACTTTGAATTTGATTCATTCTCAACAAAGGCTTTCCATATTTTAAAAGTCTAAAAAATATCAGATTTATGTTTAATATAATAAACCCATACCTTTCTTGTAGCATCATCAATGAAAGTAACATAATATTGGGATCCTCCATGAGAAGCTACCTGAGCTGGTCCCCACACATCTAAGTGTACAAGCTCCAATTTCTGCTCCTTAGTTGTCCCAAATTTGAGAAATCTCACTCTCTTTTACTTTCCAAAGATACAATGCTCACAAAAATCAAGATCTAAATCTTTCAAATATGATAACTTACCCTTAGCCTTTAAGATCTACATTCCTTTTTGACTCATATGGCCCAACCGATTATGCCACATGCATGCATCTGAATCTAAAGTAGATAACATAGAAAAGGAATCAATAACATAGGTAGATAAATATAACGTTCCTACCTTCTTACCTCTTGCCACAAAAAAATCACCCTTGGTGACTTTCCAAGAGTCTACTGTGAATGTAACCATGTAACCAGCTTCACCTAGTTTCCATGTAGAAATAAGATTCCTCTTGAGGCTTGGCACATGCCTCACATATTTCAATACCCATGTATTTCCATTCTGCAATTTTAGATGAACTTCCCTTTACCATTAATACTGCAAGGTTCATCATCACCCAAATAAACATGCCCAAAATTTCCTTGGACATAATTTCTAAAATAACCCTTATTAGGGGTTGCATGGAAAGAAGCTCCTGAATCTAAAACCCATGATTCTATTTTATTATCCAAAGAAATAATAAGAGCATCTTGCATTACCTCTACTGCAATATTTTCCTCTTTATTTGACTCTTTACCTTTGTCTAGGTGTTAGTTCTCTTTATCCTTTGACCAAAAATATTTCTTTACATGTCCTTTCTTTCCACATTTCATACGGTAATTCTCTTACCTATGGATTTAGATCTACCATCCCTTGAATTTGATTTCCCATTATTCTTACTCTTGGATATGTCCTTCTGCATGCATTCTACTTTCTACATTTAAAGCATTCCTAGATGATGATTCTTATGTACTTTTCTTGTAAATTTATTTATTCAAGATTATACTAACCACATCATCAAACTTCAAAATATTATTAGCAGATGCTATATTACTAACAACCATTACCAAGTTATCCCAACTATCAAACAAAGAACATAAGAATAAAAGTGCTTTCACTTCATCATTAAATAGAATATCAACCGATTTTAACTGATTTACAATAGATCGAAATTCATTCAAATGACTAGAATTAGATACACCTTCATGCATCTTAGAAATAAATAGTTTCTTCATCAAATAAAAATACATTTGAAGCACTAGGTTTTTCATATAAATTAGTAAGAGATTTCATTAACTCTACTGTAGATGTCACTTCTGTAATATTAGAAGCCACGGATGCTTCCAGGCTCAATCTTATAGATCCCAAAGCCTTTCTGTCAAGAATCTTCCATTCTTCATTAATCATCTTCATAGGTCTAGAATTTTCATCTAATGGTAAGTACAAATCTCTTTGATACAGATAATCCTCAATCTGCATCTTCCATAATTGATAATTTTGGTCGTCAAACTTCTCTACCTTGTATTTGTTTTCTTCTACCATTACTGTAGCTCCCACTAAATCAGAAAACTATCTGTGAGTAAATTTTTCAATACATAAAACCCTCAAACAAAGCTCTGATACTAGTTGTTGGGGTTAACACAAGGTTGTATAGATAATATATCAGATCTAAGCATACATGCAATAAAAGTGGATATTCTACTAGAAGAAATATACAAAACAAGAGATATAAATCAACACTGATTTAATGTGGTTCACCCAGTGTGGGCTACATCCACCAAGAAACAAGCCAATCTATTATCCAAAGATTTTAAAAGATATACAATTGAAGATCTACAATCTTCCACACCTCTCATATGTATAATAATTTATTTCTCTCAAGATTCTCCTTCTTCTCCAAGAATTCTCTCTCTCACAATTATTCTCACAATAATCATCAATTCTTACAATCCTTACTTCTAAACCCTAGCTTTCATGCTTATATAGGCATATACAAACTTAGGGAACTTAGCCATGTAATTATAATCAATAGATCTGTTTTAATACTAAAATTAGATATAATTCCCGTGAGTTAAATAAAACACTCACACACAGGTAACCGATGCCGGTTAGCCCTAACCGATGTCGGTTCCTACTTTCATAACCGATGCCAGTCATAGGTGATTGATTTTGGTCCCTTCATAACCAATGCTCGTTATCGTGTTTTCTCCATAAGTTTAATATAACATGCTAAATGGAAGTAATTGAGCTCCACAACTCAACATCATCAGCCGTTGTAGAATTGACAATCATGTCAATATTAGGAAGAGGAAAATCATGTTTAGGACATGCTTTATTAATGTCCTCGAAGTCTATGCAAATCTTTATTCCAACAGCTTTCTTGTAAATGAGAACGATGTTGGAGATCCACT
This sequence comes from Taxus wallichiana var. yunnanensis, assembly GCA_018340775.1. Lineage (NCBI taxonomy): Eukaryota > Viridiplantae > Streptophyta > Pinopsida > Cupressales > Taxaceae > Taxus > Taxus wallichiana. The sequence continues at coordinate 857,238,612 of CM031234.1, forward strand.
TCGAATAATCAATGGGTCTGATAAAACCTATTGTTAGTAATTTATCAAAATATTCTTTGACCAAAAGAGTTACATGTGAATGCATGTTAAATAGTTTATGTTTGATAGACTTTTCCAATTCATGCACAACTAGGTTGTGCACAACCAAAGAAGGATATAATCCTAGCATGTATGTATAGGACTAGGAAAATACATTAGCAAACTCTCTAAGGAGAATATGATATGTCTTTAATTCATATGGAGAAAGAGAAGCTCCTAGCTTGAAAGTTTTAGGTTGTTCCTTTTCGTTTAAATTAACATCCATAGTCTCTTCAACTAGTAACTTGGAACCATCCTCCATACACGTAGGATCAAGAGGGAGATTGAGCTCTTCCTCTATTGGTGTCTCAATGAGATTTTCACCAATATAATGATCACTTATATTATCCATTTTTTATTTTTCATTTTGTTTATCCAAAAGTTCTGAAAGAGGTTTTCGCTATAGGGCTTGGATGTTTTTTTAGGCTTTTTGAAGATATTTTGGCCTCTTTTTATTTTTGTTGACCATAGAACTCAGCCTCCTCCCGAAATATGCATATGCATCGAGGTTAATAGAGAATCCTTTCTTGTGATCTCCTATAGGAATATCATCATGTAGCCCCATGAAATATCCAATTGCTTCTTCATTCTGAAATAAATCAATCGGTATGTGTCATTGTTGGTCCCAATCAATAAGGGATGGGTGTAAAAGATCTAATTCAGTAGTGGAGGGGGATAGGGTTAAAATGGAAGTATCGAAAATAGGTTTGTGGAGGCAAGGTATTTGTAAAGAGCTATCTTCGAGTTTAGAAGGGGTGGTATCAACATCTATAGGTGGTGCCCCATAAGGCTCAATACCAATGCCGTATCTATCCATTTTTCATGTGTCAAAAGAGGTTCCCACACACCCTGTTCATGTATTCCACATCTATATACTTTATATCCTATGACATACATCTTGTTAGGGATAAAATATTCCAGGGATTGATAGCAAGAGGCCATCTTCTCATCAGGGGATTGGATGTATAGGTGTTATCCAAGTGTTCATCTACCAAAAGGTTACTAGGGATGAACTTTTTGAGACTGTAAGGCCCCTAATTTATTTGCGGCCAAAATTTGGGCCTACCACACATTTTGGGTGATAGTGGAAGGTTACATATAAGGAGGGCCTGTTGGAGGTAGTATTCTCCATAACGAGTATGAAGGATTTTAAATTTGGATTCCCATGTAGAAAAATGGGCTATGGAGGTAGAAAACCACCTTCATGAGGCTAAAGAGTATCAAGATTGATACGAGAGGTGAGAGCCTCTCGATTTAATTTCAAAATCCAATTCTATAGAAGGATACTTATAAGCCATGGGGGTAATGGTCAATCAATGCTCTACAATGGGCAAAGGGTTGAGGGTCACCTTGAATTGTGAGCTTCGTCTTTGGTAATAGAGGTTAATACACCGGTGAAAGGTGGAAGGAATTACTTGCATGACATGGATCCACGGGAGATCGAGGAGAATGTTATAGGGAAGTTCCAAGTCAATGAGATGGAATCTTATTTTGTGCTTGATATGCCTAAATTCTAGAGGTAAAGTGATTGTTCATTTCGAATGCTATTTTTCATTGTCATAAGCCTTAATGGTGATCACATTAGGCTCCAGTTCAACATCCATATGTCCCAATTGTTTCACAAGATTTAGAGTACATATGTTAAGGCCATATCCATTATCCATAAACACCCTTTAAACCTGATTACAGGTAATGATCACTTATATATATATATATAAAAAGGGAGTATGTCTATCTCATGGGAATCTTGTTTTGGCTAAAAATGATCTAGTCGGATGGGGTGATCTACACAACCAAGGCTTAGAAGCACGAAGGATTAATTTTTGTGGTAACTCTTGAATTCTGGAGGGTCTTAGAGAGTCCATGTCCTTGTGAACAATAGTAATCTCAAGAATACCCAAGATAAAAATTTTGGTCATTGTCTTCTCAAGTTGTTTTAGAAGATCGTAATGAATAAAAAAGGAGTAGATAGAGGGGGTCTTGGGACAACAAGATGAGTGTGTCACGTTGTAATGACACACTCTTGGGATTTTATTTTGATGATGTTGATATGTTTTGTGATAAGATGAATATAACCAATAAAAGAATTAAAGGGATGGGATGTTTGAGCAACAATGTGGTTGGTAATTTTTCCTTAAGAGGATTGACCTCGATTTGGCTTCATTTCTACTTGTTTATGTTTGGGGAAAGGTTTTTTTATAGATTCCTAACTGATTATTAGACGTTTTTGGGAACTTCTATGTCAAGTTTGATATCTCCTCGATCTAGAGATCTTGGATAATTTTTTTCAATTTCATACACCAATTCATGTCATGACCTTTGACATGATGATACTCATAATATTCATGGTCTTTGTACCATGATGGTTTAGGTGCATCATCCACGAAAGGTGTGGTGTTTGAAAATTTAACCATATTAGCCAAATAAATCTGTTTAAGGATCAATGGCAAGGATTCCTTGAGTGGAGTGTATTCCCCGTGTTTGACTTCTCGGTCTAAGTGGCTCAGTACATGAGTTTTAAATGTGGGGTGTTCTGGACTTCTTGTACATGCTTTGAATTAGTGATCCCATCACGTAGAACATTTTTATTTTTGTTGAAAATTTTTGGTTTGTCTATAGGTTTCATTTCATAGTTTCATTGAAAAGGTTTTAAGACCTTGTTGTCATGCTAAATGTCTATCATGCAAAATTAAATATTTTGGCCATGACAACTAAGTGCACACTTGAAAATTTCCTCTCCCGGTCACTTGTGAACCCTTCCTCTAGCCATCCTGTCCTTAGTTTCACATTCATTCTCGGATCGTGAGGAATGTGATAATGATATTTTCAAGTGTGTTTAATGTACATGGATATCTTCCCAAGATGATTGATGAAGCCACTGAGATTCAAGGAAGAACGAATGATCCCGAGAGGCCTAGAAAAGGTTGTTTTTGGCCATTTTGCAACTGGTAAACACCTTCAAAGCTTTCCCGGAAGATTCAAATCATCATGGAGTTGTATAGGATAAAAATTAAGTCACCAAAGGAATTTTAGGAAAACAAGTGGAAGAAATTTAATTCAGTGTACAACTTGAGAAAGATTGGGGCATTTTGGGCACAAGGAATGAAGGCTCCAATGGTGAAATCCAACTTGTCCGAATGATTCTAGGGAGTTTCAAAAGGATTTTGATTTGGGAGGAAAATAAATAATCAATGGAAATATTTTGCAATTCTTTACATTATGGACACATAACGTTTAATCCAATACTTGGAAAATCTTATGTGAGAATCCAAGACATCGAAACCGCCCCTTCAAGTCAAGAATGAAATAGGACCTAAAAATGAAACATAAGACATAATTATCTCTTAATCATTACTGAAATGATGTTAAAGAATATTTTGAGTCAAAATCATATAAGTTTTGTCCCCAAAACACTCTTACATGTTCTCGTGGTGGAAAAAGCACGCACGGTGTCCAGATTTGCACTCAACAGATGATATTAGATTTATAAAATTCCTTTGGCACATGTTTGACCCTTTGTGTCCCATTATATTTTCCTTGTGGTGTAAAGGGGACAATAGTGATACCAACGTGTGACCCCATCATTTTGAAGTTTCATCACTTAAGAACATCACTTAAGGTGTTAGGTGGAGCAAATGAGTGAGTTAAGTGATGAGGCCCATTTTCCATGATGGCTAAACCCCTAGGTCACAATTTTTACCATCTCCATCCCATTTTCTTGTCACCAAGGTGAAAATGAGACAAGGGAGACACAAAAGTACTACCCACATCGTGAGAAACCTCTCGTAACTCACCCCTCACTATTTTTGCACTTAGGCTTCACAAACTTGCATTCTGCCTTGTCCCCTTTCATGCGCTTGAACCTAGGCAAAAATTTTTCACCCTTGCAATCCCCATTATAACCAAGGTGCAAAGATGACAATGGGGACACCAAATTTCAACCCCCTTCCTTCCATGTAACTTCTAGTCACTGAAAAACTCAATTTTTGGCCCCGATGCTCATTCCCAGCTCCTGAATCTCATCCACAAGGAACAAAAAGTTACCACTTGTCACCATCTAGTACAAGTCATAATTTTGTGTCCTTCATGTCCCCTTTGTCCCTCTTTTATAGATTTAAATATAATTCAACCATATCCCAACCTTGGTTAAGCTATCGAGTCAAATGGATGAGTTAAAACTTACAAGAAAATTGAATAAATATCCACCTCTCACAAAACTTAGCCATTTTTATCATTTAGAGTGTTGTTGTATTTCCCTCCCAAACCTCCATTTTCACTAGACATGCTACTAAAAATTTACTAGACATCCATGTCCCAAAATGGATAAATGCTCATAACTCTCTAATTGTGCACCCATTTTCAACCAAACATTTACTTGTATACTCCTCCCAAAAATGCATTTGAGCTACCCGTAAGAGAATTTCCATTGATTATATATATATGATTTACAATAGCCATATGAAAATTTCAAACCCATAGATTGATTTTTCAGATTTGCATAACTCGCGCAGACGAAAAACCTCAAAAAATGAAGTAGAAAGTCTCGAGGTAAAACCTAAAATTTTGAGACAAATTTCATTGCAATACGACATCCATAAGACACATGTCCAAAAATAGTAAGTGTGTAAGTCTCAACATGTCCAAATATAGTAATTTTCCAAAAAAACAAATTCCCAACATCCGTGATACTCCAAACAAGTAAAAACTATCATAATGTGAAAATTGTGAAAATTACGAAAAATAACAAATTCCAGATAGGACCTACTAAAAATAGAAAGCTTTGAAATTAAGGTCAAATCACTTGTGGTAAATGAAATTTTTCCTATCTCACTACTTTTTGACATCATAAAGTTAAAGTATTCATGTTTGGATCCTATTTGCACTCGATAACTAATACCATGGCATGGGAGATAGTGATGTCAAGCATAAGTACTTAGAAGAATTGAAAAACAAAATTCTTGGCATACCTCATAAACTAGTGGAGGAGAAAATCATATCGAGTGGCCTATTTAGGGCGGGAGGTCACCCACTATCTCTGTTTAGAGCACTGTAGTCCCGACATGTGCACAACACTACGATGCTTGATTCCGAAAAATCTGGGAAAATGAAAACTCACTCCTCATAGTTATAACACTCAAGAGAATTTATTAGTGTCTACATATTCCCACTAGTAACAACATGGTCATCACAACCACGAAATTTATTTTGTAGGAGTGGGTGAAGAATAATTCATATCTACAAGGCTTGACACTTGGTTCGTGGCTCGAGATAATGAAGAAAGACTTATTATATTCCCAAGAAGTCATCAATGAGTGGATTTAATGAGGCTTATTCCAATGCTATTATTCTTCTGAGTAGGGTGATGGGGGAAGAAACAATGCAATATTTCCAAGACTAGATGGCTTAGTTCATCCTCGTGGATACTGAAGGAAACCAGAGGTGGATTGGGAGCAAATAATTAGTGATAACATCTATAGGAAGCTATTGTAGTTATTCTCCACTAATAAGTTCACCATGAATTATTACCTAGTGTATGCCCTTGCCCCCTTTCCTTCATAATACCATTCAAAGGATTGTACATAGCTCCCAATGTGCCTTAAAAATAACATGCATACGAGAAGTATCCATAACTTACTTATAAGGATATCAATTCCTACTATACCAGGGTGAATGATGCATTCAACATGTTCATTATCATGCTCCTCGAGGGTAATATGGAGCAGAGGATATCTTCTCAAGTAGTTGCACTAATTGAAAAGTATGGGATCCACTTTATCCAGCTCCCTACCTTCACCTACATCATAGTCTTAGGCTATTATCTTTCTCCTCGTAGGCTACCCAAGTACCCAAGGGGAAAAAATCATAATGTTTGAATTGTGCATGCAACTGACTCATGTTCATGTCAAGTGTAAGAAATGTGTATCATTTCCCATCTCCTTGGTAAAATATTCATGCAATAATGTCACAGATGTAAAAACATTGAATCATCCTTCACTTACCTTAGTCTCTACTCCTATACATCTAGGTATGACTTTAATATTGGGAGAAATCCAACCTTTCACCTTTCTAGGTTTGCACTATATGTGCCAAATTGAATACTACCGGGCCACTTGCACTAATGATTTTGAGGTATGGAAAAGGGGCTATATGCAGATGGCAATAGAGAAAATGAGGGATCTCAAATTTGATTGGTTCATTGAGGGGATAAAATATTACGAGTCGACTTGTTTGATCCATTGTACCAAGTAATGCAATCTTCACCCCTTCCTTCGACTCCGTGGAACACTAGAGAATCAGGTGATATTAAGGAGAGGACTATGACAGTAATCCAAAGATCAAGGAAATGAATCAAAATAAAGATAACTTATTTCATCGAGTCCGGTGGTATCCTAACTCTATCTAGACATGTATCTCACACTTCCTCTCTAAGGGCATCCGAAAAGGCCATGGGTTCCACTCACTCAAAATAATATTCAAAGAGAAATATTGTGGAGGAAGAGATTATTGAAGACTACCATCCTAGGATTCTATGTAAGAATACCAATATATTTGAAGACCCCATTGAGCCTCTCGAGCAAGGTAAAATAGATCCTTCATATCTCCACTAATGAAATCTAAGAGTATCTTCCTTTGCAGGTGAAGTCATCCCACCGTGAGAAAGATGTGATCCCTTATCGAGCACTTGAAAGTGCCCCCATGCCTAATATTGTGTCTACTTCACCACAATATTTCCTGTGTATTAAAGAGTATCTTAGGAGTGATTCAAGGATAGTGTAGCAAGCCACAACACCTAATTTTGAGGCTATCTCAAAATTCATGAAAACCAAATGGAGCAAGAAAGCACAAGTAACCTCTCGTTTCTTTAGTGGGGATTCTAGAAATCAGTATGTGAAGGTTTCCCAACCAAAATTTGTAAAAACTATGGAAGATATGACTCAGGATGACTATGAGTTGACCCAAATATCCTTGGGGAAATCCACACATGAAGGAGATGCACATCTATTCAAGGAGTTTGTAGTAATGTTTCTTGCTAGGAATGAGGAGTACAAACAATCAATGGAGAAATTAGAGGAGCATGTGAGAAATATCATTGCTTATGTGTAATCCTTCTTGGAACCTAATGCAATGCCACCTCCTCCTGTGGAAGTCATCTCTCCCATCAATAGTTTTGACCCTTAGATGATCAAGAGAGCACAAGGTTACACAATGCAAGGGAGAGCTAATGATAAGTGGGTTGAAAGGATTCTCGAGAAAGGAAAGGCATTGTTGCATTAAGTTATATCATTTTTTGAATTTTACGTTGCCATTGTTTTCAAAGTGAAAGTGACCAAGGAGGAGATTGAGAAAGAAAATTCCCACTAGGACAATGTGTTTCCATTGGTATATGAAATGAGAAATCTTGATTCTCACTCCTTGGCGATAAAAATGTATTCACCTCCATTTTGAAAAATTATTTCCTATATGCTCTCACATGATGAGTGCCAGTATGAAATGATAAATTATGTAATCTATGAGCTTGATGATTGAGGAGAACATGCATCTAAGATCTTGGAAGGTATCAACAATAGTGTACAAAATCTCAAGTCACCTCCACTTAATGAACATTCATACATGGAAGATATCCTTAAGTCCTTCCAAGATCTGGTCAAGAAAGAGGTAGGAGATCCCTTCTCATTCAATGAAGACACTTTAAAATCTCTCACAAAAATTAGAGGTTTAATCTATAATACTGTATGCGGGATCATTTGGTTTGGTTCAGCTAATGCAAGACCCTTGGAAGTGTTCCTAAAACTTGAATCAATGCTTTAAGTTTTGTTTGTATCCCACAAGTAGAAAAAGTGACACATGTGACAAACCAGTTCAATAAAGATTTCAAATACGAGGAATCATTCCAAGAGTATTCCCTCAATGTTCTCTAGCAACCAATTCTTCATCGACAGAGGATTCATCTTCATCAGATTGATCAACCCTCCTCTCTCTCTTCTTTCTTCTCTCTCCATATTCTAATTCTTCATTAAGAATGTAATTTTTCACTATTTTGTCTTATTCACTTAAGTGACCTTTAATTTGACATTGTAAGAGTTATTTTTCATTAATAAGAAAAAGAATCACTTTTATTCCCTAGGAATATGAAAGGTCACAAGTGATGGGAAAGGTGAAAATTCATGTGGGGGGGGGGGGGGAAGAGTCATTTTTGTAATCTATAAATTAGAATGGCTTCTCCATTCCAAGGGGTTATCAATTGTGAGTTGATAGTGGATAGATTTTTCTCTACTAGATACAAGAAAAATATTACTTTCTTCTATTCCCTTTTGTCTATGTTTCCTCTACTTATTGCATACTCAACTTTGTAAGCATGGTGATCTTGAAAAACCAAGAAAGGACTTTGTACCTTTGATAAATGAATCAATAGAACTTTGTGTCTTTGGTTTATTAGTATCATTGTTGTTTGCATAGTTGAATTATTCTAATTGAGTGTGGATATACTCCGGTTAATGTTGTGAAATCTACAAGTTCCTATTCACAAAATTAACCTTCCCTTCACTACATTCTTACTCCCTTTACCCCCTTTTCTAAGAAATTTTTTTCCTTGTATTAAGTACGAGTAATTTACCACAGGTCTAGTGAAGTATTCCTATGTGATCCCTGACTTTACGGTCACCCACTAATTTATTTTTCTGCATTAAATAAATGGGAGACTTCCCATTACCATGAGGAGGGACTTAGTCTCGAAGCATTGATGAAGAATCAATAATTTTTCCTTGTGAAAAATTATTTTTCCAACTTACCTCTTTTGCTAACAAATACTTTTCTATTGGCTGCCCTTTTCGATGATTTCTTAAAATATCCCTACACAATGTTTTTATAAATGAAAGGCAATGTTAGGTTGTAATTTTGGAAAAAGTATACTTAGGAGTTGTTTCTCGGAATGGAGCAAGGGAAGTGGCTAGCCAACCCCACCATCACCGTAACAAAGCAAAAATTTCTCATCGCTTTTGTTGTTTGGTGATATATAGGTCTAGCATTGTGATATCACTCTCTATATTGAATGAAAAGTGGAAAAATTGTTTTTAGATAAGTCCACAAAAGGGAAAAATAGACCCTTTAGGGAGATGAAGAAACCATTCAAGTGCTTGGCCCATAAGAATCTCTGAAACAAACAAATAAGGTAATTATCTCTATAAGCAAATTCTGAGAGGCCATGAAGAAGTCTTTTATGTGATCATGAGGTTCACCTTTGCCCCTATATTTTTCAAATTTATGGCAGTAAAATCTTAGTGGAAAGGGAATATGTAATATATTTTGATCAAAGGGATGAGGACACAATTATTTGAACTGATACTTCTTATTGTGTCCCAAACTATTTTATTGTAGGCCAAAAAGTGCATCTTTCATACATTGTCATTCTTGGTCAAAGATTTGGCCACATGATAACGTATTGGGTATATGTGTATGATTGGATTTGGAGGGTTCACTGCCATAATTTTCAATATAATGTACAACATGTGTCACCTTAGGTTTTTCTATGTGAGCATATTTGTTTTTGTCCTTATTGACATGGGAAGATAAAGTGGCCAATTGGTGGCTAAGAGCTTGTAGTTGTTGCGCACGATGACATATTCATTTTGTGGTTTAGGTTGGGGTTCTTCACTCTCTATTATAGCTTTGTGACTGATTCTAAAAAAAGGTATACAATTTCAAGTTTTAGTTTTGATGCTTTGTCATTTCCTCGTTTTGACCTTCAGTCTGTCCTAACGTAGAGGCACGTTTGTGGTTTAATATGTCTTCAACAGCTTATAAAAAGAGGAGGATTTGTTTGTTCTTCTCCTCAAATCATGCTAGTGAGAAAGGATGGATCAAAATAAGAAGGAATTTTATCCCCTCATTCCACCAGGTGCATAAACACTTGGTATTTGTTTTGAAATAAGAAGTTATCTATGTGAGCGGGATCATGTTCAAATATGTTACAAGGTACTTCTTCTTTGTATGCACTATGATAAAAAACTCCTTGTTCCTCATCAGAGGATGGTTCTAGAGGGCTCCATATGAAGGGATTAGATGTGCATCTCTATGTCCTAAACGTGTTACATGTGCCATGATGGGATGTGTGTTGTGAAGAGGCTATCTAAGTTGATTTGGAAAACATAATAGCTGTATACCAAATGTTTTGTGAAGATTTTTAATGTTTGTGTGAATTTCACAAGAAATCTAATAAAAATGGGCAATGTAGCGAATGTAAGGTGAATATTTTCCAATTTTTAAGATGCGTGACAAGGAATATCAAGGAAATCTAAGAAATTTTGGCACTATGACAATCTGTAAACAAACGTTTTCCAAAATTTGGATGCGTGAATGTTTTTAAGTAAAAATACAAAATTTCGGTAGTGTAACGATTGAAAATGGGTATTTTCCTAGTTTTGCATGCTATAAATTTGTCTAAGGAAATCAGAAAAATATAACAACATAAAAAAACAATTTTAATAATCAATCAAGTTTGGAAAACAAGTTTCAAATGTGAGTGTCAAAATGGTTGATGAAATTTTGACACAATTTTAGGTTGTTCTCTTTGATAAATGAATCCAAAATTGTGAGATAAGTATGATTTGTGATGAAAGATACACAATGCAACTCGAGACAAAGTTTTACCTTGTTTTATCACTAAAACAAGGTTTTAACTTAGAATTTTTTTTTCTTTGTGAAGTTTTGGTGTATACAAACAAGTTTTGAAATCTACAGAGTAACACATTTTACTGTTTTGATATGTGAAGTCAAGGATATGGAATAAGTTTGTAAATTTAGGAAAAACACATTTGGTTCAACTTGGTCAAGCATCACCTTCCTCTCTTGCAAGAATTAGGTCCCTAGCTTGATCAATGTCTCACCTCACAAGTGTTTAATGAGTCAAAGTTTGATCTAGAAAAAACACCTTTGTTCTAACTTGGCAAAGCATCACCCTCTTCTCTTGCCGAATTAGGTCCCTAGTTTTTTCAAAGTTTCAAGTTGCGTGAGTTTTTGTAAATCAAGGCTTTTGGACTAAGTACCACTCTTTAGTTTAAATTATTTACACACAATTTTGAGGTGAAATCAAGAAATCAAAACCTATTCCCTAAGATTTGGCCATCTAGTTAGGATGAAAAATTTGTTAAGGTGTCCTTAATAAACCTTTCAAAAGATGTGAGGTACAAGTCCATAAAATTAGGAAAGTATGTTTAAGACGTGGTTTGAAGTGTCAAATCCCCTCCCTTTCACTCCATCCGTTTTAATGGAGTTTGGTAAAAATGACAGTTGTTTCTGTGGGATCTAGTCTAGGGCCTAGGTATTGGAGGAAAATGCACCTCTCACTTCATAGAGTCACACAAAAGTTAAACCCTATTTTTCTAAAAATGACTGATCTTCCCACAAATTTATATAGCCCACTGACACATGGGATTTGTCCAAATGATTAGGTAATGACCTCTTAACCACCGAACCCTACTAAAATAGAAAAATAATTAAAGCTATTTCTGATTTCCAAGATCACTTTTTCCCATGTGGAAATAGCATACATAGTTAGGATGAGGTATAATCAAGAAGTAAAAGATGTTGAAGGGAAACAAACACCCTTGAAATTGTTTAAGATAATCGTTAATCCAATATACGACAACCTAGATGTGTTAAGGAAAAAGATCAATCCAATATATTTAACCAAGTAACCTATGTGTTTAACAAGATTTATCGAATAATGTTATGCAATCAAATGGAAAATTGTGATTTTGTAAGTAAAAAAACAAGCAAAGTGTGACGTAGGATAATGAAAAACTAATGTTCACACAACTTGGTTTTTTTTTTTCTTGAGAAATTTGTCTTTCCCAAGAAAATATGGCAACTCGCACACAATAATTAGTAGTTTCAAAATCTAATATGCTAAAAAATAAACATAGAACGTTAGCACAACTAGTTAGTATGTAAACACACTTTTTGTTTATGGTTATGCACCTGTGGTATGAAACAAATGCATTTCCATACCACATTAGTGTAGGAAGATGAATGCATATGTAGCCATGGTGATGTAAAAAAAACCCTATTCCTTATAAACACAAAATACTTGAAAACAAAAATGCACAAGCTAGCTATGCTAGTGCAGCTAAAGCAATGTTGACGCAAGGAGTTAGACACAAACAAAAATATGAAGAAATGAAATGAAAAAAAACATAAACATGAGTAAATGTTATAGAAATGCATGCATGAGAACAATAACACATTTGACATAATGGTAGCACATATTAGTCATGGAAGTGCAGATTTAGTCACGATAGTGTAGATCTCGCACAACAGAAAAAAGGAGAAACACTAGCACATAAATGACAAATGTAAATGCGCCTAAAGTCACGTAGACACATTCAAAATAACATAAATGTAAGGTTGAGCATGGAGATGCAAGTGCAAGATGCTAGTGTAAAACATGTGATACACTAACATACAAATGACAACAAAAGTGCGCTTAAAGTTACACGATGCATTCACAAAGAATGTAAATACACTTTACCTGTACATGCACAAGAAAATATCAAAACACATAAAAAAATTGATTTTTTCTTGTTAAGATTCAATTTTGACATCACTTATCCTCCTTTATGCCTATAAAGAAGACTCAACACTAAAAGAAATGATAAGTAGATTGTTATAAGCCACAAATATCTTAGATGCTAATAGATCATCACATTCAATAAGTTGGAAGTAATTTGACAAAATAAATTTACAAAATTCTTTACAAATAAAGAACAAAAAGCTCATATATTATATCTCATGGAACTCTATGCAATACAATGACAAGTGACCTTACATATATATGCAAGGAAGATCAATCTAAGAACTAGTCAAGGCCATAGATCAAACCATAAATCAAGGAAAGAAATAGACAAAAAAGACCTAGTCAAGACCATAGATCATGGAAATAACTAGACAAAAAGAACTAGTCATGACCATAGTTCAAGGAAATAACTATACCCAACAATTCGATAATATCCTCCTAATATATAAATAATATAAAAGAAATATCCACACATAAGTGGGTGAGGATAAATAAAATAGAAGGTAAATAAAGTACCTAGGTGAACATGAGATAAGGTAAACAAATTACTCTAGCACACCCTCAAGTGAAGCTAGGGGCCCAAAATAAAAGGGACATATCCATAATATGAGTCCCAACAACAAGAACTGATTAGGTACTCATGTACAATATATCCATGAAGAAATATTGAACCAAAAGTAGGAAAGAAAATCTTGCTAGAAGAAAGAGAAAGAAGAAGGAATATGTCCTCATGAACACCCCAAGGAAAACTTCCAAAACCCCAAGCATGCCACACAAATTAAGGTAGTGAGATGATGCAAAAGGATTTGTAAAGATGTCGATAAACTATTGCTAAGTTGAACTCACCGAAAGAAAATAAATCCATCCCGACTGCTTCGATGAATGAAGTGCATGTGAACCTCAATATGCTTGGTCCATTAGTGCTCAATAGGGTTGCAGGAAATGTGAATTGTACTTTGGTTGTCACACCAAAGTATAGTCATTGAATCATGTGGGAATCTAAACAATGTCAATAGTTGTCAAGCCAAAGAAGCTACTAAATCACCATAACTACGCCATGTACTCTACCTCTATAGATGAAAGTGCAATATCCTATTGCTTTTTGTACACCTAAACAACTAGAGAAGAACCAAGATAAAAAATATAGCAAGAATTGGATAACCTGTCATCAATAGAACCTACCCAATCAGAATCAATATATCCAACAAAATGAGTATAACCTTTGGTGTAGTGTAGTCAAAAGTGTGAAGTGCCCTGTAGATATCACAAAATCATTTTAGCAACCTGTTAGTGACTACTATAAGGAAAATTTGCAAGATGAGATAAAATCCCTACTGCAAAGGAAATATCAGGGTGGGTATGGGTCAAGTACATCGACTTTCAACCAACTTCCTATAGGAGGTAGGAACACAAAGAGGAGTGGTGCATGTGGAAGTAAGAGTAACCCTAGACTGAAAAGGAGATGGACTTGGCTTGTAATCAGCCATATCAAAATGATGAAGAAGATCATGGGTACTTTTACTGACTCAAATGAATCCTTGAATCTATATGAGAAATCTAAAAACCAAGAAAATAATGCAACAAAATTGCATGGAAAGAGCAATCTGAATAGTCTAAATGTGGGAAGGAGAGCTTCTAGTAAGTAGAAAATCATCAACATACAAGAAAATTATAACAATATCCTCACTAACATGCTAGAGATATACTGTAAGATTAGAGTGACAATGAACAAAACTAGTAGATAGAATAAAAGACCCCATCTTATCATACCAATCATGAGAGGCCTATTTGAAACCGTAGAGATACCTTTGGAGTATACAGACAAGAGAAGAGTCGTGAACAAATCCAGTAAGGTTGCTCCATGTATATTTTCTCATGTAAATCTCCATATAAAAAGGGACTCTTCACTTTCACCTGGTATACGGGCCACCCTTGTGATACAATAATAGTAAGTATAAGGAATATTGAATCCATCTTGGAAATGGGTGCAAAATCCTTAGAGAAACCAATACCTTCAACTTATGAGAAACCC